>OY856415.1:319880686-320325686 GCA_963693085.1 Alisma plantago-aquatica | reverse complement strand
TCTAATCCTCCTTGCACTTTATGTTTTATTGTCACAATGTGTCACTTTACCGTTTGTTCATTTCAGGGTTGTACCTAAAATGCCGACAAATAAATGTCGGTCAGTATATCGAAAATATACTGGTATGTGGGGACAACCAAAAGTTTGCACATATGGATGACAATCTAATTATCACAATCAAGTTAATTAACCAGCCAATTTACATTTTCCATGTATGACATTCTCCACCGCTTTTGCCCTAACCCTGGCATACCCACCTTAGAGTTTCCTTTGCCAATGACTTAAGGCCACCTTCTCAATCCCGAGCTTGGTTCCTGGGGTCACCACTCATGGTGCCCTCTAGTCATGCAATATCATAGGCCACCTTCTCATTCCTGAGCTTGGTGCCTGGGGTCACCACTCAAGGTGTCCATTGGTCTACCCATCTGGGCCTAACCTTTGGCATCATCCATCAGGGTGGCATGTAGGTGCGAGAATACATACTTATATTATTAATGTGATAATCATAGTGACTTTATATTTTGCAAGTATGAACATCCAAATTGATAATTTGCATTCAATGCGATTAACCATCCGGAAAATCCTTGGTAAACTAAGGCGGTTATACATAATTAACCACATACCTGTTAAGCAGACTTGAATGCAGAAATAACTCAATCAATCAGGAAATCAAGCAAGCACACACACAACTTGTTCCTGAAAAAGGCATTCAATTTCTCTATCATTAATCATGTCATCATGATCTATTACTCCTAGTTGTCTTCTAGGGTTATTACTCCTTTTTAGGGTTTTGACCGTAATTAGGGTTTCACTTCCTTTTTATTACTTTTACCTTACTTTTATCAAATATCCATCAAACCCTAATTATCTGGTCTTATTTTCCATTAAAGTCCTTAAGATCAGGTTTGGACCACGAAAACCCTAATTTTCAGATTACTACTTTTTTTCCTTTTATTTTTCTCTAATTTAGGGTTTCTAAACATTTTAATCAACATATTGAGTTAAAAAGCCTAAACTTGTAATTCTATCATCAAAATAGGTTAAAAACCATCTTAATCATCAATCAAGTAAATCATGTTCGAATTAACATTTTTGCAAGATTAAATATATCTTTTATCAACCATTAGGGTTTCTAACCACAAATTAATCCCCTTTTTATTCAAAATATGCACTTTTACCAAAAGAGATATATTTAGGCTTTCAAACCATTTTTAATGCATTCCTCATATTTTTTTGATCATTTTTCATGATTGACTTTTTGCTTCCGAGTTTTCTATCACCAGATATGATTTTACCAAGATAATTCTTTTTTATCGATTTATTAGCTAATTCAGAAAATTTGTGGATCGCTCGATCCATGGTCTGCGGTCCACTGAGGATCCAACGGCCATGGAAATGCGTGCCTAAGTTAGCGATCAGATAGCGAAAGACCGAACTTGCCCTTACCCGTTCTGAAGGTGCGGCGGGGTAGTTTAGTAATTCTCCGGTTCTTCTTTTTCCTCAACCTCGCGCGAGAGAAGCAGGCTCTGGTGGTCAACCTATGAGTTGACTTCGGGCTCCTCTCCTCCTTTGCTCATGCCGGATGCCCAGGAAGCTTCGCCTTCCCTCTTCGAACTCGATGACGCCTCCAATCGCTTGCCAAGGACACGCCAAGGTCGCCCCCTTACTCGCTGGACTCCGGCAATGGTCTCCGAGATGATGGAGGTGCAGGTCAAGACGAACAGAGCAATTGAACGCACTGAAGCACTCCTTGCTTCCTTTCGCAGAGCTTGGGCTAGCGTTTAGGGATGCTGGTTCCCTCCATAGCCCTCCCCTATATATAGGGTCAAGATCAAGTTTGTGGGAATTGGGGGTTTCCCAAAACGGAGGCCAATCCTTGTCGAACCAGGGATCTTCCTCTTCGGTTCCAACTCCTGAGTCTAATGGGACAATTACCCGGTTTGCTCATGCACTGGATTCTCGAGGATTTAGGATGGAAAATCCACCATGTATCCAACAGAGTCCCAGTACTAGCGGGACTTATATGATGACCTTTGGCCGTTGGATTAAGATCCAACAGACCTCCTCGCTTGCGTCCAAAACAAAGGGAAGATATGTTCAATTAATTCAGAATTAATTCCCAAATTGCAAATAACTTGCAAAATCGATTTCTCCCAAACTATAATTCATTTCTTTCTCAAATTTTAAGGGAATGTACGTCTTGGCATTATCTAACTCTGTATTAAATTTGGGAAACAATTTGTAATTTATGAGAAGGTTTCCTTCTCTCCCAAGTTACTCATCAATTAATCCAAATTAATTTATATTCCTATTCCTTTTGCCATTATCTTATTATTTTGGGTCCCTTGGACCTCAAGGAAACCCAAAGGCACGGATTCCCATATTGTGAAAAATCTATTTGCCTTTATCTTCTTTTGAAAGTCAATTTCTCATATTTCCCTTTTGTTAATCAATTTCTTTTCCTTTTTAATTCTCTTTTTAAGGATTTCTCTTTATCTCTCCTCTACTTTCCTATTGGAATTCCTTTTAACCTTAGGAATCCTTGGGATACGAAAATCCACCATGTATAACTCAATTATACCTCTTTTCACATATTTTCCACATTTTATCATTATTTTCAATTTCTTTCTTAACAAGGAAAAACTTAATTGGTCTTTTCTTTTCTTATTACATTCTCTATGCAACTTTGGACTCCTTGGGACCCAAGGAACCCAAGAGACATGAAATCCATCCTTGTATTACATTCCTTTACCTTCTAGAGGTTTCTACCTCATTCTTTTCTCAAAAACTCAATTATTCATTTACTAATTGAATTTCCTTGTTATTGGGCCCAATAGCAATAAAGCCCGCAAAACAATCATCAAGGCTATTGCAAATGAAATCCATTTATTCAAAACATCATTATTTGTTCCAATATCTTTAATATGATAAATTACATTTCTCACCAAAGAACCCAAAAGTCGGGGTCGTAACATCCTTCCCCTCTTATCAGAATTTTGTCCTCAAAATTCCATCAAGCAAACAAATCAGGATAAGTCTTTCCTATGTCCATCAGGGCTCCCATGTGGCTTTAGCCTTTCCATGGTGATTCCCGAGAACCTTCATCATCTCATATTCTTTCATCTGAGTACTTTCTGACCTTGGTATATCATACCCTCAAAGGTGACTCAGGACATTTCAGCCTCTCAAAAGCTGAATAGGTTCAGGGCTCACACATGGCTTGGATACCTCACATAGTGCTCTAGATCGGACCCATGGAACACATTACACATCATGTTATCTTGAGGGCAAGGCTAAACACAACCATCTCCACCAATCCATCTGAATGGACCCATATATCAGGGACTCAGCTTTCTTAGATGTAGCTTAGAGAGGTCGGATTTTTACATCACATATTCTTCCATAGTGAACTGCATGTCAGTCTGCTTTGCATCAGCTCGTGACTCATGTCACCACTGGGCTCTCTTTCAGCCATTGCACGATCAAAGTGACTTCATTTGCACACACTATGGTTCTTTTCTGACCTTCGCAAGGCCTCCTTCACCAACATTATCTTAATGAAGTGGTGACCGACACAACCTCTCCATAAGACTTATTGAATCCCGATAAAGGCTATGGTGGTTAACATCACATCTGAAGGACTGTCTCTATGTATCACCCTAAATGAGCACACATGCTCTCATCAGACCCTCTAGTTTGGATCATATTGTTCATTAGTATGGGGTAATAAACTGTACTATCATCAAGTTCTTCATGTATCCACTTCTACCTCATGGAAGTGAACCTTGGTCATACCCAAGAACTTTTGAACTCGTATCATGATGTGGTTGAACCATCTTTCTCTCTTAAGTAGTTCAACCGAATTTGTCCCTTGACAGTACTCCTTTCTTTCTCATGTCATTTAGGTAAGGCGATCTACCATAACCCATATTACATCTTGATCTTTCTTGTTCAAGGGGAGACTTACCACAACACCCACAGTGGTGAACTCCCATTCCCTCTCGGGGACTCTTTATCCTCTATGTCAAAGCACTGGGTTACTGGTGTTCGTCCTTCACCCCCAGCTTGCATGGCCACATGCTACATGCAGCTTCATATTAAGCATTCAAAATGCTACTATCACTTACTATCTTTGTAGTATCATGGTGTATGGTGATCTTAAAACCATGATCTCCTGTATGTCATGAATCCTCAAGATCGATACCTCAGAAACTTTAAACCACTCTCATCAGGGTTTTATTACCTTCCTATCTAAAGAAGTGTATCTGAGGTTCTATCACCATCCTTTCACTACATCAAGTACTAAACTGGCTAACCAAACAACCATTAACTTGTTCAACATATCTTGTTACATCTGTGTGTTAGCCAAAACTCATCTTCTTTCCAAACTTAGGGTTAGTCGAACAACCTCAACCTCTTCTAGCCTCTAGCTAAACTAGGCAGCTATATCTCAACCAGAGCATTCATTACCACTTCACCTCCTTAGGTGTCAGGTAATGTTGAAGACATACACCTCCACATATTCCACTTATCATCTCATCTCAAACTCTAAGTTTGTCTTCATCAAGAAACTCTGAGCTCATCCTCATGGTGATTCAACTCAACTTTGCATAACTTGCAAATTCCACATAGCTCATGATAAAACATCCTCACAAGATGATTTCCTTAATACTCTTAGTGTTTGTAAACCATCCATGTATCATTCACTCCACAAAGGTATGTTATCATTTCTATCCTCATACCTTGTAGCAACGTTCCAACTTCCATCATCTTTTATCCTTGGTGTAAGGCATGTGTACTGTCCTATCTCTCACTCCCATAACAAGAGAAAATAAGCATTTGGCTGCAGTCCAAATACAGAGTTCTTCCTGTTCCAAGAGTAGAGATGGTACAACCCACCTTGCCAGTACACTTTCATATCTAAGTTGAAACGTGCCACCTATGTCTCTTCATCACAAACATCATGATATCAAAAATTACTTCCATGGAAAACTGGTCTCAACCCTACTTGGTCTAAACACAATCCTTGGCCGTCTCCTCTAGGTCTATAGGGTGCCGGCACTTTTTGGGGTCATCCATTTTCCCTTATGCATCCAGAGAGTGCCCTACTCATCTGCCCTTTGGGTCCCATGAGTTCATGAAGGTGATCAATCTCCTAACCCATGGCCCTCAGACAATGATAGTTGTTACCTCCCGACCCTATGGTCATGTGCAACTAGGGAATTAGGCAACTCCTTCTTCCATCGGTCTTATCCCTACCTGACCCTAGGATAGACTTAGGATTCTATTATGTACATGTCCAGCATAGAACCTTACCCAATCCTTCATCATCTCTCTCTGTATTCATGACTGACTTTCATCCCTTCATAGGGGTCATGGCAACCTGCCTACCTTGGTCAGGCCCCATACCGGTTACCTCCATGGTAACACATCCATATGCACTTAGAGATGGTTATCTATGGGTCTACAGGTTCATACTCATACCGTGTACTTTTCACTTAGCTTCTCAAGATCCTACGAAACCACTTTAGGTTACCTCAAAACCAAAAAAACTGGTATACACCGTACAAAAGGGTCACTCTCCCAGTATGGGAGGAAACTACACTCTTGACAACAAGGTCACAACCGTCCTTAGGGTTTACATTCACATGAGCATGTCTAACCCAGCAGCTACTAAGGCACAAGCAGATCACCTATCAAACCATGCTAGGTCATACTTGTTCTCATCCTCAACATTAGACCAACTTAGTTGTGAGGGGTTCATCAAATATACCTTAAATTAAGGGGTTTCCTTTTCTCTACACATGAGGAGTACCATGCTCAAAATTATAAAGACTCAAATCTCATCATGAGCATCGGGCACACTACTTCCCCTCTTAGGCCTAGGAACCCTAAGTCCACCTTTGGGTATCCAATTGCATGTTCAATCTCTTAACCACGAAACAAGCATGTCCAAGGCATGTCATGTATACCCATGATCCTTTTATATGAGCAACACCTCTCCTCAAGGACAACCAACTAGGTACAAGGCCTTACTACCTGTTACATGATTTAAGGAACTCTTCTTCTCATCTATACCAGAGGTACATAGGTATTAACAGACTCATCCTCTCTCTAGGGTTTGGTTCCTCTAAAGGCAACCAAGATATCATCAGCCTCCAGGGATCATGCATGAGGCAACCTGTATCATCCACTTAGGTCACATTATCCTCGACTCCCCACTATTCCTCAAGTTTCGGGGTTTTAGGCTTCCAACCTTCTTTCCTGAGGTCTGCTCTCTCTCTCTCTAGAGCTAATCCTACAACCAACCTCTCTATAAGAGGTCCTTTCTTCATGAAGGATCAAGCTCATAAGCATGCCCCTAGCTGAGTGAAGCCTATGCTTGAACTTATGTTTACTCCAGATTATCCATAACCCCTTATGCTTATCTCATAAGCCATCCATTATGATTCCTTGTCTAAGGTTTCATCCTACTGTCAGCACTGCTGACGTACTCTGGGTGCAAGCTACACCCTACTTGCACAAGCCCATAGGGTTCTATAGGTTCTTCTCTAACTTCATCCATGAAGGAGTTATCCTTCACTCAAACATGCACGACCCTTCCCAGGGATGGGTTTCCAAAGGTGCTAGGTCAATAACTTCTCATGGCTGATATGACATCCAAGGCATGTTTATCCGAACACCTGGTCTATTTTCATCATGCCATCTCTCTCTCTCTAACCTTTACTTAGGGTTAGGGTTAACATCATCCTCAAAGGATGTGCTAGGTCTCTACTTTTAATGGAGGTCTCTACCTCTAAGACTAACTCTCTCTACTCATCCTCCTGCCACGGAGGCCTATCCTCAGGCCTCTCCTGAGGGAAATGACAACTCGTGTCATACAACCTAAGCATGTATCTATTCCTTTACGCTTACTCTATTAAGCTTATATCCATGACATCTTATTTACATGCTTTTTATTAGTTTGGTGGAGGATTCCTTAATCCTTATCAACCTTACCCATACCTCAAGAGGGTGAGGAGAAGAGAGAAAACCCTAATCCTTAAGGTCCTTAATAGAATTTGAGTTGAGAAGGGATGAACAAGATGAGAGAGTCCTAAAGGTATCTTATTTCAAGTCATATCCTAAGACATCGGCCAAGTAGTCACACAATCCGGGAGTCCTCATATTCTGACTAGCGGTGCGGAGGAAAATATTTCCAGCCCCCGGACGTGATCCTTTTCTAGACACCTCAGTCTTTCAGACAATCCTCTAATAACTCCCTTGTATCTATGGAATTTGTAAAATTTAATAATTATTAAAGATTAAATGAGGAACCTATGCTCTGATACCAATTGTAACGACCCCGCCTCCTGGTAACCCCCAATTAAGGGAGACCCGAAGGTCAAAAATGTTATTCAATTAATAGGATCAAAGGTTCGACAAATAATCAATAATAATTATGAAATTCTACTAACTAAACTGGAATTGGGTATAAAATTAAAACTTTACTTACCTTTGAAAAACTTTGTAAATCTATCTATCCCGAGCTTGAATCTACTCTATCTAATCCTCCTTGCACTTTATGTTTTATTGTCACAATGTGTCACTTTACCGTTTGTTCATTTCAGGGTTGTACCTAAAACGCCGACAAACAAAACGTCGGTCAGTATATCGAAAATATACTGGTATGTGGGGACAAACAAAAGATTGCACATATGGATAACAATCTAGTTATCACAATCAAGTTAATTAACCAGCCAATTTACATTTTCCATGTATGACATTCTCCACCGCTTTTGCCCTAACCCTGGCATACCCACCTTAGGGTTTCCATTGCCAATGACTTAAGGCCACCTTCTCAATCCCGAGCTTGGTGCCTGGGGTCACCACTCATGGTGCCCTCTAGTCATGCAATATCATAGGCCACCTTCTCATTCTCGAGCTTGGTGCCTGGGGTCACCACTCAAGGTGTCCATTGGTCTACCCATCTGGGCTTGACCTTTGGCATCATCCATCAGGGTGGCATGTAGGTGCGAGAATACATACTTCTATTATTAATGTGATAATCATAGTGACTTTATATTTTGCAAGTATGAACATCCAAACTGATAATTTGCATTCAATGTGATTAACCATCCAGAAAATCCTCGGGAAACTAAGGCGGTTATTCATAGTTAACCACATACATGTTAAGCAGACTTGAATGCAGAAATAACTCAATCAATCAGGAAATCAAGCAAGCACACACACAACTTATTCCTGAAAAAGGCATTCAATTTCTCTATCATTAATCATGTCATCATGATCTATTACTCCTAGTTGTCTTCTAGGGTTATTACTCCTTTTTAGGGTTTTGACCGTAATTAGGGTTTCACTTCCTTTTTATTACTTTTACCTTACTTTTATCAAATATCCATCAAACCCTAATT
This sequence comes from Alisma plantago-aquatica, assembly GCA_963693085.1. Taxonomy (NCBI): domain Eukaryota; kingdom Viridiplantae; phylum Streptophyta; class Magnoliopsida; order Alismatales; family Alismataceae; genus Alisma; species Alisma plantago-aquatica. Next base: position 320,317,275 of record OY856415.1, on the reverse strand, counting down.
ATCTTGTCTTATTTTCCATTAAGGTCCTTAAGATCAGGTTTGGACCACGAAAACCCTAATTTTCATATTACCACTTTTTTTTCTTTTCTTTTTCTCTAATTTAGGGTTTCTAAACATTTTAATCAACATATTGAGTTAAAAACCTTAAACTTGTAATTCTATCATCAAAATAGGTTAAAGACCATCTTAATCATCAATCAAGTAAATCATGTTCGAATTAACATTTTGCAAGATTAAATATATCTTTTATCAACCATTAGGGTTTCTAACCACAAATTAATCCCCTTTTTATTCAAAATATGCACTTTTACCGAAAAAGATAGATTTAGGCTTTCAAACCATTTTTAATGCATTCCTCATACTTTTCTGATCATTTTTCATGTATTGACTTTTTGCATCCGAGTTTTCTATCACCAGATATGATTTTACCAAGATAATTCCTTTTTATCGATTTATTAGCTAATTCAGAAAATTTGTGGATCGCTCAATCCATGGTCCACGGTCCACTGAGGATCCAACGGCCATGGACATGTGCGCCTAAGTTAGCGATCAGATAGCGAAAGACCGAACTTGCCCTTACACGTTCTGAAGGCGCGGCGGGGTAGTTTAGTAATTCTCCGATTCTTCTACTTCCTCAACCTCGCGCGAGAGAAGTAGGCTCCGGTGGTCAACCTATGAGTTGACTTCAGGCTCCTCTCCTCCTTTGCTCACGTCGGATGCCCAGGAAGCTTCGCCTTCCCTCTTCGAACTCGATGACGCCTCCAATCGCTTGCCAAGGACACGCCAAGGTCGCCCCCTTACTCGCCGGACTCCGGTGATGGTCTCCGAGATGATGGAGGTGCAGTTCAAGACGAACAGATCAATTGAACGCACTGAAGCACTCCTTGCTTCCTTCCGCAGAGCTTGGGCTAGTGTTTAGGGATGCTGGTTCCCTCCATAGCGCTCCCCTATATATAGGTTCGAGATCAAGTTCATGGGAATTGGGGGTTTCCCAAAACGGAGGCCAATCCTTGTCGAACCAGGGATCTTCCTCTTCGGTTCCAACTCCTGAGTCTAATGGGACAATTACCTGGTTTGCTCATGCACTGGATTCTCAAGGATTTAGGATGGAAAATCCACCATGTATCCAACAGAGTCCCAGTCCTAGCGGGACTTAGACGATGACCTTCGGCCGTTGGATTAAGATCCAACAGACCTCCTCGCTTGCGTCCAAAACAAAGGGAAGATATGTTCAATTAATTCAGAATTAATTCCCAAATTGCAAATAAATTGCAAAATCGATTTCTCCCAAACTATAATTCCTTTCTTTCTCAAATTTTAAGGGAATGTACGTCTTGGCATTATCTAACTTGTATTAAATTTGGGAAATAATTTGTAATTTATGAGAAGGTTTCCTTCTCTCCCAAGTTACTCATCAATTAATCCAAATTAATTTATATTCCTATTCCTTTTGCCATTATCTTATTATTTTGGGTCCCTTGGACCTCAAGGAAACCCAAAGGCATGGATTCTCATATTGGGGAAAATCTATTTGCCTTTATCTTCTTTTGAAAGTCAATTTCTCATATTTCCCTTTTGTTAATCAATTTCTTTTCCTTTTTAATTCTCTTTTTAAGGATTTCTCTTTATCTATCCTCTACTTTCCTATTGGAATTCCTTTTAACCTTAGGAATCCTTGGGATACGAAAATCCACCATGGATAACTCAATTATACCTCTTTTCACATATTTTCCACATTTTATCATTATTTTCAATTTCTTTCTTAACAAGGAAAAACTTAATTGGTCTTTTCTTTTCTTATTACATTCTCTATGCAACTTTGGACTGCTTGGGACCCAAGGAACCCAAGAGACACGAAATCCATCCTTGGATTACATTCCTTTGCCTTCTAGAGGTTTCTACCTCATTCTTTTCTCAAAAACTCAATTATTCATTTACTAATTGAATTTCCTTATTATTGGGCCCAATAGCCAATAAAGCCCGTAAAACAATCATCAAGGCTATTGTAAATGAAATCCATTTATTCAAAATATCATTATTTGTTCCAATATCTTTAATATGAGAAATTACATTTCTCACCAAAGAACCCAAAAGTTGGGGTTGTAACAGACATAATCTAATTAGATCAATAATTTAAGGTTGGGCACGAAATCATCTTAAAGATCATGCTCTTGAAATTACTTTCTCATTTCAAGATAGAAAGTAAACTTAGTCTTACAAATAAGAACCTTTTATATTCTAGATAGATTGGGAAAGTGAATCTAGAGATAGCCTTGAATCTAGAATATAGTGAAACTAAATAACAAAAAAATAGTTCATTCCATATTATCATTTTATTTGACATTTTTACGTGGTAAAACACCTAAGTACGTGAAGTTCCATTGGCAGTTTATGACTAGGATTGTAAGTTTGAGCCTATATTGTGGAAGCAAGTTTGGAAGAAACTAGGCACTCATATTTTCTGACTATATAATATCATCCACTAGTATATGGGTGCATAAGAAACCAATATAGGATTTAAAGGTATATTTGGGCATGCATAATTGACTAGGGAGTTTTAAGGAACTAGTAGTTGTCTGTATATAAATCTACATTGAGCAACAACTGATGGGCCAAAATCTACATGTCTTTATATAAATCTCTTTACGGGATATATTGTTCATTATATGTTTATTTTTATTATATTGATAACAATCTATGATGGAAAATGAACGAAGGAGATATATAGAAACCTATTGTGTTATTTAATAAAAATATTAGGATCACTCGATATATTAAAAAGAGAGATGATGACATAATCAAATTATGTCAATAACTTAAGGTTGGGTACTAGATCATCTTAAAGATCATGCTCTTCAAATTCCTTTTGCATTTCAAAATATAAAGTAACTTAAGTCATACAAATAAGACCCTTTTATATTCTAGATAGAGTGGGGGAATGTGCATCCAGAGATATCCTTGACTCCAGAATATTACAAAAACACATGATATCCACCTATTATTTGTTGTGGAAATACAAAACATAAACTCTACAAATAAAGAAGTTTGTAACATGTGAAGTTATACCAATTTATGTTTTGGGCACCATAGTGTCAAAAAATTAAAAAGATTAACCTAATAAATAGTTTATGTATGTCATATAGTGGATCATCTAGAGAGGATGAATATTTCTTTATGAAATCACATGTGAAGAAGGGCATGTTGTAGCAGAATAATATGTGAACATGAATATAGAGGTGAGCCAATAATTATGTGAAAAAAGACAAGTAGGAACTTACTTTTTATTCTAGGCTTATGTTTCTCCTAGTGTCCTATTCCATGGTACAACCAAATATGTTAAGCCAAATTTTACTTTTTATAATTTTATAGAATTATAGAGCAATAACAATTGCTTCAACTCACTAGGAACGTCCTTCCAGAGGTTGTCTCCAAGAATGGAAATCACCAGACCACTATTGTTGGGGCTAGGCGCAAAGCATTGTCTAGTTTCCTTGTTTCTATCATCAAATCACTTATACATATCATCACTTAGAGAAACATGTTTAAGAAACTGTATTTTTTAAGAACCCCAATGTCACTATAGAAGTACCTCCTTCTCAAAGGAGGCAAACTTTCATTTATCTCGGTAAGCCACTGATGAAACATAATTTTTTTATCAAGATAATATTCCCCAAGTTGCATTGAAGTTGATGTTGATGTTGATGATGTCAATGAAGAAATATTGAGAATCAAATTCAAACATTTCACATAGCATCATTGAAGAGAAAGAGTATTCATTTGTCGCACATGACAAGATTCACATTACAATTCTTCAAAATGGTCAGACAAATTGATGGAGTAGAGAGGATAAGATTTTAGTTTCTTTTTCTTTTTGATGGATGGTGGATGTAATGGGATTAAATTTCTTAAATGTAGGTTGAGAATGAACCACATAAGAAGTCAATTAGATGATGCCCTAGAGTCACACAAACCATTTCAATTGTAGTTGTTTGTGTGTTGAATGAGTAGCTAGCGGTCTTAGTTGTACAAGATTTTAGGAATCTATTATAGGGTATGAAAGAAAGGATAGAGTTCAAATCATTTTGGTCTAGATAAATTTTAAATTCGTATTAGCCAGAGGCTTAGAAATGTAAAAATCATTGATGTATAGCAATCGATTTTTTTTGCCAACCTTTAGTAGAATTGTAATTAGAACTAAGATGCACTTAGATCGATGAACAAGCACAAATAAGAGAGGTATGAATTTGGATTCAAAATTTCAATTTTATCTGATCATAATCTAATCAAATTGTAGTTCAACCTACCTATTCGTCAAATTTATAGTCAGATGGAGCCATGTAGAACCAACAAAACTCAAGTCTAGTTCGCTAAATGGTCTTTTAAAAGATGGATTGGGCTAATGCATTAGTTGAACAAGCCCATCTTGGTATGAAATATTATATGGGTGATTTTAAGAGGTTTTGGAGTTTTCATACACATTCAACCAAAAATAAATACAAGTAAACAAGATGCATGATATTCAATCTAGTGCACATTTGTAAGAAATTGCATAATGTATCTCGCATTTCATATAGGGCACTATCATTTGCAAAACATTTAATTTTACATGTAAGGTACATAGATATCGGGTTTTTTATATTATCAAACAAGGGTATTAGGGAATTGAACCAATGAACTTCCTACTTGTGATATTTATATATACCTTGTAATCAAAACTTAATATCAACTTGAAATGAAACCTTATATTTTAGAAACATCATGTGCATGAAAAAGCATGATATGGTTCTAAAAGTTTATATAATATATCAAGCATACTCTACCCCCTTGGCATTTTTTCTAAAAGTGGTGAACAACAATACAAATATATCTCCCCTTTCTAAAACAAAGATAATCTCCATTTTTTCTCCACATCTAGAGAGTGAAAAAATCATTAAAAAAAGTTCCAAGAAAATTATGAACTTTTTAGAAAATTATTAGAGAACATCACCAAAGTGATAAAAAATTCTTTGAGAACTAATACACTATTTAGGTATTTGTAAATAAAATGCATCATCCACTAGATGTTTACCTGAGGGTTATGTGTCGTGGTGTGTTACCTACCTTGACATATACTTTCTATGTGCTCATCTTGTTTGAAGTTTGGTGAGGATTTGTAAGACAAAATATTTATTCATTCTAAATATTCACTTTAAAATAAAAATCATTTGAGCTTATTTGACAATTCATAACATACCATTGGTCAACTTATTGTGTCTCAGTTTTCAAACTTTTCCTAACATCCTTTTTACAAATTCTATTGTGAAAATTGAACGTTTTGGATACCAAAATGGATTTTACCTTGGTATGAAATAATGATATGGAAATTGAGATAACACTTCTTTAAGTATTTAAGATATCAATAAAACCAATTAATAATAAATGTTTTACCCATTGAGAAAAATATATGGGAAAATATCATGTGATTGTTGTGAAACTTGAAAAATGGAAAAGATAATGGATTCTTTGATGTCGCCTTATTTAATGAAGAAATAGGATAAGATGTAGATATATGTCTATAACAATATGGAAACATGAAAAGATTGGAAAATGACTCCACTCAAGGGTTGATAAGATGATTGGATGAGAGACTATGTAAGGCAATCTCATTATGACTGGGGAAGGTTTTAGACCCCATATTTTGCCTTAAAAAATTGGTATTGTGTTTGAAATTTGAAGTTTTGTGAAAGAATTTGATTTTATTTGGTTTATAGTTAAGGAAACGAAATGATATAACATGTTTAAAGGTGTGCGAGTCTCTCGAGACTTAGGATGATTGTGGAACTTTCTGTTGTCTACCCAAAAAAATTATATTTGATTAAAGGACACTACATCCCACAATATAGATCTATCCCAAGAAAAAGGGATTAGATATGGAATATAGAGAGAGATAATAGATTGATAGATGTGTGGGCTAGATCAAGCAAGATCTATATGTGTTATCAATGATCTTCATGTTATCAAGTTACATAATTTGAATAAGATGAATTAGAATTGTTTAATCATGAGAAAGATTTGAACTTTTAGGCAATCAAGCAAGCATGTAAAACATGATTAAGTAGAGATGACAAGATGATGTAATTATATCAATATGAATTGGGTGACTAGACAAGCATGGCAATATCTAGTTCAATTTAAGAAAGTACTCGAGGTAGTTATTTATTAAAGCAACTAGACGATCATGAACAAGAAGACCTAATTGGTATAACATGAGAAATTGTTGTGTGATGAACACGTGATCAACAATTATATCATGAACATGTTATTATGTAGCTAGGTCATGAACAAGTAGATAAGAAGTTGAATTAGTTAAAGCATGTATGATATGGATATAGATATAATAAAATTGCATAAAATTGCAACACTGCACTAGATCCAGATGTTCTCCGTGTCCTTTTACAATTTTTATAGCCTCCCAATGTTTAGAATTGTTGCTGTAGAAGAAGGATCTTTCCGTAAAGAACAAGTCAAGAGTCTATGAAAGATGAGGCCCTATGCTAGCTAGCTTCAAGAAAGTCTAAAGTGGAAAAGGTTGATTGTGGATATGCAAGGTATTTATAGTTGTTTGTGAGGGTTGGAGGGTTTAACATCGAGAAGAGTGATTTTGCAAAGTGAATCACCTTCAAATCAGGAATAGGAAATGAAAACGTGACTTGAAACCTAGGTGTCCCATTGTATGCTTTTTATGCTACGAGGTCCACTGGAAGAATCTGATATTCCACCACGTGGTACTCTTGCAAGAAGAGGGAATCCACTGGAGGACTGCCTCATTCTACCACAATATAGATGAGTCATCTTATACAGTAAATTTTTAAAAAGTAGCGCACTTGGGACCAGATGTAATCCTAAAAGGTAGTAGAGAAAAAAAAAAGCTACCGTGGACTTTGTCATATAGCATAGATGAGTTTACTTATATAGTAAATAACTTCATAAAATAAAGATAAAAGTACGATGTGAACACATTTGGACTAGTTTGTAATAAAATAGTAAAAAAATAAATGTTGCCCATTTGCACGCTTTCTTATATCATATAGATTTTTTCCATTTGCGTTGAGTTGCAATGGCTAGATTGTAGTCTTTTATAGGAACAAGCCAATACGATTAGAATCCAATGTTTCGGCAAGCAGCGATTGAATGAACCTCGTTACCAATTGCAGCATTGGGTCAGGATAAACCAACGATGTGTTCTTTGTCTTTCAAGTTTCTATGTTAACAGACGTCGTAAGGACTACAACTAGATTGGATGGTTAAGCGCATCGCGACATGTTGCACTCAACAGGCTGGTGCCCAAATTTATCAGCATAGGTGGTCTATATACCTATTTTATATGCATTGGGGACCACTTCCTACAAACGGCCCATCCAAAAGCTACTCAATCGTGAGGTAGATCCATAAACACTTCACGATAGAACTCAAATTAGCTGCTCAAGAGCTATTAGAGACAAGCCACTGGCCTGAATATGCATTCAAAACGGCCATTGTGTATCAAATGTTACAGGGAAATTAAGCACAGATACTGCCATTAAGGACTCCAAAAAAACAAATCGAATGTGGCGGTCGGTCACTGCCAAATTTATATGATGTCTAATAATTCCTTTAGGCCTTCAATAGGTGATCAGTACGTCATTCTTAAATTAAAGGTTCATAATCAATTAGTGCACAACTAAGATTAGTAGTTGTAACGATCCTGCTTCCCAGTAACTCTCAATTACGGAAGACCAAGAAGTCAGAGGTGTTATCCCAAAATAGGATCAGTGGTTTTGTAAATAATCAAAAATAATTAATAAATTCTACTAAATACTAAATTGAAAACTGGAATAAAAAAATTCTTTTAAAATACCTTCAAAATTAGGTAAATGGGTCTTCTACCCCAAATAGGATTCTATCTACCTAAATCCTCATTTATTATTTTAACTTAACTCTTCACATGTGTCACTTTACTGTTTGTCCAATTTCAGATATCACCTAAAATGCCGGCAAATAAAACGGCGGTCAGTATAACGAATTATACTGGTATGTGGGGCAACCAATAATCGTGCATTTAATTGTAACAACATATTATAAGAAATTATGATTTAACAAAACAAACTTTACATTTTAAACACGACTACTCAATCCTTACATACACTAGCCTCTGTGTTGTCCCTGCAGTGGACATGGATACTACCTCTCATATGATAGATCTCAACTAACCTCCATGATCCTATCTTACAGGTATATCAATACATAGGGTCGTGGAGTCGTATGGTCCTACCCAAGGGTAGACCAACACATCGACTCATGATAACCTGATGATCCTACCTCGCGGGTAGACCATGTACTAGGTCATCTATCTTATCATCATTAGAGCTACAGAGGAGGACCAGGATCTGAGCTAGTCATGCACATATAATTATGGTGATAGTCATAGTCACTTTATAGTTGTATGATATAAAAGTCAATCAAGCAATTATTTCCAAGAAACCGTTAAAACCTCGGGAATCACCGGGAAACTAAAGCGATTTAACCATAAGTGTAACCACATACCTGATCCAGAAGTAACTTCATGTCCAAGCAAGAATAATCAAGAATAATCAATCAAGCAATCAATCACTGATCCTGAAAGTAATGCATAACACTCATGTGTCATTAAACATCCTCAAAATTGACTCAGGTTCCACATTAGGGTTTCTAAGCCACCTTTTAGGGTTTTATTAGGGTTTTAGCCTCCATAATCCAATTATCACATTTAATGCAGTTTTGGCCCACAAACCCTAATTTCAACATTATATGCATGATTGAATTTCAATTAAGTCAAATATATCTCTTTTACACTAAACTACCAACCTTATCTTTTTAGGTCATGTCAAGATCATTAAGGCCAATTAGCATGTTCAGGTTCTTTTGAATTGACAACTCTGATTTCATCAATGATTATAGTAAAATTCGCAAATGAACCCTAATTAACATTTTTCACATCTTCTAGGTTAGTAAGCCCTAATTACATAAGTTGTGAACAATTATCTCTAATTAGATCTCTTTCATTATATTTATGAAATTAAGTTAGACTATGATTACTAGCATCAACTAAGTCTATTAAATACATCCATAATCAAGATCTAGGGCTTTGATCTATTTAAAGCATTTAAGTTATCAACTTTATGTACTTTCTGAACTAGAAGCAAAATTAGGCACTGATTATATTTTTGTTGCATTCCTTGTATTTTTTCGAGTAAGTTTCATATATAATTCATCTTAATCTGAGCTACCAGTAATTAGTCACGAATATCGCAAGATAAATTACCTTTGGCCAATGGAAGGCTGCCATGTCAGAAAAATGGGGTCTTTTTACCTTTTCCACGCGGACTGGACTCGGCGAATACGCCCTTGCCATGTGAGCGCCACGCTCCACACAAGCAGGGCGTTGAGCCTAGCTCAAATACCCTTTTCGCCCTCAGGCTTCTGGGTTTGGTCCTCGTGTGGTGTGGGGCAGATAGGTAAAATCGCAAGTCCCCTTCTTCAACCTCGTGAGCCCTCCTCCCGTACTCCACGCCGGCTTGGCAGTCAACTGCTTAGTTGACTTTGAGTGTTTGGACGCCCAAGCAATCGGAAAAGACCCAGATCTCTCTGTTTCTCCTCACCAAAGTCAAGGACGGATGCAATTACTTGGAGAGCGATGCGAACAGAGAGGAAGGGAGGATGGTGTTTTGACGGTCAGGGAAGAAGAACGAGGGGAAAGGTGAAGTTTTTACATCCAATTGTAGGCTGGGATGGCCAAGATAGGCGTCATAGAACCTCGCAGATGAGGGGTCATATCCCCTTTTATAGATCTAGGCTATGGCATAGGAGTTCCTCGAGATTAGGGGTTTCCTGATCAGTCCTCCAAAGTATAAAAAACTCAGTATGTATGGGCGCGATTTTCTCTCATGAATCTAATGGAGTGAATCCTAGATTCGCACATTAACTATATGGAGAGGAAATTGAATCCGAAAGTTTTGAATCACTACTTCTCTTTCCTTTTCCTACCCGAGGTAGGTGACGACACAGCCGTCGTCGATCTCAGATCTAAGGGCTGTCGCCGCACGTGCCAAAACAAAAGTCAGAAAAATAAATACTATTAATCGTGACATTTGATACTTTCCTCTTATATTGTCCAGGCTTTAGGGATTTTTATAAAATCCATATCTCCTAAACCACTGATCCAATTAATCCCAAATTTTAAGGGAAATTCTATAAAGACTTAATCTACTTATATTCCAAGTTTGAAGCCGAAACTCAAAAGGAATAACTCATTTTCTTCATTTGCAAGTCAATGACTTATAAATCATATATTATGTATCAAACCACATATTTTCTCTCTCCTATTTTTTTATATTACTTATTTGGATTCTTTTTATCATTGGAAACCATGTGGACTCGATATCCCATCCATGATGATTCCATTATCCATATTTCCATATATTTCTTATATTTTCATCATTATCTCAAATTTCCTTCTTAATAAAGCTATGTGATTTCTTCTTTTTCTTTTAATCACATTGGACTCATCAACATCTAAACACGAAATCACATGCACAAATAAAATATTGCAAAGGGAATCCATCCAATACATATAATTCATACAATTCTCGTAATCATACATTTATTGAGACAATACATTTCCAACCATATGAACCCAAAATTGAGGTTGTAACAGTAGTGCTTCAAGTAGCACTTAAAAGTCCACGCAAAAGTCAAATGGGCAAATATCATTTACATCATGCCAAGATGTTTTCTTGCTTGGTGAAAGGTTACAAAGTGCAATGCTCGAAGGCAACAGCTGGAAACTCGTTCTGAAACTTTCCAAAATTCAGCTCAAACAGATTCACCACAGCTACATGTAGGGTTGTCAATGGGGAGGGTATGGGGAGGGTAAGGTCTTACCCTTACCCTTACCCTCTTTGGGTAGCGGGTAAGGGTAAGGGTAATTATCCTTCTCAGCAATCCCCTTACCCTCCCCTTACCCTTACCCTCTTCTCCATAGGGTAAACGGGGAGGGTAAAAGGTAAGCGGGTAATTTTGACAAAAAAGAATTTTATACACATTGTGTGTTGATTTTTAATAGTTTTATAACTAATCTATTTATAACAACATATAAAACATTATATCCAATTCAAAATCATATGTTTCTCCGTGTAAAGTTTAGTCAATTCACACAATAACATTTTTTTATGCATAAATCATTTTTTTCCTTTGCATAAGTATGCATAACAAATAAGTGTTTCACCAACACCTCATTTCCCGCAAGATAGATATATGTTTTTCCCTCAACAAGAAAGTATTAAAAGCACAACAACAACATTTTCTAATGATAGAATAAAGTATCTCTCAAGTTCAAATACTATTACAAAAGAGGCTACCAAGTTCATAGATTATAAAAATCTATTAGAACATATTACATGAGAGTCATTACATAATATAGAATCATAATAGGAATAATGAGCTTCTTGTCCCTCCAACAATGGTGATCATTCTGTTACCCTGAAAGAACAAGCATTCAAAAAGATCATATAACTAAAAATTTGCTAATCCAGACTTAAAAATAAAACATAAAGTGTGTATACCTTCAAGTCTCAAATTCCACTTCCATATCATCATCCACATTAGGAACCTCATCAATAGATTCTTTAACAGTATCAAGTGTTTCCTCCTTGCCAACATATTGTTCAGTTCCCAAAAAAGATATAAGTAACAAGTAAATAATTACCAAGTATTTAACAATATAAGTAAAAGATAATGAAAAAGTTGGTGCCAAATTACCACGAGGTGAGCTTCTTATCCAATCCTGAGAACATATGATTCCCTCAACTGTAGTTGGCTTCATAGAGCTCCTATATTCATCAAGTACTCTCCCTCCTGTACTAAATGCTGCTTCAGAAGCGACAGTGGTAATAGGAATAGCTAAAACATCACGTGCCATCTTTGCTGTTATAGGATACTTTGGCTCATTGAGTTTCCACCATCCCAATATATCAAATTGAGTCTCTTTCCCTCTCATTGGGTGGATGGATTCAGATAAATAAGTTTGTAAGTCATTTTGAATGGGTCGTGTACAAGATTCAATAGATAATCCCTGATTCACCCTAGCTGTGTAACTTGAAACTTTGCTAAAAGCATTGACAGCCCTACTACTACCACTTGCAATATTGTGCCATCTAGATAATGAGATGGATTCTTCTTCATCAAGACCATATAAAATAGAAACATCTCCAATAATACATCGATACTCATTGTATAGATCAAGTAGAAAATCTTTAATCTTCTCAACTTCAACACCACTGTTTTCACCATAAACCTCAAACAAGTTTAATTCAAGAGCCTTCATCTTCATGCGTGGGTCAAGATTGGAAGCTATAGCCAAAATAGGGCAAGCATCATCCCAATACTTATCAAACTTGGAAACCATTTCATCAGCCATTTTCTTTAAGAAATCATTTGAAGCGGCTTTGAGTTCCCTCAAACAAATGTGAATTGCACATATATGGGTGAAATAGTAATTGGAGGAAGGATACAAAGTGCAAGAAAACATATTAGTTACTTCATAGAAATTCTCCAAGACATCACAAACTATTCTAGTGTTATCCCACTCATCATCACTAGGAATATGTTTGAAATTCAGATCCAAATCAGAATATCGCATCAATGCATCTTTGAATTCTAGTGCAGTCTTCAACATCAAATAAGTTGAATTCCAACGAGTAGATACATCTAAGTTAAGGGACTTGTTTGTAGGACCCTTTACTTGCAAAACAGCATGATTAAAAGTTTGAAGTCTAAGTGTGGATGACCTAACATATTTCACAGCATCACGAATTTTACCAGTCACTTTGGATATGACATTAACACCTTCTTGCACAATTAAATTCAAAATATGTGCACAACAACGAACATGAAACATTGTACCATTTGACAATAAATCACCTTTGGATACAAGTTTAGATTTCAAAACTCTAACCATGGCATCATTAGTAGTACAATTGTCAAGGACAAGGCACATCAATTTACGATCAATGTTCCAACTATAAAGTTTCTCCATCAATTCATGTAAGAGCTTATCATGGGTGTGAGGAGCAGGTACAAAGGAAAAATTGAGAATCCTTCTTTGTAATTTCCAAGAATCATCAATGTAGTGAGCAGTTAAAGCCATATACCCCTTGTTTGTATTTGATGTCCACATATCACTTGTAAGTGAGATACGACAAGACAAACCATCTAGAACATTGTACAATTTGACCCTTTCTTGTTCATACAACTGCATACAATCACTCTTTATGGTATTTCTTGTCACCATTTTGAATTGAGGTTGGAGATTGTTAACAAAATCACGAAACCCAACATGATTAACCATTGAAAATGGATATTCATGCAACACAATCATCCTAGCCAAAACTTGTCGACATAAGTATTGATTAAACTTGTGAGTTTTCACCTCCATTGCACCATCTTTCCTATTAGGCATTAGATTTAAGATTGCCTGCCCTTTTCCCTTATATTGAGTAAAATGTTTGTTAGTAAGATGATAGACTAGGTGAGAAGATCCATCTTTTGGCCTATTAGTGAGAAGTTGTGAACAATGTTTGCACTTGGCTTTACGAACACCATTAACCACTACTTTATCAAAATGAGGCCACACATCTGAGGTAGTTTGCTTAGTTTTAGGTTTATCTTGCTTATCACTAATTGCAGAACCAGAAGCACAATCTGTCAAATTGCCGCTAGGATTAGGATTGCTTGCATTTTCTTCCCCGCTTTTGTCCATTGAATCTATACAAATAAGAATGAGCTGTATTACTAAGAATGTTCATACTTGAATATAAACAAGACATTAACATAATAAAGACATATTATGCTCAACATTCATTACGCATAGCTGCACAATAATCATCATAAATAGTTAACAACCACCACACAACAAACTAGTATGTGTTTGATAAATCTGTTGTCGTGCGTGCATGATTATCGAGGTGTTAGTTATAACTACAAAAGAATAAACAAGAATTTTAGTGTTGTATTATATTATATTGTGGAGTCGGAAACCTCAAACACTCCATTTTGTTTGCATTCGGTTTCGTTTTCAATTCTCTTCCGTGGTTCCGCCTGGTTGAAGATGAAACCAATGCATCACGTGTGTGTGCTTGATATTTCTGTTGTGGTGCATGTGTTTGATAATTGATATTTCTATTGCGGTGCGTGAGTACCTGTGTGGGCCGTGTGGCTCTTGGTTTGATCTGGAACAGTGGCAGCAGCCGCAGCACCGCTGCCCGCTGGCTGGTTGTGTGCTGCTGTGAATACTGACGACGGTCGATTAAAAGAGCCGCAGATACAGACCGCACGGGGGGGGGGGGGGGGGGGGGGGGGGGGGGGGGGGCGAACGGCTGAAGTAAAGCCTGAAGGCTGGCCAGAAGGAAGAACCGCAGAACGGCAGAAGCTTGTCTGGCTGTCCCGCGGTCGCCGACTGCGACTCTCCGGCCTCCGCGGTCTGCGATGGTGTCAGTGCGGCCGCCGCTACTTTGTGCTATTCCCTCGAACCAAAACTGGGCTTCACGTATCGACGCATCGTGCCCTAAGAGGCATCCAACATTGCTCTTTTATAACTAATCTATTAGGTTAAACATTTACATACAAACCTCTTTAAAATGTATTTTTATGTAACCATTATATCATGTGCGGGTAAAAGGGTAAAAGGGTATGGATAATGTCTATACCTTACCCTCCCCTTATAGTATAGCGGGAAAACGGGGAACGGGTAATAAAAATCTCTACCCTTACCCTTACCCTCCAGGGTATGGATAAGGGTAAACGGATAATACCCTCCCCATTGACAGCCCTAGCTACATGTACATTAGAACCTCTTTTTAAATGAATGAGAGCTTGATTTCACATATCCAATACATTGATTACAACAATGCCTAGGTGGCATTAAGAAATTGAAAGGCAGCAAGACAAGAATGCTGATGCTATACAATATCAAAAAGGGAGTGTTAGAAATGAAATCCTAAACTCCTGCAAAGATCTCCCTTCATAGTGTTCTCATTCCGATAAATACCTCTCAAGAAATCAGATGCAAGGCTAAGTAGGTGAAATTAACGCTACTCATTGTCATAGGGGTTCTTAAAATTTTTTAGAAGCTCAGGAATGTCATAACCCAGCATATCGTCCACTGCCTGTATCATCTTCGGCTTTAGTTTTTCAAATTTATCAATGTTGTACCCAGCAAGCACCTCTTTGAAGTGATCGGCATTCGGGAAATCACCTGCTGGAAGATGAAATTCTCTCTGGACCTGTTCAAAACAATTAATTAGGATTTTGTAAGAGTTCAGGTCGACAAAACATTTTCAGTGATAGATGTATCATCAAATTCCAAAATCATTTAGGATCTAAACTTTCCCACATCGAACAAAGTATTTTAAAATGTTTATAACAGGAAAAATGAGCACGTAGAACCTGGAATCAACCAATAAAACAAATATAAGCACAAATAATTGTTTGGCTTGAGTTTAGTGCAAATTACAAGTTGGAGTGATGTAACCTAACTTTAGCAAGAGCAAATCCAAGTTCACTGTGTAGAAAGGTGTGAGGGGAAAACCCACTTGTGTTGTTATTAGAAGGCACACCCTGTCCTATATATAGGAGAAAGGATGGACATTACATATTTGGGACTCAAGGCAGGCTATATGGGCCGAGACACTTAAGCCCATTAACTAATTATCTTATTGACTAAATAGACTAATTATACTTTCTAACACTCCCCCTCAACCTGGAGCATGGATGAAACTCATGTCCTAGCTTGGACTTACAGGACTCGATTAGACGATAAAGATAAAATTGTCACTCCCCATACAAGCATTGTCACTCCTCGTAAAACAATACTTCTCAACTACACTTGTCAAGCTGGGTCAAAATCCGCGGGCACCCATGGATCGACTCGTTATAGTCGGATTTGGGTGATGAAATTTGTAACTCGCTGAAAGTTACCCAAATCCAAACCCACCCGTTTATTTAGCGGGTCTCGCGGGTGGCTCGCGAGCACCCACGAATGACCCGGTTAACTAAATTAATCTTATAAAAATAAATATAATAATCTACTACTACTACCTATTAATTTTAAGGAGTTTCAGTCCAACTAGAACTTGCCCAACAAATCTGATATCGAAGAGGGAGATATTGGTGAAACAAATCCACGTATTCTACAATATCAAATTGGTCTATCAAACAATATGGAATTGCAGTACAAGTTGCTAACTCTAGTTTGTCAGTGATGATCATAAACTAGAAAATTTAATTATATATGTGATAATTTTATATATAAAAGGTCTGTGATTAAATGATTGTATTAAAAATTTAACAACATACTTTTTTATTTGATAGCGATTATGTATAGCAATGGGTTGCTTTTGTGTCATTTTATGTAAAAACATTAGAGAAATGACTTCTTTTACCGTTAGAGTAGTAACTTGCAAAATATTTGTATTGGACACATTATATGGGCACCACCCAAGGGTGACCCGCAACCCGTTGGGTCGGGTTTGGATTTGTCTTTCTCCGACCCATTTAGAATTGCATGTTTTTGACCTGCAAACTCAAACCCGCAATGACCCAACCCAAACCCAACTCACCCACCCGTTTGACAGGTCTATTCCCAACTAAAAATATATGATGACACCTTTAAGTTGAGTTATGCAGGCTGGAAATGCTCAAGCTTTAGAGGTCTTTTGAAGTGCATCTGGAATGAAGAACTTGAAATCAAACAGCACAACAAAATCTTGCCACAATCAAATTGGAGCAAGCGATCAGAAGAACCCCCACTACGCCATCTTCAAAAGAGAGGAATCTGTGAGTGGTATAAGCGCACAGCCAACACATCCCACGTACATAACGCAGCACGAACATGGAGGCACAATGTCAATGTAACAATGGAGGCATCTTCAAAACATCTAAGAAGTGTAGCCACCTGAAATTAGCACTGAAGACCATAGACATGCATAACGTGGCATGACACGAGTTGGACGAGGTGTTGATGACTGTCATATTGGTTCCATAAATATGGGACATGAATCTTGGGGGCTTAATAGGAATGAATGCACCATCAAGGAGAAGCCCAAGAAGATCAACAAATTGGCCATATTAGCATATGCAACTCGGATAAGACATAACGAACGTAGCTGGATAAAGATAAAATCGGATGAATCCTTGCAGATATAAAATGCACATGCTAGAAATTGATGAGCTTATGATGTAATGAAGCAACTATTGTCTCATTATAATGGAGTGAGAATGATCAACTGAAACATCATCAACAATAAAGGGAACTAGAGGCTGGAATATAGTACAACAAGATCTTATCTTGGTGTACATAATATGGTACAAATGTGAAAAGTTTCGTGTCAACCCTAGTGTTGAGATCATTCAACTTTTGAACGTGGTGGCCAACTGGAGTTAGTGTGGATAGCTAACACACTAGTGGAAATGATGTGCCACCAAGACATCGAAAGAGTAGTTGTGCTGAAGAATATGAAGCTTCATGAAGATTAGCCTGGAATATATCACTCCCATCTCTTTATCTCTCTCTTCATATGCTCTCTCATGTTCTCGTCATACCTTCCTCTCTTTCTCATCTATATCCCCCCCCGCTGTGGAAAACGCACACATGATGGATGGGAGGGTGGGAAAGGGAAAATGTAAAATGAGAGGTAGAGTTTGTAGAGAAGAGAAACTAATAACAGGATTCAATATAAAATAATGGCATGATTATAAGAACCGGATAGAGAAATTGAATGGATCTTTTATTGACCCAAAAAGAAGAAAAAAATTGGGCTAGGTCAAAAAAAGATAGGATATGATTATCATTAGGTATTAGAGGAGAGAGGAAAACCTTTGGAGGATGTCATAACTTGAACTGGAAGTAGACAGAGTGCTTCTGACACCTAGTGTGATGATTCTGACACGCCGTGTAACTTTGATGATCGAAGGTGACAGACTCCCATCAACATGTCGTGTTGAAATGCAACACACTGTGTCGGATTTGTCGGATGTGTGAAACAAATGTCCGTCAACAAGCCGTGTTGGAAGATAACACGCCGTGCAAATGTGAAATTGTCTTCCGTCAACACACCGTGTTGGAGGATGACACACCATGTAAGTTGCAATCTGAATGAAGCTTTGCACTGTCAAGAAGATTTCTGGAGTGTAACACGGCGTGCCAATTGGACAACACACCATGTCGGTGACGGCTGATGCAGGATCTGGACGACATTAGCATCGTCAAGGAGATCACGATCTCGGGAATTAGCAACGAGGGTGGCGGGAATTAGCACTGTCACTTGTGACTATGGAGCATGCAAATATGAGGCAGCAACAACCATGTGCTAGACCAAGGACCGATCTGAACAGGAATTAATGGCATCCAGGAAAAGACGTCCATGGAATTAGTGTAGGCTTCAAGGAAGACAATAACCAGAGGGGGATGACGACGGCACACCACAAATAGATTTGGACAGGAATTAGCACCGTCCAGGGAACGAGGATCGAGGAAGACGGCGGCTCCCTTGGTGTTATGTCTTTCTTTGTTGTTGCGACGGCGGAGATCTGTGGGGCAAATGACGGCGGTGTGGCCGACGAACGACGTTGATGATGACTGGAATGAAAACTGCCTATAGATGATCGGGAAGACAACTTTGGGGAAGAGACATTGGATAGATCTAGATAGGAATTAGCACCGTCTAGAGACTCGAACTGGGGGAAGCGTAGATTGTTGGGAAGGATGGCATCGGCGCATAGACAAAGATCCATGTGAAAGAGG
This sequence comes from Alisma plantago-aquatica, assembly GCA_963693085.1. NCBI lineage: Eukaryota > Viridiplantae > Streptophyta > Magnoliopsida > Alismatales > Alismataceae > Alisma > Alisma plantago-aquatica. Next base: position 320,298,422 of record OY856415.1, on the reverse strand, counting down.
AGAGAGAAGCGACCATGGTGGTTGAGAGATGCTTGGCAAGCGGGCGGCCTCAGCCATGGAGTACAACTGCCCACAAGTGGGCTCTCTCTATGTTGATCTCTCTAGGACAGAGAGGCAGCGGCTAGGGCGACAGAGAGGCAGCGGCTAGGGCGACAGAGAATGCAGAGAGGAGGGGAAGTGGGGGTAGCAGCTAGGGTTAAGTTCCCAGGATATGCTCAGATACCCTGATGTAAGGTGTGAGGGGAAAACCCACTTGTGTTGTTGTTATAAGAAGGCACACCCTATCCTATATAGGAGATGGGTGAAGACATTGCAGAGTTGGGACTCAAGGAAGGTTATATGGGTCAAGATACTTAAGCCCATTACTAACTATCCTATTGACCAAATAGGCTAATAATACTTTCTAACACAGAGCTTTATATATTCAGTAGTCGACCAACTCAAAAACCGAAATCAAATTTCAATAAATATAATAGTGAACACAACTTGGAACCGGAAATCAATAATTAACCAACTTGGAACCCGAAATCAAACTTCAATGCATATAATAGTATTGCACTTATCTTCAATCATATTTTAGGATTAGCTCATCGATGCATCTGAAGAATGTTCAAAACACTTCATTCTTGAAAAGGAACCTTTTCCAACATAGATTCCTTGCTAAATTTTAAAATGCATATCCTGACAACTAGACGGCAAGAACTGTCTTTGTCAACTCTCACTTCTTGACACAGGTAACCAAGTGAGCACTCTCTTTGGCTATTTTCTGCATGAGCAATTGAGAGCTCCTGCACTTAAAATGTTCTCGTTGTGCATCTCTAACTATCACAGTTCATTTTTGTGCCTTTATAGCCATAAGCAGCTTGCACCTTCTACGAAGAGTTGAGGTTGCACCACACGCTTAAGCCAAGTTACTAGTATCCTATTTAGCTAGATCACATCATAAGACACCACACATTATTCTTACCCCATTTGCAGCATCATGAACCATCAAAATAGCATATGCACTCTTCACATGTGCCCTAGTACGTCCCAATTGACTTCTACATCAGTATTAGCAACAAAGTCACTTCTGCATGCCCAAAGTTGTCAAGGTGGTAGGCCAACAAGGCATCCAGGTGGAGTGCCTAGGCATCTACTTTTTCTTTTAGTCAATAGTTGGTCTTGTATACATATAGTCGTATAGTTCACATGGGCATTGATCAGTTTGTAATGGGCAAAGGAGGCTTTAATAGAGAGATTACACTGTTTTGTGTTACAATAAATGATCTTAGAAGTTTGTCTCTGGCCTACACAGGGAGACCTACAAAGCAATGGCATATGCACTTAGGCCTATTGAGCATAGCCAATGCGCCACAGATGCTAAACCACCTTTAATTTGAATACTAGAGCCTTGAAATGGACATCAAAATAGGCCTAAGGACCCCAAAAACACACGAACACACTAAAGTTAAGAGCACAAACAAGGACACCTTTGGGGCACATTAGCCCCTAGTGACTCGCCTTGACATGTATGGCATGCCATCGATAGCATCAACTAACAAGACAGGATTCAAATTCTAAGCTGCATCATAAATATCTTTCTTTTAGGACCCAAGGCCACTAACACCAAACACAATGTGACTTAATATCTCATTAAGTCACATTCCCATGTGCCTTCAACTGGTCTTGTTGTTTCCGTTTCATTGTCAACGGGTGCCCGCAGAATTGAGATTATAAAGTAGAGGATTGTCTCTGTTTCTTGGATAGCACCCTTCATCAACCAAATCGTAATGTCATTTTTAGCAAAGAATGTCTGCTACAGATTTACATTTAACTGTTTGAGTTTTTTTCTCAGGTAACATTACAACTTAAGAACTTTTGCTCATGCTTTGTTCTCACCGGCTAAATCATACTGGTATAGCTTTATTTTTCATGCAATGTTCTAAATTTCAGCAAGCAAGCCTACCAAAAAGAGGATTATAGGCTATTTAATTAATTATGCAGAGAATTATCCTGATTTATATATTATTGAAAAACATAGCTGGGAGATCCCACTTTCATTAAGAAGTACATTTTATAGAATAGCTATATGCCCAGCCTTTGATATATGCAAGCAAACGTTGGGTTGTGAAGAGGCAAGGTCTCAACAAGATGAATGTGTCCAAAATTTGTATGCTAAGATGGATGTGTAGGAATACAAGGCAATATTGCTTGAAAAGTGACCATATAAGGAAGAAGGTCGGGTTGGAGTATGGAGGACAAGTTACGTGACAATTACCTGCGATGGTATGCAAATATGCAAGGCAGACAAATCAATGTCATTTATTAAATGCACAAATTTGAAGGAAAAACTATTGCCTGATTAACTTGGGAAGAGCTTATAAGGAAACATTTTAAGACTTTACGTCTTGATGACATAAGACCCACAAAAGAGCTGGTTGGGAGATAATAATAGCAACTACATTGTAAACATGACGAGGTTCAAAATATAATATTTAGTATGTGTTGGAAGAGGACCACTTATGCAAATAGATATGCTGGAGCACATCAGGGCTTTGATATTATCATTAATCCAATTACCAAAATATTTAATTTAAGAGTTATATAAATAAGAAAATCTATCAGTTTCTGGCAGTCCAAGCAGTTGTGGGTACGGGCTGAACTAGTTGCAGTGACCAGTTGTCATGGTTGAAGCAGTTGGCGTGGTCGGGGGAAGGAGTGGGTCAGCACAAGGAGATCGGTGGCCAGCTGTTCTAGAATGGTGTCGCACCAGATGACTGTTGTTGAGATGCAGCTTGTTCTTCTCAGGTGGTTGATGACATTCGCGGCCAATCTCCCAAAGCTTGTTTCTTAGGTTGAGATCCTAATGAGCCTCGGATGCTATGTAAGTCATATAATTTGGGAGAATTTCAAAAAATGACTAATCGAGTCGGGATTAGGGATGGCAGTGGTGCAGATATGGTGTGGTTTTTAGCAAAACCATAACCACACCACATGGTAAAATTAAACATCATATCTGCACCATATCCACTATGGGTTTTAATATGAGAAACCATATCCGCACCGTCAAAAAACCGCGGTTAACTGCACTGCACCACACCAAATCGTGAACAAATTTCTTTTAACATAGTAATAACTGTAATATCATACATAAAATTTATGAAATTTTACACAATAAATGGAAATAACAAATTAGACAACAAATACAAAGAACATGCATGTTTATTAGTTGTACAAAGAAGGCAACCATATGTGTAGTAATTCTAGGGAAAAAAATCTTACTTCTCTATACTTAAATTCCATTTTGAAAATAGAGATGTAGCAATTTATGTAAGAACAACAACAATAATGTGAATTAAGATAGTATTCTACATATAGTTATATATAATTAACATGAATTATATGTGGTGCGGTTTTTATCCATGGTTTCATCTCTAGGACCATAATCGCACCACACCACAGCGGTTTTATAAACTTAAAACCATATCCACACCATATCCATAACCATTAGGTGCGGTTATGCGGTGTAAAATGTGGTGCGGTTATCCGCGGATATGATTTTTTCACAACACCATTGCCATCCATAGTCGGGACATGTATATATTTATACACAATAACTTTACAGTCTAAGTCTCTGACTCTTACACAATTACACGTCAGTTCATGTACGTTAACACCTTTCAAGGACTCCAAAGTGGACTAAATGTCTACCACCCTTGAGTCTTAATCTAAAGGTTCTACCAAAGCAACATACAACTTATAAATACTTGCAACTATGCCTACTAGCCATGTTTCGGCATGCAGAGGCATTGATCTTACGAAGTTACAATGATCACAATAATCATGTTACAAAAACATGGCAAGCTGGGGTGTTGAATTTGCTATTGAATCATCTATGATCTACCCGAGCGGTTTCTTCCTGTTGTAAATTTGGCCACGAACGTGGTCGTCAACAATATGTTGGTCCCTTTTCAGGCATGTGGAGATACTCTTACAATGATAGACATTCACTTTTGGGTATTGAATTTTCTTAAGAGGTCATCTTATCACATGGAAGAGTAAGAAATAAGTTATTGTTACGTGGCAGAATATAGAGCGATGACTCATACTTGTTGTGCATTGTTGTGGGTTCAGTCTGTGTTAGCAGAATTGAGTACATATATTGCTATTCCTATGGAGCTCAAGTGTGATACATATAACCAAGCTGCTATCCATATTGCCAAGAATCATGTTCTCCATGAATATACAAAACAAGTTAAAGTTGATTGTCACTTCATATGTGACATGATTAGGCAAAACAAGATTGTGACACCTTAGGTGAAGACAGGAGAACAGCTTGCAGATATTTTCACTAAACCACCGACTCCCACAGTTTTCAACACTTAAAAAGTAACAAGTTGGGCATGCACAAGGTGTAAGCTCCAGCTTGAGGGGGAGTGGCGATATATGTTTATTTCCTAATTCTTGTTTTCAGTAGATCTTCCTGTTGTTTCTGTCTATGTGGATCTTTCTTGAAATTGTTCCCATTAATATAAATAAAGGGACAACGCTACAGAGAACCTAAGAAACTTTTACAATAATAGGAGATAATGCAGGTACACTTCAAGCAATGAATCATAATGATGGATTTGATGATATACATTATGTAGACTTTGGACACAATGAATTGTGTGTGGTTTACTGGTTACCTCGCATCTTTTGTGGAATCATAAGGTCAACTAGTATTTGTTGAGACTTTTGAGCGTGTAAAGAAGTTTATTTGAAGGATTATGGATAGCTTACTTGATTTATTGATTACTTCATCTAGTTCGTCTAATAATTTGGACTTGATAACTTGACATCAGAATTCAGTGAAGTGGTCCGTCACATTATGTGAGCAATTGTTCTCTTATCCGTGTTTCATATGTATGTTTCCCATGATTTTTCATGTATTACTAATCTTTTAAATTATTTACGGCAGCATGCTTACGTCACCGATTGAACCGTTTCAACCACCAATTGTAGCGGTGAATCAAAACTGAAGACCCCAGTGATTCACTCATCGTTCGTTCTAAAAACCTTGCATGAAATAAACAAATGTGGCACATTTATAAGAAAGCATTAATGGAAAATATCATTGAGCAAAACTCAAATGCCGCCAGCTCTTGATACTCCTCAAATCAAGGATCTATGTAGATCGGGTTCATAATACAAGTTTAAATAATATTATTATCCGTGCATAGATAATTTTATAATAGTGTTCAGGAACAGATCTGTACAGCTGATCCCTTGTTTGTTGAAAGACATATTTCAATTGTTTATCTGTCCTCAATTTTGAAGAATGACTCTTCCATCACAACCATATTCGCATCAAGTAGCAAGAATATAGTTTGGTCAAGCCATTGCTATATTGCATAGGTTTACATTAAGACTGTAAAAGCAAACAAACAAAGATACACAAGCCTTTAGAAAGATATCATAGAGAAAAAAGGTTCAACCAGAAAAGCATTTACCTTCGCAAACTCATCCTCCAGATTGTCAATAAGTCTTTGTTGAGTTTTGGCCTTCCCCATCATGACAGGCATTTCCTTCTTGAGATGGCTAATTATGTAAGCATGAATTTTGGCAGCCCGGGCTCTTTTCACAAATTCATTGATCTAAACGAGCAAAATTACTCATTATCATCATCAAGAAATTCTATACACTGAAATCTGAAAGAAAAAGAGGATCATCAAAATGAATCTAGAAACTACATACTCGCCGGTCGCATGCCTTCTTAGGAATATCCTTGAGATCAGAAAGGAGGTCGTCTTGTTCCCTTTCAAACAACTCTTTACCGATGGGACCAACAGCAGCTTCATTGACAGGCTTGTCATTGAATGAACTGCAGAAAACACAAACAAATCAGCCCACATATCTTCTTCCCTGCTTTTACCTCTAAAACTCAGGGCCTATGGCCATTAGCCAACCAAAAGTAAACTCAATTCAATTCAACTACATGATAATTTTCAATGAGGAAAAAACAATAATGTTGATGAACAAAATGACAAGCTGGACATAAAGCTAAGACAGCGTGAGAAGAATTAAGCAACAGTGTGAAATGGAAAAGAAACAAATGTCAAGAAAAATTCAATCATAGCTCAGAAATCCATTAGGTATTGGAAAGAGAGGGGAAAATGAACATACCCAATATAAACACGCATAACCTCTGGGGTGTTTAATACTTTTCCAAGTGACCACATCAATGCCCCATAAACTCTCATAAGCTGTAAAAACCATTACTCTTTTAAGTGTGCAATACATTAATCCAAAGAGGAAAAAAGTATTGAAAATAATGCTTGACAATTTACTTGTTGGGTGTCAACTTGATCAGACTTGTTTAATACAACTCTAATTTTGTCATCATGACCACGTAAGGAACCAATAACACGTTTAAACTCGTCACTGATATCAAGCTTGTGAGGATCAAACAACAAAAGAATAAGATCGCATTTAGCTGCAAACCACGATGTGACCCCTGTAAAATCATAGCTACGCTGGGTCCTCTGCTTTTCTCCAGAAAGAACTCCTGGAGTATCGACAAAGGTGATATGCTCCAGTAGCTTCACAAAGACAAGAAAATCAAATATGAGTGGTGCTAAGCATATATTTTAAGCAAATAATTATATTGTCGAACTTACAGGATGTGGCATTTGGGAGCACTGAAACTTTGACAGGAAAGCAGTTCCAAATGTTGTTAGACCACTAAATGGCATATCTGCTTGCACAGCAATAGTGTTTCCAGGAATACTTCGTTCATCAGGTCCTGACTGGAATCATAAGATATCAATGACAAGTTCAACCAATCAACCAACAACAGCAGTATACCAAAACGAGCCACATAATGCTAGACAATTGCAATTAATATGAGACAAAGTCTTCTTAACTTTATAAGTTTAATTCTCAGCTAATTATATCATTCTCATTTGTTGTATCTTTTGAAAGCAAATGGAGACCAGAATCATTCTAAAAAGAATGTCCTAACTTTACATTTTTATTTCGGCCTTGTTGATCTTCCTTATAACCATAGTCACAATATACTCCGACCTTTTGAAAAAGTCACGTTTAAAACGCGAACTTTTCCGTAGACGTAAGAAACTTCCGAAGAACTCCCAATTCCCGAATATTACATATTATTCCCATATTTTCCGTAAATTAATCACGTTTAATGTTTCCCGTTTTATACGTTCTTTTTCCGTGTTATACTGTTTAAGACTCTCAACTTAGTTTGAGTGTATATATGTGTGTATGTATGTACATGCATATATGTGTGTAAATGTATGTAATATATGTATATGTATATGTAAGTAATTAGTTATAGATATATGTATGTAATATATATGTACACATATATGTGCAAAACATATATATACATACATCTGTATGCAATATATGTATACATCTTTCGATTTTTTTCCGACTTTTTCCCGAATAGTTGACCGTACTTTTACCGTAAGTTGACCGCTTTTTACCCGATTTTCCCACATAATTGCCGAATTCCGAACTTTTCAACTCAACTGCGCGTATCCCGAATACCGAATTTGTGACTATGCTTATAACAGCATAATACCAGCAAACAATAATCAGAGGGTGTTGTTTGATTAGTCCTTAAATAGAAAATTCAAATATGAAGCAGCCTTCATCTGATAGACTTATATACTGCATTACTGATGAAATGGTTGCTCTACAGCATCAGCAAAAAAAATTAAGGTCGGCATTTCGTTCGGATTCAGTTAAACATGCGGTCTATAACCGGCAGGTCACATAATTATTTCCTAGTTCAGGACTTTGTGAAGGTCCACGTCTTGATTTTCAAATCTTTAGTAGCTGCAAATCATCTTTAATTCACTGTCTGAGATCATCACAGTCCACAATGTCCTTTCTTTCATAGGAATAGAGGCAAATATTGAGCAAAAGCAATAGCAGCAAATATTGCGCAAAGAAAATTAGTTCGGATGGCTTTTATCATGGGAAAAATAACCGTTCTGAGGCATGGCTTTATTTCTAGCTGTAGCACTTGACCTAGCTCCCGGATTCAGCTTATTGCTGCCCTGGTAGCAGGAATACTACCAACTATAGCAGCTTCACGTAGATCATCTAACCACACAACTGCCAGCAAAATTAACACCAAAATATTTAACAGTACCAACATTTCCGTTCTTCTTAAAAGGTAAGCCTTTGCAACAGAGATATCTAACCTGTTAACAGTTAATTAAATCAGTTTGCCAACCAGCCTTTTCTACCTCTAATTGCCTATAGCAAAAGAGACATCTAACCTAGTGACAATTAACTAGACCAGTTTGCCAACCAGCCTTTTCTACCTCCTATTGCCATCTTCTATTTCTTTCAGAATCACCTTGAGTGAGGTTAATCTATGGCAGAGGCTACTTGTTCAGAACTCAGCATTTCTGTTATGACAAAAAGATCCAATTTTAAGTCTTCTTTATGCGAAGAGCCTTTATCTGTTGAGCAACTTTACTCCTAACAATTGTAGGTTGTCAAACCCTTGGTTATAAAATGCTTCTATAAATTACTATTGCCCCAGTAATTGCCAAAAAAAGAAACCTACGTGGTTATATCATCCACATACAGGGATCATGATTAACTTTTTCACAAAAACAGGGTGATTACAAGAAGATCTCACACAGCAAAAATCAATCAGGATGTAGAAAGTTGATCATGACTTGTATCTCTTCTTAAGGGCATAAATAGACTTCATCATCCAACAAACTTTACCCACACAATCCCACAAAAAACAAACTCAAGTGATTGCTCCATATAACTATTTGCTACAAGTCTTCCTACATGGACCCATTTGGTAGAGAGACCAACCTTCACTCACAGCAACTAAGACAAAGACAGGAATAGTATCAAGTCAACCACTGGAATTTTTCAAGGAATCTACACCACAATCTTGTGTATATCCTCTAGCAACAAGCGGGCTTTAAGTCATTATCTGGATTGAAAGCCTTGGTAGTAGCTAGAGCAGTCTGAGCAGAGGTGTTGGTGGGCGCCAGAAATCTGAGGCGGCTAGATATCCTTTAGCAACAAGCGGGCTTTAAGTCATTCCATTGTAGCATTGAGCGGCTATTTCACTCAAACACCAATATGCACCCAGCTACCTATAAAGCCAGACAGCAAAGAAACACGATCCCAAATCTAGTTGCTTTAGAGGGATGACAGGGCAAACATTATCTGGATTGACAGGGATCCAGATAATGTTTGCCCTGTCATCCTAATTAGATTTGGGATCCTTGTCATCCTGACTAGATTTCAATCAAGATAATGTTTGCCATGTCATCCTGACTAGATTTGGGATCCATGTCAATCCAGATAATGTTTGCCCTGTCATCCCTCTAAAGCAACTAGATTTGGGATCGTGTTTCTTTGTTGTCTGACTTTATAGGTAGTTGGGTGCATATTGGTGTTTGAGTGAAATAGCCGCTCAGTGCTACAATGGAATGACTTAAAGCCCGCTTGTTGCTAAAGGATATCTAGCCGCCTAAGATTTCTGGTGCCCACCAACACCTCTGCACAGACTGCTCTAGCTACTACCAAGGCTTTCAATCCAGATAATGTTTACCTTGTCATCCTCACCTCGACAGCGTCCAACAGCATCTCAAATCCAGACGGAATTCTTATCTCAACGTCCAACAGCCAAATTCCGCCCAAGTGTTTGTAAGATATCGATCTTGGGTTGATAGGGGCATTGTATTGATCAAGAGCAAGGAACGAGGTATCCGATACCGATATTGTTTTGACAGCCTGGAAATAGGTATTTACCAATATACCGACAGAAATATGAACAAATGCAATCCTAGCTGTTTTGACGCCAAAATGAATGAATTAAATCATGAAATTTTGCAGGTGTAATCTCTACACCGAAATGCACCATTTCATGCAATAATTTTCTATAAGGGGTATGTGGGGGGATTGTCCATCATGTGGGAGGTAGAGAACCTGTCCGGTTTTCTGGGGATTTTGATGACAAAATATTTGAATTAAGATTTGGAATTAACTAGCAGAATCCATAAACATAAATACACACACTTATGTAATACTATCCAATTTACAACAAATGAATAGCATAGTAACTTACTAACTCATATTAGTAGTATGTTGAGTTACACACTGATTTTGCATACAATATTGAGTTGATATGTTTGACATATTGCTCTCATGACATGTACATTATGTAAGGTTGGTGGTATGAAGTTATGTGTTGCTCAAACATGGCATATACAATACTATATAAGTGTATAATACTCATTTGTGTTATGTAATCAAACACGATATATTTTAGATTTTTACAATACTATGTCTCTATATGCGTCGTGTTAGATTCTGAAAGAAACTATACACTAGGGCTTTCTATTGTTCATCTTCAATATGTGATTTTGACAATTAACATCATGAGTGTGAAGGAAGTTAGGCACCATCACTATTGTGACACCTTTTCTCCGCCATCGTTTGTACCACATGATCTTGATATGCGGTAGTGAATTTCTCCATGGATTATTCACAATAGTGGGATAAATATAAAAGCCATTATAACCATGCCCACTATATGCATGTCGAGGGGATGTGATAACATAAAAGGGTAGTTACCATGTCAGCCATGTCCATGTTGTGGGATATATGTAGCAAGTGCCATATATAAAGAAACATAAAACTAGAAAAATACAAAATCTATACTTTTTTACAATATTTTTGTTGTGTTGCGAAGTAGTACATTTTCTTCCTTTGTATGATAATATACTAGTAATAAGAAAATATGTATACTAATTAGCTTACAACTAAAAATGATAGCAAATTATACTTATATGTAGTCGATAATTTAGGTATATTATGAATTAAATGATTATTATGAGATAGTGTTGTAGATCTAAGAACACATACAATTAGGAAGACATATAAAAAAGCAGATTGGGGGATCTTTGCCAATTTAAAACAATTTAGGATGAATTTACATTTTAATTGAGATAGATGAGGTGTAAATGAGAGAAATGGTAAAAAATACAAAGACATACATTGGATTAGACTTATTTGAGCCCTAATTGTCAAAATCCCCTTGCTTCGCCATTTCTTCCTCTCAAACAGCAAAAATAGGCTCAAGCACACAAAATTCAGTATTTCTGTCGGTATACCGGTAAATTTCGTCGATATTGTAAAAGGAGAGGCGGCTGTGGTGTTGTTGCACGTATGCAACGTGAGCAACCCAATAGGGTTCTCTTCTCTATTTATAGTAAAGGGTAATTTACATGTAGGTACAGCAGTAATATGAAATAGGAAATAAATACAAAGTGAAGATATATTAACACTCCCCCTCAAGCTGGAGTGTACACATTGTGGATGCCCAGCTTGCCGCATAAATTCTGGAACACTGCTGGACCTAATGGCTTTGTCAAGATATCAGCAAGTTGATCTTCAGACTTAACATATGGCGTCACCACATTGCCATTCTTTATCTGATCTCGGATGAAATGACAGTCAACCTCTATATGCTTTGTGCGCTCATGAAAGACAGGATTCCTGGCAATATGTATAGCAGATTGATTGTCACACTTGAGAATCATGGGAGTTTGAATCAAAATCTTCAACTCAGATAAGACAGATTTGACCCATTGTAATTCACAACATGCATGTGCCATAGCACGATACTCAGCCTCAGTACTAGATCGTGCCACCACTTGTTGTTTCTTGCTCTTCCAAGTAATCAGATGATCACCAAGAAAGGTGCAGTAGCCAGATGTAGATCGTCTATCAACTTGATTACCAGCCCAATCTGCATCTGCATAACCTGTAAGAGTCAAGGAAGATAGAGGACTCTTGGGTTTATAATAAGTGATCCCCTTTCCAGGAGCACTTTTCAGATATCTCAGAATCCTGCATACAGCTGTCCAATGTGACTGTCGTGGTGTACACATGTGTTGACTTACTACTCCAACAGCAAAAGAAATATCAGGTCTTGTGACAGTTAGGTAAATCAGCTTCCCAACTATTCTCCTGTAGTGACCTGGATCTGAATATGCAATATCATCTTCCACCTCCTTGATGTGATAATCCATAGGAGTGGATACAGGCTTAGAATCAGTCATACCCGTTTCCTGTAGTAAGTCAAGCACATACTTTCTCTGGGAGAGATTGATACCTGCATGGGATCTAAGTACCTCAATCCCTAGAAAATATCTCAGTTTCCCAAGATCCTTTGTGTGAAAATGATGTTGTAGTCCTTCTTTCACACGTGATATGCCTGTAGAATCACTGCCAGTAATCACAATATCATCAACATAGACAGCAATAAGTATGGACCCACCAGAAGAATTTGAATAAAATAGAGAGTGATCAGTCATAGAACAAGAGAAGCCCATCTGTAAAACAACAGCACTGAACCTGTCAAACCAAGCCCGAGGAGATTGTTTTAACCCATAGATAGCCTTCTTCAATTTGCAGACCTGCTGACACTCCCCCTGAGCAACAAAACCGGGTGGTTGCTCCATATACACCTCTTCCTGAAGAACCCCGTGAAGAAAGGCGTTCTTGACATCCAGCTGGAAAAGAGGCCAATCAAAAGTAGTAGCCAAAGAGATAAGGATCCGTACAGAATTGAGACGAGCAACCGGAGAAAAAGTCTCAAAGAAGTCCACTCCATATGTCTGTGTGTAGCCCTTGGCTACCAATCTGGCCTTCAACCGCTCAATCGAACCGTCAGGATTGTGTTTCACTGTGAAGACCCATCTGCAGCCCACAACTTTCTTGCCCGCAGGTAAGGAAACCAGATCCCATGTGCCATTATCAACCAGAGCAGAAATTTCCACCTGCATGGCCTGCATCCAGCCACTGTCCTTCATAGCCTCTAAGTGGTTCCTTGGTATTTGAACAGAATCCATCCCAACAGCAAATGCACGAGCCTGTGTAGATAAGTGCGACAAACAACATACATTGGATATGGGATGTCGAATAGTACATGATCGTATACCTTTCCGGACAGCAATAGGAAGATCAAGATCAGAAGCCGCTGCAGGAATCTCTTGAGTAGAAGATGGGGAAGGAGGCTCATGGACTTGTGCCGCTACCTCATCTGGATCCGGTCTACCTCGCCTATGATAAACCTGGGTATAGGGTTGAATGGTAGGTGGATCAGGCGATATGTCTTCAACAATGATAGGTGGCACTCCCTCACTTGGAATTGCGGGTGGCACTCCCTCACTCAATTGCTCCCCCTTGCTCATAGCATGTGCAAAATACGGGCTGGTTTCATGAAAGGTGACATCCTTAGAGACAAACATACGACGCAAATTGGGGCAATAACACTTGTAACCTTTACTCGTACCAGAGTAACCAAGAAACAAGGTTTTCAAGGACCGAGGAGAGAGTTTGTCTTGTTTGGGATCAAAATTATGAACAAAGGATGTACAGCCAAAAACCCGAAGCGGCACATGAAACGGTGTGTCCATAGGGCGTAAAACAGAAAAAGGAGTGCGCCCATTCAAAACAGAAGAGGGCTGCCGATTAATCAAAAAACAGGCAGTGAGAAGAGCCTCAGACCAGAAACGTTTAGGCACATTGGATGCAAACATGATAGACCTAGTGATATCCAAAAGATGGCGATTTTTACGTTCAGCAACACCATTCTGCATAGGAGTATGAGGACAAGAAGTGTGGTGAATCATACCAACCAAACTGCAAAACTCATTCATTGCATTCTGAACATACTCAAGGGCATTATCAGATTGAAAAATTTTGATATTGCAGTTAAATTGAACTTGAATTTGTTTATGAAAATGTTTGATAATGGAAAGCACAGACTCCCGACTTTTCAACAGATAAATCCATGTCATGCGAGAGTAATCATCAACAAAGGAAATGAAATAACTAAAACCATTATAACTTTGGTGTTTAACAGGACCCCATACATCACTGTGAACCAACTCAAACGGACTAGAAGCCCGATTATTGACACGGACAGGATAGGACAACCGATGATGTTTGCCCAACTGACAAGACTGACACTCTAATGAAGACACATGAGCAAGATCGGGTTCCAATTTCTTCAGGCTGTCTAAGGATGGATGGCCATATCAGCAATGCCATAGCAAGGGGGAACCACTCAGCATGGCGGAGGAAACTGGAGCAGGAGGTGGAGGACGAGGTAGATAATCACCAGGAAAGAGGTAGAGGTCACCTTTCCTAGGCCCCCCACCAATCATCTTCAAACTCTTGAGATCCTGTAAGACAAAGCAGGAAGGCCCAAAAGTTACTGTGCAGTTCATAGTGTCAATCAACTTGGCAACAGAAAGTAAATTGAAAGGAAATTCAGGCACAAAATGAACAGATTTCAAATCAATATCTGGAGTAAGGGACACAGAACCACTAGCCACCACCCTCCTCACAGAACCATCTGCCAAGGTAACAGATGGGTGAGGAATATATGAGTCAAAAGTGCGAAGCAGTCGCCTCATACCAGTCATGTGCTGGGAGGCACCAGAGTCAACCACCCAGGGAGTTGCGGATCCAGTAGCCATAAAAGATGTAGCCTGATTACCCGCGGTAGAGGCAAGGTGCGCTGAAGAAGCAGAAGAGGCGCCCACACTCCAATGTTGAGTAGCCTGAATAAACCGGTCATACTCCTCCTGAGTAAGTGTAATGCCAGAGGAAGTTGAGCTCGCAGGTGTAGAGTCAGAAGTAGCACAATTAGCAGCTCCAGCAGGTGGGGCGGCAGGTCGCCCATGTTTCTTCCAGCATCTGTCAACAGTGTGCCCCGGTCTGTCACAGAAAGTGCATCGAGGACGAGTCCCACGTCCTCTGCCCAAGCCAGGCCTGTCAGCTGTAGTAGATGCAGGTCGTCCTCCGCGAACTGCTGCAGCAATGGAGGCATGAGAATCTCCAGAAGGAACAACCGGAGAAGGATCAACAGATTCAAAGGTGGACTGTTGAATCCTAGAGAAGGCCTCCGCAAGGCTCGGTAATCTGTCAGATGCAAGAATCACACTACGCGCTGAACCAAACGAGGAGCTAAGGCCGGAGAGGAACTTGGCAGTGACAAGATCATCTCTGTCTTTAATCTGCTCAGCAACCTTCACGGGATGATAGTAGCTCAACTCCTGGGAAATAGACTGAATCACACCAAAATACTCTTCAAGGGATCGATCCCCCTGTTTCTCTGCAAACAGACGATCATAGATCATAAACTGACGAAGAGCATTTTTCTCCTGAGCATAGTGCTGCTTAACAGCATCCCAAATCTCCTTAGCAGTGGAGTAGAACATGAACCTCGAAGCAATAGACGGTTCCATGCTACCCCATAGCCAAGTCTTCACAAGGCTGTCAAGACGTTTCCACTCTGCATAGTCTTTGTCAGCGCTCGTAAGAGGCGCAGAATCAACAAACTTGGCGCGGTCCCTCGATTCCAAGACAGTATGAACCGCATTCATCCAAAGCAGAAAGTTCTTCCCATTGAGCTTGATAGGAATAGGCGAGACCTCATAATAGGTCTTGTTCTCCATGATGCAACAGGGATATGGGTGACGGAGTGATACACGTCACGCAGAAGGCTGAGTGGACGGATAGATACACGTCCCGTGACGGAGAGATACACGTCACGACAGAAACTGGAAAGAGGATGCGTTACTGACGCATCGACAGCCTTCAAACGAGAGGTTCCTAATCACACATGAAGGAGATGTGATTAGGAAGCCACACTGGAAAAGACGAGACCCCCGGGTAGGACTTTAGAAGGCCGTTGTATCAACCGGAGATCCCCGAGCAGCAAGATCGGCGCCCGAAAAAGAAACCGAAAAGGCTGAAAAAGAGCCCGGAGACGTAGACTGAGCCTGTAGAGTGGTGCGACGGGATCTACGGCAGCATGGGACGAGCCACCGAGGATCAGCGGCGCCGCACGGAAGGCCCTTGCCCCTGCCGCACGCCGGCGGCAAGGTGCAGCAGCCGCTGCTGCTGGCTGCGGCGGCGGCCGGCGGCGGGAGAGGCGGCCGGCGCCCGGCGGCTGAAGGAGAGGGGCGGCGGGAGGAAGAGAGAGGAGGGGGGGGGCGGCGCTGGGTGGGAGGGCCGGCGGCTGCGGAAGCCTAACCTGCTCTTGATACCATGTAAAAGGAGAGGCGGCTGTGGTGTTGTTGCACGTATGCAACGTGAGCAACCCAATAGGGTTCTCTTCTCTATTTATAGTAAAGGGTAATTTACATGTAGGTACAGCAGTAATATGAAATAGGAAATAAATACAAAGTGAAGATATATTAACAGATATTTGGTGGAATTTGTCGATATTTGGCAGTATTTGATGATATTTGGCGGTATACCCATCGCTAATATCGATATTTGTGATCCTATCGATACACTCACAGCATATGGTACATGATGGTGTCAAAATCAAAATTTTAAGTGAAATTTTGCCCATTTCAACGATATTTCATTCCTTGATCAACAGCTTCCTTGTACAAATCGTCCGACGGCTGTTCAAAGTTTAAGAAAAGGTACTGCCGTACTGGTTTATTTTTGTGCGTCATTCATTGGCTTCGGTGCTTCCTCACCCAAATAAGTTAACTCCTTTTTTATTTGTCGTTGAGTTTCATGCAAGTGGATCGCTTGCTCTCTTCAAATCCTTTATCTTTTCTTTACCAATCTAATATTGAAGCAATATGATCAGTTCTCCTAGTATAGAACTAAAATGAAACGTCATTTTCATGTTGAACGATGGACGGTATTGATTAAACATATGGGTTATCGATCATTACATATTTCCACAGTACTACACACGAGACTCGGCACAAAAAGTTTATATGCAAAGAACCAACACCTTATCCCATATGAAGTGCTTGATGACGAAGATCTAAAGTGATGTCATACAATCAATTGTCACAATGTCAGTATATTTTTACAAGAACCATATACCCATAGACCCGCACCACATACCTGTATTGTATGCGGATCCAGATATGGTGCGTGTCTGATTTTAAGTTATACAGGTCTGTACCCGTACCCATACCCATTTAAATTAAAAGGGTATGATTCTGGGTATGAACATAGCCGCACCATTTACAGCCCTAATTGATGGCCTAATACCATACAAAATTGTATACACAACAGCCTGTGTTGTACAGGTGGGTGCCCTGACAGGCGCCCAGGTGGCCCAAGCCCCACCCCAATCTAGGCGCCCAGAAGTAATACACATAACTAAGCTTTTAACTTTACTTATTTCTATCAACTGATTAGTATTTATCTACTGATTTGTATTTACTTTTCTACTGATTTGTATTTACTTTTCTACTGATTTGTATTTAGTTATCTACTGATTTGAATTTACTTATCTACTGATTTAAATTTATGTATCTACTGATTTGTATTTACTTATCTACTGATTTGTATTTACTTATCTACTGATTTGAACTTACTTATCTACTGATTTGAAATTATGTATCAACTGATTAGTATTTACTTATCTACTGATTTGTATTTACTTATCTACTGATTTGAATTTATTTATCTACTGATTTGAATTTATGTATCTACTGATTTGTATTTAAGTATTTGCTATTTTATCTAATGCTTTGTAAAATTTTTTCTACTGATTAGTATTTATTTATCTAATGCTTATTTGAATTTTTTATCTACTGATTTGTATTTTATTTAATGCTTTGTATTTATTTATGTACTGACTTGTATTTACTTATCTAATGTTTTGAATTTTTTTATCTACTCATTTGTATTTATTTTCTACTGATTAGTATTTACTTATCTACTGACGTGTATTTATTATCTACTATCTTTATTTATTTATCTACTAATTAGTATTGATGTACTGTTTTAACTTGTCTACTATTTGACTTTATTAGTCTACTGTTTTGTTTTATAAATGTACTGCCTCATGAACAGAAATAGAGATATAGTTAACATTTCTGATTTCTGATTTATGAGTAATCAATTTGTGATTAACTCAAATCGTCTTTACGAAAACTCAATAAAGGAAAATGACAAATATCTCCTAAAAAGGTACTACAAATTCAGGTTTTTGAATGTACTATTTTTACTATATATGCAATTTAGATATATCTATTAATATATATATGTATATATTAAAATAATATATATAAAGCTTGGAAACGCCTGGGCCTCCGCCTGGGCGCCTAGGCTGCATGGGCGTCCATATGGAGTGCCTGGTCGCCTGGCCGCCTATATAACCATGACAACAGCATGTTAATTATAGTCAAATAAAAAAATCAAGTATTTGTCGGTCAAAGGTCAGTCAAAGCTTTTCCTAGTTTCTTTCCTTTGGCAGTTGTAATGCTAGGGAGTGCTTTATTTGCTAGTCAAAGGCTAGTAAATCAAATTGGACAATGCATTTATGAATTATGCATTTGCCAAAAAATGACAACGTGATGTGATGTCTTGATTGATAAACATGAATCGGGCAAAGAAAAAGGGAAGTCGTGATTAAAAAGTAAAGCCACGACTAAGGGAAAAATATGAAAAGGTTGGCTAGAAATTGAATGGAACAAGAGGGAGGGGGCAATCAAGGAGTACAGAGAAAGGAAAAGTGGAGGATGACGTTTTGTTCAACAAATTCCATTAGAGTAGGGTCGGCGTGGTGCCGATCGAAAATGTTAGTCGTGTTGACGCCTGGACACTCCACAAAATGACACTGACTCCAGGGGAGGGGTAGAGAGAGTCTTATTGCTGATGAGTGACAGCCAACCAACCCTCCCCATGGGGACGAATAGCACAAATAAGTCGTTTGCCATCTTTGACCCGTTGTGCAAGGGAAACCCCAAATTGGAATGGACGGGTTTTGTGAGAGGAGATCGGTTGGTGACACGGGGAAAATGGCACTAGGAATTTTTATGGAGAAAGGACGACGCAGAGATGTGACAACCATATAGGACTTTGGGGAGACAAACATCGGTAGGTGGTGGTTGGGATGCTCTAGTGGTTGGATTGGATTTTTATGACAAAGGGGGGAGAAAGGAGAAGATGACCATGGAGGTCATGATGATGCCTGGCATACGGCCAAGCCAATAAGAACGGTGGCCGCTCACAGGACAAGCTAAGGCTCTCTCTTTTTCTCCTTAGGTTAGGATCGATGCTCTGATACCATGTGGGAAAATAAGACCGGAGGCTAATGGGATATATTTTCTTACTGATAGAAGCCAAACTCTCCTCCTATATATAGGAGATGAGGCAAGTACAAGGGAAGCGAACTTAACCCTAATGAGCCAAGACAAATAGGCCCATATGACATGATAAACTAAATAACAGTAATTCTAACATGCACCTTCAATTTAGTTTCTATTTGGCAGCTATGTTATGAATGATAGCAATTACATGGCTTAAGACTTTGGAGCTATGACATCAAATCTTTATTTACTTGTTGATCTTTCTCTAACATTGATTACCGTAACTATTTTCTTGTTCTTGATTTTATTTTTAATTAGAATATATTAGAAATGTAATAGGTTTTGTGTTATCCTACAATAAAATGTGTTTATGGTAACCATAAATATGTACATACCTACAAATATGACTATTAATGTGTATATGAAGAGAGGGGGGGGATGTTCATAAAAATCAAGACAAAATATGTATATACAAATAAAAATGTAAACTTTATATTTTCTAAGGTTGTCTAGGCATCAAGGCGCTTAAGTATGACGCCTTGTCGCCTTGACAACTATGGGTATATCATAATCACTAAGAGGAATGAAAGCACCAAAATAAGTTGTTACAAAAGAAGCTTCTAAATTTGCAAGAAAAGAGGAATCATGATCTGAGTGTTGGTATGTATGCCCTGAGAGCCAATCATGGGATGATTGGTGGGATACATTGAGATTGATTTGATAAACATCAAAGGCAAGCTTCCAATTCTTTCTGGTTCAGTCATATGAGATAGTGATAGAACAGATTGAATGTCTAGAAAATGACAGTACTCAATGACGTATGCCTTCAAGTTCATGACTTGAACGATGAGATCATACGGATGCTAAGAGTTTGTACATTCTTGTTATGTCCCTAGTCGGATGTCATTGTGGAAGGTAGATAGACAGCAATGACACACAAGACTAGATTGTGGTGTTGGTTGATGACAGAATCTCATTAGTCATGATATAGAGATATCAAACCAAACACATAGGTACTTGTTAGAGAACA
Source organism: Alisma plantago-aquatica (assembly GCA_963693085.1). Lineage (NCBI taxonomy): Eukaryota > Viridiplantae > Streptophyta > Magnoliopsida > Alismatales > Alismataceae > Alisma > Alisma plantago-aquatica. The sequence continues at coordinate 320,278,268 of OY856415.1, read as the reverse complement.
AGTGTACCGGACAGACCCACCGTGAGTTTGACACATGGAACCATGACATGGTAGTCACAGTCAGTACTCACGGTGATGGTGGTGAGTGTGATTCTTTGACCTGAAATCACTGCACTCAACACATGTCGTTGGGCACACTTTGACATCATCAAACGCAGTCCTGAAACATGGGTTGTTATAAAGGTGATGATTGGGTGGCTTTGACACATGGGGCTTTTGAGGGGTGAGTGATAGATATGGGATTTGTCCCTCCTGAGGGAGTTTGATATCCAAGGCCACTTGATTAGTAGGATTGAAATAGGCGTGCGCACGCATGTGTGAATCAGTATGTGATATTGATGTCATACATATCTCTTCCAATCTGCTCTGAGATCAAGAAAGTGAATGAACGTTGACAGGATGAATGTTCCATGCCTCGAGTTCATTCGGGATATCAGTGACAAAGGAATTATACATTACTGTAATACCATTCACGGATTGTAGGATTGAAAGTTGTTCTCCAACTTTCTATTTCACTTGGGTAGCACTGATGTGTGACTAGGCATCGCTCTTTGCTTGTGAAGTCATAAGTGTTACGGACTTTCACTGCCAACGTGAAAAGGACCTGCAGGGTCACACACATAGGATTCAACCAGGAAGAGGAGTTTTGTCCACAAACAATGTTTAGATTGATTACTAAAGGAGTTTAGTAGTTCAATTAAACACTCAATTAATTGATAGCTCAAAATCATAGTGTTCAAGGTGTTGGACATATTGATTAGAGTATCGGATTGATTGAATTCGCAATTGACTGATTCTGCACAATCTGCACTCCCAACTGATCGGCTCATGAGATGAACCGATCGGCTGAGCTTGGTGAACCGGTCAGCTCAAGTATTGAGTCGATCGGCTCATGGTCAGGGTGAACCGATTGCTTCAAGTGTTGAAACGATCGATTCAACTGGTGCAACCAAGCAAGTTGGGAAAGTAGGATTGGTGAGAAATTTCCTTGCGTTTCACTTGCCCAATTTGATTGGAACAAGGATTGGTATTCGATACCAATTAGAAACAAAAGATGGAAAGTCAATCGGGAACCGACCAGGACCACCAACCGACCGGTTCAGAAGTGAACCGACCGGTTGAGGTGTCCCAACCGATCGGTTGAGGTGTCAACCGACCGGTTCAGGTCCCCAAACGACCGTTTCAGTTGTGAAACGATCGGTTCAAGTTGTGAGTTGGTTGTTTTGTGGAAAATCTCGAACCCTTCTACTCCTGCTTTTATTCCCGCATTGCCCGGGATGGAGAACCCTGTCCCATGACTCTCCTATATATATAGGAGTATTGAGGGCTTCTCAGAGTACAACTCAGTGCAAACCAGTTGCTCTGTAAAGTTGTCGTTCTCTCTGGTTTTGGTAACGGAGAGAGAGCCCGAGCAAGTGCTACCCGATAAGGGAGGCACAATTGGTGGCAGGAGAGCGTGTTGGCGACTAGTACGTCAACAGGAGGATGCGACTCCTTCCAATTCCTTGTGGGACAAGGAGATTGGAGTTCCAGGTGGTCCGTGTGGACTACTTCAGAGGTGGGAGGTTTCTGCCGCTCGGAGAACAGCTGTCAATCCCGACAGTCCCGGTGAGACCAGAAGTCGTCAGTCTCGGTGCGACCAGGAGCTGCACAGACACCGTCCAAGACCGGAGGTGAAGACCGCGCATAGCGCAAGGTATTGTCGCCGAGCAAGCCTCGGGACAAGGTATGATTCCACAAACCATCCCTTTCCTATTGTATAGATGTTGACGCGTTTCCTCGTGCTGGGTTTGGGGGAGAAATTTTTGTTTCCGCTGCCTTCTCTGCCTCCCCTAAAACCCAACACTGAGAATACTACATGTCTAGTATATATGTTCATGTGATCATACACCTTATTTTAAAATGGTAGAGCATGTGTAGCTAGTATAGGAAAGGAGGAACAAGGAGAGTAAGGGAAATGCATATGCATAGACGGACGATGTAATGACAAAAGAAGAGCACAATGGTGCAGAATCAGAGAAAGTGGCACTGACAATAATAAGTCCAATTAGCAAAAAAATAAAATCCTCACAGAAAGTGGCACTCCATAATAACTCCAATTAGCAACAAATTTGAATAGTCGTACCCAATTTTGGATGCAATAACAATAAAGAAACAAACATTTTTTGTCTTACGCTAATCAAAGTCTAGATGCGGGTCATAGACAAAACAAAGGCGTACATGGATCTTTAGTAGTAAAAAACAAATGGGCTCAAGTGGAGAATATAGTTCGCATCTAGGAAGCACAGACGCGGGCACTTCACAGATATGGACACAGACACGGGACAGCAGTTTTGAAAAATATGGGACACAGATACAGCAAAACAAATTATAAGTAGATAAGCATATATAAGTGTGCATGTATATATAATTTAATAAACACAAAATATCTACAATATATTAAAGAAAGTCAATCGCATATTCTAATTCAAAAAATATGTATAGGTGTGTGCAGTCATTCGTCACTTCAAACTTCAAAGAAACCTGACAGATTTCCCAATTCAAGCATCAAACACAAATAAAGAATAAATCAATACCACAATATGTTCATATATAAATCAGCCACATAGTGCAAAACACTATTAAATAACCTACAAAAAGTTGCATTAACAAATTCACAACACTAAAATTGAAGAACTATGTAAATTTGAGAACAGTGAAGATTTACTATCAACTGTGAAAAAGAGGAAGAGGATGTTTATTAATAGTAAAGTGATGGATAGGGAGAGGAGACAAGAATGACATAGAAGAAGTGAATCTGTGTTGGATTGTAGTTTCATTAGGATCGTAGTGGTGTAGGAAGGATGATGTGTGTTGAAGTAGTTTATGGAAGAAGATCAGAAGGTGACAATAGACATGGCAAAGGGTATCTGTTGTTGTTGGACATATTTTCCTAGTGGTGTGGAAGGGGAGGAGACCATTATAGGAGTATGAGGATGTAGAGGGAAGACATGTAAGGAGAAGCAAGAAGAGGATGTGCTAATGGGGAGGAGGAAAAGGAGGCAGAACAAGGACACATCTGGGAGCTTGTTGTAACTATCCTAGACATGTATCGGACACAAACACGTTGTGGAGACGTTTTCTGTGTATTCGGTCCAAGTTGCACACGTATCCAAGACGATGACGACAGCCTCCAGGAAGTGTCCGTGCATATAGAATCTATCTCCAAAGAATAGATGGTAGCATTATGTTGACCATATATATGCAATTAGAACATGCCAAAAAGACTTGTTGATGTGCATCTGAAGTAGCTGGATGCATGCAACATCAAGTACATAGCAACCAATTTCAGTGCTTCAATTTGTTGCAAATTATAAGGACATCGTGTCTATCTAAAATCCTCCAAAAACTTTAAAATCTCTTTTGCACATATTCAAGAGCATCGTCAGTGGTGATGACTTTCAAAGTGAGCCCTCTGAGAGATTGAGACCTCTTTGATCAAAAGACATAAGACCAATTATCATTATAAGTAACAGATAGTGCCTAACAACTAAATCTTGTAGGAAAAAACATAGACCTAAACTATCATAATGCACTAACTAACACAAGCTTTGACTCCTTTGTTAACCCCTTTAGGAACTTAAGAAGATGGATTTTCTCAAGTTGACAAATGACAGCCTAAGGACACAACAAAACAAGTAGGAAAAGGTAGATGATGTTACTAATTCAAGACCTGCCCATACGGGATGCCACTTGGAAAAGGGTGGTGGGGAGGAAAGGCCATCTTCACTGTTATATCCTCAACCATTCGTCCTAGTCAAACTGAGACCATGTATCACACAAGAGCAAGGGGAAAAAGTTATGTTGCACAAGAGGACTTAAAAAAAGCTTGCGGATAAAATACAGTGTTTACAGGAAGCTTAAGACAACAAAATAGAGGATAAGGGCAACCATGTGCTAAAAACTGTTACCAACCCGTCCAACAGATAAGTATAACCATCTACAGGCATCAAAGGAGAACGAACAGTGGATAAGAGCATTGGTGTGCTAGAAATATCATTGATCCCTACAATGAAAGTGGAGCCATCTACAAGACGGTGAGCAATTCCATAAGGATACAATTATCGCAGCTGTATGTATAAGCCCTAAATCTGATATCAAGGACAATAAGATAGCAATGAAATTATGTTCAACCACATGGAATACAAGGGGATTGACGACCAATGCGGGTTCTAGAATAGGAACCAAAGGACAAAACGCATCCCTTAATCAGCTTGTAAAAATCAGTAGTGCTCAATAAACCATCCCTAGAATAGAAGAGATAAACCTAGCCTCAACAGATGGTTTAGTCAGCGCTCACTTAATGGCACCATTTGAGCTACATGTGTATTTCCTAACACTTCTCTTCCATGTGGCTCGAGCAACCACAAAAGGTATATGACACAGTGATCCAAGAGAGCCTTGTCGTCACCCTATCGAGTTTCCATGTCTCCATCTACGTCCTCGATCAGTGGATGAAACAACTGGTATGTAAGCATCTATCAAAGCATAACATGAGATGATGGAGTGTGAGAAAAGGGAACATATGCTATCGTCGGCTTCAGCAAAGGATTGGAAGCAAGGATTTGGTTGTAAATAGGCTCGTAAGAGACAAGCATAGTAATTAGATATGTAATTACTTGATCTCCTATGTTGTTGCTATACTATGTACAAATCAATAATCAGGGAAATATAAAAATTCAATTCATCCATAGACCATAGTCATCAAAAGGCTAAGTAAAGATCTTGAAAAGAATATCGATCAACTGAATGAAGAAATTCAATCTCTAAGTGTATGTGCATGTACACAGGAAAGTTCTTGTGATAATAGATCAAGCAAGTCGGTCCCAGATCCCTTCTGTAGTTTTAAGGTACACCATATTATTGTTTATGAAATTCTGTACACTATTAAGGAGACCATTGATGATGGCAGTTTATTTCTGGAACCACCACTTCTGTCAACTGAATCTTTGGTAGGTCTGTCAAGTGTCAACTAAGACGACTCTGGAAGTTCGGATTCAACTCAAATGAACGGGTACAAGTAAAACAGGGATTTATAATTCACATCAAACTTCGCAAGCATTACTTGCAATGATGGTATAATATCAGCAAAGGAGGAGCTGGAAAAGGATTACATAGAAGGTTGTTATGGTGAGGTCAACGACAACGGCGTACCTCACATGTTGCCAATTCAATCTAGTTTAAAATGGTACAATAGGCAAGGAATGATGCATCTAATACTGATATCATTTTTCCATGTCAAAATTAGTATTTGACGCATACCGCTAGAAATTTTGATGGATGCAATCCTATCAGAAGGACATTTTGGTAGATCTAAAACTTGAAATCTTGCTATTTTCAGAGTTTTAGTTTTCGATCTTAATAGAATGGTTAAGCTAGGAAAAGGAGAAACTAACCTTCGATACAAGTTCAAAATTGTTGCGTTTGCCTCTTATTCATAAGAGACTTTGCGCAGGACGGTGTGGCAGAAGGGCCCCCTCTCACAGTACATACCCTTAGTAAGGGGTATATTGTACAGTGTGACGAATTTTGCAGAGTACGGTATGTATCAGTGTTTTAAAAATCGCCCTAGGCGGCCGCTTAAGCGGCCGCTTAAGCGTCACAAGGTGCTGGACGATTAAATTGTACTATAAGCGGCGCTTAAATAAATTTGAGAAAAGCGGACGCTTTTTGCCCGCTTAACCCGCTTTCTCCCGCTTTTTTCCCGCTTTTTCCCCGCTTTTTTCCCGCTTTTTGCCCGCTTTTTTCAGAAAAACTGTTGTAAGCATATAACATCAAGTACATTATATGCCATGTTTAGTATTGACTATAATATATTAAATTAGCATACATTAAATGTTCTATGATATACTTAGTTCTAATTTAGAATGCATACTTTGTATGTAAGCTGTAATGATATGGTACTTTTATGATGTATCCAAATGAATTGTAGGTAACTATTATCTAATTTAGAATGCATACTTTGATTAAATGTACTGCTGTAATGTATGACTATTTGATGATGTGCATATGTAACAATATGTTTGTTAGCTAGCTATGATAGGTATATTATTTACTGTTTAGCTATGTAAACATGATACAAAATTGTTGTTTCATCTTGTATATACACTTATTTCTTTATGTGTAGGCTGCTTTATCTATGACAAGTATATTGTTTACTATATTATATAGATACAATCGTTGTTGTATAGTTGTATTCTAAACTATTTGGGTGTTTTATATTGTCTTGTACAATGTTTAGATATGTATAAAAATTTCAAAAATATAGTATTTATATACATATGTATGTAATTTTGTATAAAAGTTTATAGGAATTGGAAATCCGCTTTTCTAAAAAGCGCCCGCTTAATCGCCCGCCTGACGATTAATCGGCTACAAGGTCCCATCCGCACGCTTCCCGCTTCGCGCATTTTAAAACCTTGGTATGTATTTTGACTTCTTTTGCGAAATAGAGGCCCCCACTGGATTTTGCAGCCCTCTTTATTGCAAAATTACAGTGAACCCTCCAGAATTTCACAAAATTTAGTAGCAGAACCCAAGAAAGTGCATTTTTGTTTCCAGTCCTAGTTAAAAAATTTACTTTTCAGAGAAAATTTCAAACACTTCTAAAGCATGACCTTGATACAAGGGCTACAGGGGCTTCTACTGTGGACACAAGCAACACTTCAGCCACTGACACTGCAGTTGAGATCGCTTAAGCCAACAATCACATTGCTAGCAGTTGATAGTTAGAGTGGCAGCAGTTAACTACCACTTGCGACAATGATATAGCAGATGCTAATCATTTGTGTTGCTGGTAGAAGCAACTCTGGTTACAAGGCCAACAACACTATTGAGATATCATGTGCACACAATTGATGATGAAGAGAAGGGGTGCATCATGCAATTGTGTGGTGTAACTCTACATCTTAATACCATGTAATGCATAAATTGAAGCAAGCCGTCTCTCTCTTCCACTTCAATTATAGAACAGAAAAAAATTCCTAAAGATTTAATAAAAATAGGACAATTTAACCTTGTACTCTTAATTACTTACACCATCTTTTGCAGAATGCATGTTTTGACTTTTTATTTAGGAGTTAACATATGTTTCGTGGTACGAAATGAAAGGAGAAAATAGTAGGACAATATATTCTTAAATTAAATATGTTCCATGGTATCTAGGTCTGTATGTTTTTAAAGTATTAGTATGAGTAGAGAATGCATCAAGGCTTAAGTCTTGAAGCAATTTCCATTATTCATCCAAGAAAGTATCGATCTTGCACATAGCATGCAATGACAACGCCACCTTGTAAAAAAATTGTTACCAAAACATATAACAAAGATCTTATCGCTTAAGTGGAAAATGTCGCACACTGAAAAGCAATAAAGTTATTAGCATACATACCATCACAACTACAAATCTATCTGTCGTAGGTTCTGGACCAATATGAGCTCCTATAAAAGAAAAGAGTTAGCCCTGCATTCCAGGAATTTTTATACAAAATAACTAATCTTATAACTAACCTGGATAGCCAGATTTAAGTAAGTGTTTGATAAATGTGGTCTTTCCTGTTGAATATTGACCCAGCAGCATAACCATGGGCTTGGCATCGAAGTCACTATTAGTCTGTCAAAGGAAATTATATAGCAACATATGGCACCACATCTAACATTTTTAATCATTAATGAAGCACAATAATTACATGTGAGTGTAAATACAAAAAGGAAAGCACTTGAATAAAGAGATAACAACACTAACCAATAATGGAGAACAAAAATCAGTGAAGTGATAAGCGACTTCTAAAGGCCTCAACTTTTCAATGTATAATCGTTTCAATCCGTCAACGATCGATGTTACAGAGCTCAGGGGTATCTGAAAACATTGAGATATACAGATACCTTTTAAGTAAAGAAAAACTCACAAATATGATGCAACAGGTAAATTTTCATCTACAGACACTGGAGAATGTGTTATACCAACAGACAAGATTTTATAGTGGGTGAGGCACACAGAAACTATTTTGTTAAAACAATGAGGCATAAGCCAGAAAGGATTTTTATGGGAGTGTCATAGAAAGAGTGTCAAAGTTTTATGGCTCGCTGCCAACCTACCACCAACCGTCTTCCTTTACCCAGGGCTTGGGACTGGCTACATTTGCACAAAAATGATTAATGATTATTAGAAGCAAAACTGAGTATATGCATTGCAATTTCAAACAATCTCGCGGTGTGAATGGTGGAGCCAAGTTGAATGGAGTAGATATAACAAAATGTGATAAATTTCGTTACTTTAAGTTCTATAATTCAAGTAGATGGGCATGTCCAAGATGATGTTTTTCACGGGATCACGACATGATGGTTGAAATGGAAGAGTGCAACTGGAGTATTATGTGATCAGAAGATCCCTCTCAGATCAAAAAGCAAGTCTTATAAAACAGCTATAAGGCCAGTCGTGCTCTATGGGAGTGAATGTTGGGCGGTGAAGAAACAGGTCCCAAGATGAATGTGGTTGAAATGTGTATGCTAAGATGGATGTGTGGGAAAACAAGAAAAGATCACTTGAGAAATGATTATATCAGGAACAAAGTGGGGGTGGCAAGCATTGAGAACAAGTTGCGCGAAGTCGACTCAGGTGGTATGGACATGTGCAAGGCAGATCGGCTAATGTGCCTATACAAATCAATGTTATTGAGTCAAGCACTATCAATAGAAGAAGAGGAAGGCCTAATTTAACATGGGAAGAGCTTATAAAGAAAGCTTTTGAATCTTTACATCTTGAGCATAATATGACCCGTGATAGAGCTGAATGGAAACAAAGGATTCATGTAGCCGATCCCAACATGGTTGGGACTGAGGCTTAGTTGATGATGTGTGTGCGTAATGTGCATGCACACGTGTGATATATGTACTTACGGAAATCTATATGTACACATACATACATACATACATATACAGATTTCCCTACATATATCACGTGTGTGAGCGCACATATAATTTGTATAGAGAAGTTAGAATGATACAGCATAATTTTATAACATTACAGTAAAATGTCATTCCTTATAATCTAACAATAATGACAACATAAATGTTACTGGCATATTACCAAAAAGAGTACCATAACATAAATAAAAATCCACACATAGCATTCACAGATTTATACAAACAAATGTTGCAATAAAGACAGAGACGATTTTTCTTCTAAAAGATAATGTGAAGATGTACAAAATCATGTTTTAAGCAGGAACAAGAAAGATGAGGTCATACGGTCAAAACAGGCAGAAAAAGAAAATTCTGTATTACTCTTGTATTGTAAATTTCATGAGTGAATTTGAAAAAAATAAGCCATCAAAGTATACTCATTTAATGGACTACACCATACCTTGATAAAAGTAAAAACACATACTAGAATCTCAGCTAATAATGGAAAGAATAGAACAAGCAAACCCTTTCATAATTGTGAGCTTAAAAGAATGCAGCATTTTTAAGCAATCTTTCGTGCAATAACATTTCTGACAGCAGTCAGTATGCCGCCACTTCCATTATAAGGTCATTAAGATATCTTGCAAATTTGTGATTCTTACAAGCGAGCCTTCTATAATTTGTATGATCTAATGTCAAAACCCACGCCTTTTACTCTTTTTCTTCGGTTACATTCACTTCAACAGTCTACACTAGCATAGTGGGATGAGCTCGAGAATCTGTTGATCCATGTTTTAACAACAACCACAACCTCAACCAGTATAATCACATTGAAATCTCATCCCACTAGTAATTTTGCAAAGCTAATAAGATAATTGTCATTAGGCTAAAGCAATTAAATTTAGGCCTATATATTTAGTAAGAAGAATCGTCCCAAAGTACAACTATACTTGCCAAGGGGCGCGCCTAGGCGGCAAGGTGCCCCAAGGGGGGTGCGCTTGACTTATAAATGCTTTGAGTTTTTTTTGTGGATTCTTAATCCTAGACAGCAAGGCGCCCTCAATTCCCCAAGAGGGTATCATATTCCTTTTTAATGTTGTATTCTATTCAAGATTTTTTTTGTGGTAGAAGCTTAATTCTTAGTGTTTTATACCATTAGCGTCTAATTTTCATATTCATATTTGTATGTGTCTTTTACATAATTTTTTGATGGGTTTTATCTTTGGGTTTTTTTTAGAATCGAAGATAAAATAGATGTATGTGTGTGTCCATCTTTGGTTTTTTTTTTAGAATCGAAAATAAAAGTGCTGCCTACGTTCACCCCGTCTAGGCACCTTGCCACCTTAACAAGTACAACTACTGCAGCATGTATTTGATTGTTTAGATCTAATTGTCTTTTCTATATCATCATGTGACCAGATCACTCTCATGTCACTAAGGGTGGTTATGCAATCACAATTGCACTAATTTCTGCTGAACCAACAAAATGTCATGTTTTAGAATCATGTGGGCCGATGTTTAAGCAGATAAGAGACCATCACCAGACAGCACAAATTTTAGTTAATGAGCAAGGACATAGTAACATTGCCATTCTTCTCAGGCATTAAACTCTTCTGGAAAGGATTTTGAGTGGAACAGGATAACATGACAAGAACATAAATAGGAAAGAAACTACCTTTTTTGAAGATTTTGAGCTGAACCATTTAGCAGAAGGTGCCGGAGGGGAAGCTGCATATAAGCCACAAACACAACTATTAAGCCGACGACATATGTTGAATATAACTTTGATGGGTGTCCTTACCGTCCAGGTCAGGCTCTACTTTCTTGGGAGAATGTTTCTTAGATTTCTGCAATAGAAGCACGCTTAACAAGTCAGGATGTCCCTCCAGATAAGAGTAGCATATATTGTTTATTTAAGGAAAAGTTTCTTACAGCTAGTAACGCGTCCAAGCCGTCCATCTCTGGAGGCGCCAGGTACTCCACCTCTTCTGCATCAAAAGCAACAAGCAGATGAGAAATTATACGGGGAAAGCACACAGTCTTGACGGGACTTAAGAGGCCATAGAGACTTGTATTGCACGCTTACCTACAGAAGCCAATAAACCCGGCGTGATATCGTTCCCTGCCTGTGCCAGAGAGACCAACTGTCCGATAGAAGGAAAAAAATAACGAAAGGGAGGTCACAGAGGGTGAGATTTCCAAGAGAAAGCAGATAACCCACTATGGAAGCAACATTTTGAGTGCGAACCTGCATTGCAACGATGAACTCCTTGATGCCAAGAAACCCCTGCCGCTTGGAGTCCGCAATGGCCCAAACCTTCAATTTAATGAAAGGCAGTTCAGTGAGAATGGTAAAAGCAGGTCGGGGTAGAATAGGATAACCCTAAAACAAGGTTGGCCAGCGGCCCTGTTTCGTCCACAGGGCAAGAGAGCAGGTTGCGATTGATTTTTACATCATGAATACTAGACATGCAGCTACTGCTAATTAAATGGGCGACATTCAATGAGTGGCCGTTTTCCCTATCCGAACATTTCGAGCTGGTCCGAGAGTTGGATGCAATAAACCAGGAAGAAAGTGGAGAGAGTACACTCACAGGGACAATATCAAGAGAAAAGGGCGAGGAAGAAGAAGGGACCGTAAGATACCTGCTTGAGGTCCTGCCGGGACAGCTTAGACATGGAGAAGAACTTGGTGGCATCAGGCCCCGTGATCCGTCCATCGCCGTCTGCAACAGCAAAAACCATGAGTAAGTAAAAGTGCGTCAACCAGCAATCTATGTCACTGAAGAACCTGGAGAGGGCGCCTCACCTGCATCTGCGTATTGGAACCACTCCTGGTAAATCTTCTGGTGAGCTTTGGAGCAGTTCACCGACGGCGCTGACACAAAATCCATCAGCCCGATCCAATCGGCTGGGACCTCTTTGTTGTCGTCGTCGCCGCCTCCGAGAGGTGGAAAGGAACGCTCGGTTGTACGCGTCTACTGACTGAAGATCCGCCCGCCCACACCAAGTTGCCCAATCGACCTAGGCTCCTACCACTGTCGCGCGACGATTTCGAATTTCAAAAAGCAAATAGGGACGACGAACTGTTGCAGTGGGCAGGAAGGAGTATGGTGTGGGGGAGCGGTTTTTTGGATCTTTCTTTCCTCTTTTCCCGGTGCGGGAGTTTGGGTATGGAGGACTTGGGAGTCGGAGGCCGTCTTCTCGACGACTTGAGTTGAGTCCTTTTTTTTTCTCTTTTGACGACTTGAGAAATGTATGACGTGCGAATGTGCGCCTGAACCGGTATTCCAGTGGCGGCCCGGACGGGAGGGGACGGGTGGGTGACGCTGCTGCCCGCTACCGTCGCGTTGTTTTGGTGGAGTTCGACCAGCTCATGTCTACGTCTCCCATTAAATAACCAGTCATAACATGACTTTTCGTGGACCAAGCATTATGTCCTACTCGTACATTATATATTTATATTATGCTTTGGTAGGTATAGACATAATTTTACTAGGAAAAAGTCAGCACTATGCTCTGTGGATTGGGCACCTTTCGTCTAAATGCCAAAGGACACGGCCAGCTTGGACGTGAGAAGGAGGGCAGTTGAGAGGAAATAGAGAAATGGAGAGAAAAAAAGTGAGAAATGTTAGTGGAAAGAGAAAGAACAATGGTGGAGAGAAATGGTTTCTATTTTTGTATCAAAGAAGAGAATGATGGTTACACACATTATAACACAAAAGCTACACATAATTAAGCACATTGTTTACTAAAAACATGCAACAAATGAATACAAAAATGCATCAACATAGTGTATGTTGTTACACAAGTAAATAAATAACAACATACACATCTTGTTATCTAATCGCACAAATCACAATTTTACTGAAATCTCTCTCGTGATAGATGTTTTATCAAGTAACTTCAAAGCAGGAGACTACAACTTATATGATAAATCACTATTATTTTTGCATTTTGCTTGATATCCTTTGGAGTGCTTACTGATGAAGCAACATCCTTTTTGTGGGGTCACTAATAGAAATGTTATATCACTTTCTCTACATCCTACAGTTTTATTTTTATATCTATAAATTTAGCCATCCAAAAAGAAATGGCATTCCAGTTTGTCACTCATGCTTCTGTTAAGTCATTTTTGTAAAATTAAGATATTGGTAAGGTCAGAAAGAAAAAATACATATGTTTATTAAATATAAATAAATATGTAAACATAAATAAAAAACACAAATAATAGTGTGAATTTATAAATTTAAAGTAATAAAAACTAATATATAACACTCATAATTTTGTACAATAATACACATAAAATGATACAATAATAAAACACACATTAAGTTTGAAGCACGTGACAAACAACTACTTTTTAGCACTATTCACAAAAATAGCATAAATTTACACATCAAGTATGATGAAAAAAGGTATTCGGTATAGAATATTGAAACATGTAATATGTATGTAAAAAATGAATGCACACCTTGCGAGAAAATTTCACGCAGTTCGACAACATTGAACGCATTGATGTGTATTGGCACACAATAATGCATAACAATAAAAAAAATGGGCCTACAACATGTGCTATTACACAAACAAGTAAATAACAAAACAAACATGTACATTGTAAACAACAATCAAAACATTTACAGATATTTATAACTGAAAATAATAGAGACGTATATATAAATAAATAAAATTACAAATGAGAAACTGATACACTAAGGACACCATTACACATAGTTGTATCCATAATGCAACATACATTATTTTTATATAAAATGTGTATGGTGAATGTACACATTTTCTTTGAGATAGAAAAAACTAAAATAATATAAAATTACACTCAAGTGTTTTAAAAGAACCTTAGTTTAATTGATATAAAATACAATTACATTTAAATTCCGTGCACAATATAAATTATACAAGCACAATACATGTTGGTATATGAAAGCTTAAATTGTAAACGTGAGTTTACACATGTTTATGTACTATGCACAAAATCCCTCTAAAAAGATGCCAAATATGATAGTGAATACATTTATCTCATTGATACGTAAAGGTAACTTTTTTCCTGTATTTTTCTCTATGTTGATGTTTTATTTATCTCTCCAAATTTATTATTTTGTCTCTCTTGTTAAGTTTCTCTCTCCATATCTTTCTATCTCTCTTGTTAAGTTTCTCTCTCTGTATCTTTTTGTCTCTTGAAATCTCAAAAAATCTCCTAAATAACTTTTCTCCCTTTCCTCTCATTAATCTTCCTCTCCCTAATTTCCAACACTTATTTTTCTCATCCTCATGTCCAATCATCTTCTATGACAAAAAAATGGTGTATTGGAGGCTTTTGAGTAGTACGTCTTATCTTTAAACCATGTGTCTCCTACTAGAAAATTTTGTCATGTCTTTCACAACCTATCATTATTTATGGTTTTAAAAGGAAGTAGAAAATTTCCAATATTAAGGAAACATAGGGACCATAATGTATTATTTATATTTGCCTTGTGTGATTTTGGTCGAAGTCAGAAACCATTGATGGATGATTATGGTCAAATCATAAAAATAGAGTTGTTTCCGAGTTTAGGAGGAGAAATGAGGGAAATTGGGAAAATGCTTTAGAAAGCGGGCAGATAAGACAAAAGACAAATCAAAGACAAATCTAAGGCGTCCGGTTACATGTGGGGAGGGTGTGAGGAACTTCTATGATGCACTTGTGGTATTGTCAATCGTGTTAAGGTAAATCACATTTTGATATAATACAATGGAACTGTATGCTCAAAATAATATGAAAATGACATGTGAGAAAGAGGTTAACACAAAAACTATGGTATCATGGAGTTCTAGAGTTCCCATGTAAATGTACCTAAATGAATATAAAGGTATTGATCTCATTAGATATATTGGTATTCATAAAAATGAAGTACTTAGTTGATACAAGTATAATTATTTTAGTTGGTTTGATGAGAGCCAATTGTTGACTCTAGGTCAATGTTGACTCAAGGTCTAAATTGACTAAACCCTTATTTTGATGATGACTAACCATTCCATTCAATTCTGTCTAATGCTTCTACTTGAGTGATTCCAGATTAGGTATAGACCCACTCCAAATGTACTAAATTGTGCATCCTAACTTGGAGAAAAGATAAGTCAAAGTCAATACAAGTGTACATTTTTGGAATATGATGTAGATCCATTTTAAACATGTTATAAATCACTTGTAATGATTGTATGACTCATAATTAATCTTAGAAAAAATAAGAAGCACTTAGATTGATTACTTAAGCATTCAAAAGTCATTTTTTTTTAAATTCACATTAGGATGTTCATTGGTCGAGTTGCAAACTCAACCAATCCTTATTGGATTTTGAAAATGACTTTTGATCAATCGAGTTTTCATTTCACAGAACTCGATCGATCCCTCTACAGACCAAAATTGATTTAAGTAGACCGGTCGAGTTACCCCAGGAAAAACTTGACAGATGGCTTAAATTGATCTTGTCGCGTAATGGGATCATTCAAGTTACCTTTATAGAAACTCGACCGATAGCACTATATGGAAAAGTGTAGAAAAATATTTGTAGCCATTGTGGAGTTGCAACAATAAAAAATATATTTGTTATAAGACACAAAACAACTAGTTTTTAAATAGGACCCCTTTCACAAAGTCTAAGGGGCATCACCAACTATAAATAGAACCCCTTTGGCTTCATTCCAAGGTTGAGTATTTAATGCAAAACTCCATATGAGGTTCCTAGTCTATAGTTGAGTGCATCTTACAACCTCCTCTCTCTAAGCTTAGTCACTTACTACATCCATTCGAGTGAGTAGGAGACTTATAAGAGAGCTAGTCCTACATGTAGATCTTATGAGGCTCTCACTTCCACCACCTCCCTATCTCTCATTTCAACCATGAAGAGAAGGTTCTATCTCTTGTCTAAGAGAGGTGAAGAAGAATAAGAGAAGGAGTCCCTTGGCAAAGATCAAGGTCAAAAACTTAGAGCGAGAGTGGGTAAGCCCTTAATGAAAGTGGAAGACTCCTTGCTCAAGTGGGTAAGTCCTTGATGGAAGCTTCTTCGAGTGAAGGTGAAGTCAAAGGTTGAAGATCCAAGAAGAGTGGATAATTCCTAGAAGGCTGGAGACTTGTGCAAGAGTGAGTAAGTCCTTGGAGAAGGACAAAGACTTGTTGCAAATGGGTAAGTCCTTGGTAAGGGTACTCTTTGTATTGGATAGGTAAGGCATTTGGTGGGTCATGTGTTGTAACTCTTATAAGTGAATATATAGAGAAAGACACACTTAAAAATCCTAGAGGTTGTTCTCTCTAGGTAGTGGACTGACATACTCTTAGTTTGGAGTATGAAACCACTCTACATAGCTTGTCACTTGGTACTTGTTCGATCTCTGTCTCCCTTGATATGTATGTTTTAGTTGCACTCAAATTCCCTTATTTAGCAACCTTATAGTGTGATATAACTTGAAGGTCTAGTGAATTTTGTTTAAGTTCATTGAGCTCTATTCACCCCACTAGAGAGAATCACCCATCCTAGGATCCAACAATTGATATCAGAGCATGTCTTCTCCAAGCATACTTCCACAACTAAGAGAAGATGGATAATTACCAAGATGGAGATTCTTTGTCGACCTTCCAATCTTTGATGGGAGTAACTTCCTCTATTGGAAGAGAAGGCTTCAATCCCACATACAAGGAAAATTTCTTAAGCTACGGCAAATGATGGACCATCCATATAAGCTACTGAAGAAAAGGATGGAATAATGGGATGAAGCTACCATAAAGAAAGCCACCTTGAATGCAAAAGCAATCAACATATTCTACGCCACCATGAACCCCGCCAAGTTCAACCAGGTTTCTTCTTATGAGACGGCCTATGAGGTACAGAGAAAGCTATGCATCACTTATGAGGGGACTCAACGAGTGAAAGAAAGCAAAGTCTACATCTCAGTGGGTTGCTTGAGAACTTCAAGATGAGAAAGGAGGAGAAGATAGTCAGCATATACTCAAGGCTCAACACCATTGTGAATGGTCTTATTGTTCTAGGTCATCCTATGAGTAGAGGAGATATCAACTTAAAGATCCTTAGAACTCTCCCCAAGAGATGGGAACCCGAAGTGACTTCCATTGAAGAAGTAAGGTCTCTTGATGATATCTCCATTGAAGAGCTCATTGGAAATCTACAAGCCCATGAAATCACACTTGACAAGAGAGAATAAGTTTTAAGACAAGAGGAGGAAGAGCTAAAGAGAATGAAGAAGGCTGAAATGAAGGCTCAAATTGAAGCTATTGTGGGTCAAGCATCTCCATCCTCTCAAGTTGAAGAGGATGTCATGTACTCTAAGGGTAGACTATATAAAGGCAAGCCTTCTTCCTCCATCTGGTGAGTGTGGAAATAAAGGTCACTTCAAGATAGGTTGTCTACAAGGCAAAAAGACCCATCATCACAAGAGAAGAGAAGTATAATAAGGATAAATGGCACAAAAGATCAACTAACTCCACCAACTCAAGTGAAAAATCAAGTGGAGGATCTAGCTCAAGCTCTAGCAATGAAGGAGAATGCCATTTTTCTCTTATGGCTTCAATAAGTGAAGACCCAAATGAGGTAAATCTGAACTCTTTAGATAAAGAACTCTTAATTGCTATCATTAATGCTACTTGTGCCTCTCTTAAGTCGTCTAAAAAGAAAAGGAAAAAACTTGCTAGAAATAATTTGCATGTATAATTAGGTGATATTGAACATCCTAATATTTGCTTACTTGATGATAAAAATGCTTGTCTTAGCCAAGTAGATGCTCTTAAACTTGAAAATACTATCTTGCTTGAAAAATTAGGCTTCTAGAAGCTCAACTTCTTTAGCCTAGTTGTAATGTAGAGCATAGTAACATTGTTGATTCTCTCATGCATGATATTGATGGTCTTCGGTCTGAAAATAAGAATAGAGATTTGGCTTTTCAAGGTTTAGAATCTGAAATTAGGATCTGTCATTCTAAGTTTGATATGAATGAAAATGAAAATGTTGCCTTGCTTGCCGAAATAAATATGCTTGAATCTTGTTCTAGTTCTACTAGTAGAGAGAATAGTGTTAATGCTCTTCACATTGATAGAGATTCTTATATGACTAAAGCCCTTTGCCTTGAAAATAATCTTTTGCACGCTAGACATAATAAATCATTTGTCTTCTACTATTGCTTCTCTTATGCATGATAATGATAGTTTGAGATCTTCTTTGCAAAGATTATTAGTTGGTAAAAAGAATCTTAATTATATCATATACCATACTACTAACCAAATTGGTAAACATGATTTAGGGTATGATGGTAGCCAGCGGAACAACAAAAGTAAAGGACATCCAATCTTCCATGGAGAATCCTCTAGTTCCAAGGCTATGGGAACATGCAACTATTGTAATACTTTTGGTTATTATTCTAATTATTGTCCTTTTAGGAAAGCACCCAAGAGAAATGGGATTTGGGTTGCTAATCTAACCCCTCTAGACCCAAAAACATGATTGGGGACCATTTCATCTTTCTTCTTGTAGGTATCTTGCTAATGGATTGTCATGAGCTTTGGGTTTGTAAATTGACTTCTCAATTCACATGAAAGAAGAAAGGTGAGATGTGTAGGGGTGGTAATAGGTGGAAAAGCAATGGTAAGCACAGAGGTAAAGGTTTTCTTTCTCATATCCAATCCTAACTGTAGAATAAGTTGCTTTCAGTAAAACAAATAAGAGTACTGGGTCTCCTATATATAGGAGCCAGGGAGTACATGGGCTAAACAGAGACAAGGGAAAATACACTGGGCCTAAGCCCAACTAATCAAATATACTAACACGCCCCCTCAAGTTAGAGAGTAGACATTGTGAAGTCCCAACTTGACATCCATATATTTGAATAAAGTAGGAGGAAGAGGCTTGGTGAGGATGTCTGCAACTTGATCACCTGTCCTAATGTGAGGAGTGATGATCTGCTTAGCCTTGACCAAGTCTCGCATGAAATGGCAGTCAACTTCAATGTGTTTTGTGCGCTCGTGGAAGACTGGATTATTAGCTATGTGTATAGCCACCCGGTTGTCACAGTACAGAGTAGCTGAAGTTTGAAGAGGACTTCCAAACTCAGTCAGGATAGATCAGACCCACTGTAGATCACAACATGCATGAGCCATGGCCCAATATTCTACCTCGATGCTGGAGCGAGCTACCACAACCTGTTTTTTACTCCGCCAAGAAACTGGGTGAGTGCCAATCATGACACAATAGCCAGAAGTGGACCGTCGGTCTTTAGAATCACCAGCCCAATCTGCATCTGCATATTCGGATATGGATATTACCTTGGACTTAGGACATTTGTAGAGCAATCCTCATCCTGGGGCACTCTTTAGATAGAGAAGAATGTGTGAAACGTTGGACCAGTGGATTTGGAGTGGTGCACTCATATGTTGGCTAACTACCCCAACAACATAGGTAATATCTGGTCGAGTAATAGTTAAGTAAATTAACTTCCCAACTATACGACGATACTTCTCTGGATCAGCAAACATTTCTCCTTCATGCATAGGCTTCGTATGATAGTCCATCGGGGTAGATACTGGTTTGGCTTCAACCATGTTGGCCTCCTGAAGTAGGTCCAAGGCATAGCGTCATTGTGACATACTTATCCCTGAGGCTGAGTGAAGGATTTCAATTCCGAGAAAGTATCGTAGGGTGCCCAAGTCTTTTGTATGGAAATGTGTATGCAAAGACTTTTTGAGTTGAGATATCCCCAACATATCATCACCGGTGATGATGATGTCATCAACATAGACAACAATAAGAACATGTCCTTTAAATGACTTGGAGAAGAACAAGGAGTGGTCTGTGGCAAATGTCTGAAAATTAAGTTGAATTAAGACATCACTTAACTTGTTGAACCATGCCCTTGAAGACTGCTTGAGGTTGTAGAGAGATCATCGCAGATGGCATACTTTGTTAGAAGACGCCCCCTCAGCAACAAATCCAGGCGGTTGCTGCATGTAGACTTCCTCCAGGAGATCTCTGTGAAGAAATGCATTCTTGATGTCAAGTTGGTAAAGAGGCCAGTCAAAGTGAGTTGTAAGGGAGATAAGGATGTGAATAGACGCAATCCTTGTCACTGGAGAGAATGTCTCAAAGTAATCTACGCCAAAGGTTTGGGTGAATCCTTTGGCAACCAGGCGCGCCTTGAGTCATTCAACAGAGCCATCTGATTTATGTTTTACAGAAAAAACCCATCGACAGCCTACAATATTTTTACCAACTGGTGGAGTCATAAGATCCCATGTCTTGTTTTCATGAAGAGCCTGAATTTCTTCCATCATGGCAGCTTTCCATCCAGGATGGCTCAAAGCATCTGTTGGACACTTAGGAACATATGTTCTATCTATGGCAGTTGTAAAAGATGAGGCAGAAGAAGAAAGACGTGCTAGACAACAAGTTTTGCTAATGGGATGATTGATAGTGCAAGAACGTATACCTTTGCATAGTGCCACCAGTAGATTGGATTGGTCTGGAATAGACAATGATGAAGCAGATGCATCTGGTGACTCATCTTCCATGTGTCGGTTTGATGTTGTTGATGGTGGTGGTGTTGGTGGGATGAATGGATCAGGAAATGAGACCATAGTATCAATATGATCAATGGAGGATGAGCTGGATAAAAAAACATTTCATCCTCATGAAAGGTGACATCCGCAGAGATATAAATTCTACCAGAGTTAGGTTCAAGACATTTGTATCCTTTTTTAGAACAAGGATAACCTAGAAATACGGTTTGGATAGCTCTGGGAGAAAGTTTGTCAGCTTTGGGATCAAAATTATGAACAAAGGCAACACAATCAAAAACTCGAGGAGGTAGAGGGAACGGTGTGGATTGAGGGTAAACAATGGAAAAAGGAGTGTGCTTCCTGAGAACAGAGGAAGGTTGGCGATTAATAAGAAAGCAAGCAGTGAGGACTGCGTCAGACTAAAAGACTTAGGTGAGTTGGCATGAATGAGAAGCGAGCGTGTAATGTCAAGTAAATAATTATTTTTACACTCGGCAATGCCATTTTGTTGTGGAGAGTATGAACACGAGCATTGATGAATCATACCTACATCACGACAAAAGGAAGAGACATCCTTTTGGGTATATTCAAGGGCGTTGTCGGTTCGAAGAATTTTATTCGACGTTGAAAATTGAACCAAAACCAATTTGTGAAAATCACGGATTAGTGTAAAAACTTCATCACGGGTGTGAAGTAAGTAAAGCTATGTCATTCTAGAAAAGTCATCCACAAATGTACGAAAATAGTGGTATCCATTGTAACTAGTAGTCCTGAAGGGACCACAAACATCAGTATGAACTAAGTCAAACATATGGGATGATTGTTTACCGATACGTGCCGGAAAGGACACACGATGGTGTTTCCCTAGCTGACAGGCATTGTACTGAATGGAAGAACAGGAAGATAAAGAACTATCTAATAGTTTAAGCTTGTATAAAGGTAAATGGCCATGACGTAGATGCAGCTGAAGTGGCGTGGTGGCAAGAAGGGCACGTGGTGGGCTGGAGGGTGGGGCGGAGAAGTAGTAGAGATCACCAGAGCGTACTCCCTACCCAATCATCTTCAAATTCCTCCAATCCTGTAAAATAAAACCAGATGGACCAAAAGTTACAAAACATTTAAGAGAATCAACCATTTTTGCTACAAACATTAAATTGTATGGAAAGTTTGGAACAAAGTGGACAACAGTCAACTTGACTTTAGAAGAGATTGGAACAGTGCCACACCGAGTTACTCGTTTAACTAACCCATCTTCCATGGTGACAGAGGAGTGAGGGATAAAAGAATCGGATGTGGTTAAAAGATGGGGCATACCAGTCATATGTTGAGTCGCACCCGAATCCATAATCCAGTTAGAACTGGAAGCAAGCATGGACGCCCCAAAGTTACCTTGAGAAGCGGTGGCTAGGTGGGCAGAAGAACCAGCAGTAGGTAAATCCCCAACTTGCCAATCTGAAGAGGCAGGAGCAGTAATATTGTTGTGGAGGGGAGAATCCCCATAATGTTGGACAGCTTGACAAAGGTGTTCATATTCCTCACGAGATAATGAGACATGAGAAGTTTGAGGAGATGGTTGTGGTGAAGGAGGTGCACGACCAATCATCGCGACTGATGCTTGACTAATGTGGGCAGGTGCTTGAGCAACATGGGCAAAGCCTCTGCCACCTCCACTCCCATAGTGAGGTGGATATCCATGTTTCGAGTGGCAAACATCTTCAGTGTGGCCTAGCTTGCCACAATAAGTGCATTTCGGACATTGGCCGCGTCCACGACCACGACCTCTGGCTGCCACAACCATTGTTGGTGGAGGTTCAAATGCAACAGTGGGAGAGATAGGAGCAAGCATCTCAGACTGGGCCAGACGTGCATATGACTAGTCCATAGATGGAAGAGTCGCACCAACTAGGAGTAGTTGTCGAACAACAGAAAAGCGAGGATGAAGCCCGTGAGGAAGCGCCCAGTGAGGAGAGTCTCTCGCTCCTTGGTGACTTTAGTAGACTTTGTCGGAGAGAAGAAGTTGAGCTGGTTTGCTAAGGCCTTCATGGTGTCAAAGTACTTGGACAAGGGACACTCTCCTTGTTGTTTAGAGAAGATTTTGTCCATGATATTGTACATGCACAGACAATTGTCCTCATGAGTGAAGAACTGCTTCATCTCCTCCCACATAGTCTTGGCGTTTCGATGCCACATGTACTTGACAGCCACCTCTGGCTCCATGCATGCCCAGAGCCATGAGAGTACTTGACTGTTTCCTGTCACCCAGGAATCATCAGGAACCGCCAGTGAGTCGTCGGTGATAAATTTGAGTTTACCCCGAGACTCAAGAAATGTTTGGACAACATTCATCCATAAAAGAAAGTTATCATCATTAAGTTTAATGGCAGATATGTGCGACATATCACTGTAAACAATTGTTGGCTTGGAAGCATCACTCATGATGAGGTGAGTAAAGTACCGGATATAATGGCACGATACAAAAAAAGAAATAAAAAAAGTACCAGAATGTAGCACGGTACAAAGTACAAAACAGAACAGAAATACTACCAGAATGGAAACTCTGTAGAAAGAGAATTAGCACTACCGGAATGGAACTCGGTAGGAAGCAGAAAGCGCTACCGGATTAATTGCACGGTAGGATGCATGAAAAATAAACCCCTAATTTTTAATACAAGCACTCAACCATGTGGATTAGGGGAACCACATGGAGAGGAAATATAAAAAAAACTGTGCCCCTTTTTTTGGGGTGCTTTATAGATCAGCACGGGGTCTTTTGTAACACTTTTTTTTTATTGATGTAGCCTACTAGCAGTATACATACACAGGATCTGAAGCAAGAAGAAATGCCGACGTCAATGTGCAACAGTATCACCACATACAACGATTTGTGGGTGGAGAAGTGAATGAATAATGGAACGAGACGCTGGTTTCCGCTGATGGGGAAAAGCTATTGTAGACCTCTTTCTCTAATCCACGCCAGAGAGAACTTCCTCTCTAATGCACCACGTGCATGGAAGTTTAACGCATTGGATAATGAAACCAATTAGGAAGAGGATTAGGAAGAAGAAGTTGCAAGATCAGATCTCCTAGTATCCGCCTCTGGGAAGAAAAGGAAAAAAAAGAAAAGTAGGAATGAAAGGGATACGAGGACTGGGGTTAGGGTATTGCTCTAATACCATGTAGAATAAGTTGCTTTTAGTAAAACAAATAAGAGTATTGGGTCTCCTATATATAGGAGCCAGGGAGTACATGGGCTAAACAGAGACAAGGGTAAATATAATGGTCCTAAGCCCAACTAATCAAATATACTAACACTAACTTATTTCTGTCAAGTTAATGTGCACTATACATATAGTTTTTTAGTCAAAAGTGGTATTTTGTGTTTCTCTTCACACTCTTGCTCAAAAACTATTTCTAATGCGTTCATAGTGCATTGCTAACTTGCTTGCACATGTTTTGATATGGTTTGTATTTTTATCTTGCCTCTAGATATGTTTTTCATATATATATATATATATATATATATATATATATATATATATATATATATATATATATATATATATATATATATATATAACCAATTGGTGTTGCCAACAACTGTCATCCATTGAGTTTGTCAATACACATAACTCGACCAACAACATTGTGCACAGAATATACAGTTGGCTTTATGGATGAGAATTTTCCTCTTAACTAGATTTCTCAACTAATTACTTTATTCTTTAGAACTCCCTTTGATACCTTTTATTTGTGCTCATTGTCATGTTTTTAAATTGCCTTTCTTGATTACACCCCTATCTCTCTAATTTCTATAAATTGATATATCCATATCTTACAATTAATTGCTTTGAGTTTCTTTGTATATTTTGATGATGATCTCTTTGGATCTCTTGGTTGTGTCTAAATTACTTCCGTTGTGCCCAAACTTGCTACATCTATATAGTTGTATATCTTATTTGGATACAAACTTAAGGTTCTTAGTGGTAATCATCTTTTGGTAATGATGCATATTTACTACTGAGTTATATCCTTCCATGCTTATGAAATTGCATATCTCCTTATTTGGATATATCTCTACATCTACTCATAGATTTCTCTTTAACTTGTGCATCTTTTGCTATGATCTAGATCCTACTAATAGTACTAACTTGTGATATCGTCTACTAGTAGTTCATATACATGTAGCTCTAGACTTGTTTATATTGTCATCAAGTGGCATCCAACTATATACTATGTGTGTATCTTGCTTCTTGCTCAAGATTGTTCCTTGACTTGCATATCTACTATATTGAGTTGCTTGCATAACAGTGTGATATAGGATAGATAGAGCTACATTGTATGTAGAAATTGGAGCATCCTTGAATTTATGTAGATTTTGCTCCACTATTAGATTTTGATGCATGACTAGATTTTATGCAGAAACAGACTTCTGAGTAAGACTCATTGCTTAGCAATGAGCCCTGATGCTTTTTGGGTGAATTTCATAATGTTGAGGGTCAAAACCGTGATTCATTATTTTTCTACAACACTTTATCTTGCCTTGATCTTTGCTAGAATGTTTTATGGGTTGTTCAAATGCATGCTTTAACTTGCTTTTCTTTCTATGCTTGGACAAGCCGCTAGTTTTGCTCTTCTACTCTTCGTTATAACTTTCATTATCTCCTTTCTTTTAACAAGTGGTGTTTCTTATCTCTTCATACCCCCACCTTTTTGAAATGACAAAGGGGGGCAAAGCATGTCTTCTTCTGTAAAGAAGGTGGAGAAACCATGTCTATGTAAAGGGGAGAAGGTAAAGGGAAGAAGCCATATGTGTGTAGAACATATATGAGTAGAAGACATAGTATTCTATAAATGTTATGAAAGCTAACCATGCAGGAGAAATAGCATTAATTGAGGGTGAGTATGATAACTCCATGAGCATAAATTGAGGTGAAGCATATGAACCAAATTGAAACCCCTAGGTTTCTCCAAAGGTATGATTTTATTTAAAAAGCGTTCAATACATTTATCGAATGGTTTGTCATCTTCAAAAAGGGGGAGAATGTTGACTCTAGGTCAATGTTGACTCAAGGTCTAAATTGACTAAACCCTTGTTTTGATGATGACTAACCATTCCATTTAATTGTGTCGAATGCTTCTACTTTAGTGATTTTAGATTAGGTATAGACCAACTCCAAATGCACTAAATTACACATCCTAACTTGGAGAAAAGACAAGTCAAAGTCAATAAAAGTGCACATTTTTGGAATATGATGTAAATCCATTAGAATCATGTTGTAAATCACTTGTAATGATTGTATGACTTGTAGTTAAGCTTAGAAAAAATTAGAAGCACTTAAATCGAGTATTTAAGCACTCAAAAGCCATTTTTCAAAATTCACATCAGACTGTTCATCGGTTGAGAGTTGCAGAGTCGACTGATCCTTATTGGATTTTTAAAAAGATGTTTGATCGGTTGAGTTTCCATTACATAGAACTCGACTGGTTCCTCTACAAACCAAAACTAATTTAAGTGAGTCGATTGAGTTACCCCAGGACAAACTCGACTAATGACTTAAATTGGTATTGTCTCATAGTGGGATCGATCGAGTTACCTTTATAGAAACTCGATCGATAACACTATACGAAGAAGTGCAAAAAAGTTTTTTTAGCCGTTGTGGAGTTGCAACAATCAAAAATATATATGTTGCAAGACAAAGGATGGCTAGTTTTTGTTCTTAAATGTTCCTAAAGGCTAAGAGGCATCCCCAACTTCAAATAGGACCCATTGGGATTCATTCCAAGGTTAAGCTTCCAATGCAAAACTCTATATGAGGTTCCTATTCTATAGTTGAGTGCATCCTACAGCCTCCTCTCTCTCTAAGCTTAATCACTTGCTACATACATTAGAGTGAGTAGGAGATTTGTAAGAGAGCTAGTCCTACATGTATATCTTGTAAGGCTCTCACTTCCACCACCTCCCTATCTCTCATTTCAACCATGAAGAAAGGTTCTCTCTCTTGGCTAAGAGAGGTGAAGAAGAACAAGGGAATGACCCTCAGTAAAGATCAAGGTCAAACACTTGGAGAAAGAGTGGGTAAGCCCTTGGTGAAGGTAGAAGACTCCTTGCTCAAGTGGGTAAGTCATTGGTGAAAACTTCTCCAAGTGAAGGTGAAGTCAAAGGCTGAAGATCCAAGAAGAGTGGGAAATTCCTAGAAGGATGAAGACTTTTGCAAGAGTGTGTAAGTCCTTAGAGAAGGCCGAAGACTTGTTGCAAAGTGGGTAAGTCCTTGGTAAGGTTGAAGACTCTTTGTATTGGATACGTAAGTCCTTTGGTGGGTCATGTGTTGTAACTCTTATAAGTGATATATAGAGAATGACACACTTAGAAATCCTAGATGTTGACCTCTCTACGTAGTGAACTGACATACTCCTAGTTTGGAGCATGGAACCACTCTACATAGCATGTCTCTTGGTGATTATTCAATCTCTCTCTCCCTTGCTATGTATGTTTTAGTTGTACTCAAATTTCCTATTTAGCAACCTTATATTGTTATATAACTTGAAGGTCTAATGAATTTTGTTTAAGTGCATTCAACTCTATTCACCCCCCTAGAGAAAATCACCCATCCTAGGATCCAACACCAATCATATAATGATTGTAATTGCATATCTTGTAAATAATTTGATTAATAATAAAGGCAATCTTCCAATTTATTCTACTTTATTTAGTTATGAGATAATGATGTAACATGATAAATGTCTAAAAGATGATATTACTCAATGACATATGTCTTCAGGTTGAGGACATGAACAATGATATCATACGAGTGATAAAAGTCTATACATTCTTATTATGTCCCTAGTCGGATGTTATTGTAGAAGGCTAATAGACAACGATAACAAATAAGACTATAATGTGTGATGGTTGATGACGGAGTCTCATTACTTCATGATATGTGATATCAAACCAAACAAATAGAGACTTGTTAGATAACAATGTATCAGACCGACCCACCTCAAGAGTGATGCATGTAAACCATTACATGGTAGTTAGAATCATCTCTCATAGTTAATGGTGATTGTGGTTCTTAGATCTAAAATCATTACACTCATCACATGTCATTTGGTGTACTTTTATATCATCCATTATGACCTTGAATAAGGATTTCCATAAAGGTGATGCTCAGTTGCACTATGTCACATGGAGATGACTATGAGTGATGTAGACGGGATTTTTCCCTCCTATAGGAGTATGATATTCTGGCCACTTGATAAGCAAGACTGAGAAATGCATGGTCATGCTCATGTGAGTCAATATGTGATATTGAGCTTATATATATCTCAGACATTCATCTCTAGTTCAAGTAACATGGATTGAATGTTAAAGAGGATGACGATTCCATACCTTGAGTTCAATCTGGATATCACTGACAAAGGAATTGTACAAACATTGTAACACCGATTGTAGGTTGAAGTTGTTCTCCAACTTTCCAAATTACTTGGGTGGCAATGATGTGTTTCTAGATATTACTCTTTGCTTGTGATTTCATAAATTAATTGTGGACATTTACTGCCAATGTAACTTGGAACCTATGGGGTGACACACATAAGATACACTTGGAATAGGAGTTCATTCATGAATGTAGTTTAAACTTGGTTACTACAGAGTTAGGTATTCAATTTGAACAACAATGGTTGAAAGTTGACTGACTGAACTATGAACCAACCGATTCAACTATTGAAAGTATCGATTCAAGTGTCAGGTCAATTGAAAACAACATTGGCTGAACAATGCCTAAATTAGGGCATGAAACGACCGATTCACTAAGTGAACCAATCAGTTCAAGGTCTGAGATGATCGGTTCAAGAGTTGAACCCCCGGTTCATTGATCAATTCGATTGGATCAATGTTTAGTGTTGACGTCATCTTGTGAATTAATCATATATGAATTGACAATATAATTGCAATTGGGAAACATGTTGAAGCAATCACTTCAAGGGTTGAATTGATCGGCTCACATGACAACTGATCAGTTCACCACTGAACCTGTCACACCCACATCCCACGATTACCACTAATCATGAGATTAGGGCATAATTTAGCTGAAATATCCACCATATTTTTTTTCTTTCTAAATATATTATAATAACACTTACTGAACGATAAGTCTTGATTAAACATAACAACAAGATACAACAGAACTTGTCTTATTACATAGAAGCAAGATTTCACACTTAATTTACATCATGTACATTACATTTCAAACTTCTCTCTTTACTCACTCTTTCTATCCCAGGATCTAGGGGAAGGATAAGAGACCCTCTAACTATTCTAACTACTCTTCTTTCAAGACCTCTGAGCTAATCTTGATTAAAGTTGGCTTCTGACTCCTCAGGAAGAGCTAATCCTTTACCTAAAAATTTGTTTAGTAGGTTGGTGAGCTACTAGCTCAGTGAGTAGAGAATCAACAGGTAACCAAGATATTTATGATGTTTACAAGTAATTGAACTTAAATGAAATCATGTAAGCATGGCAGTTTAGAACTGTAATTCATTCAACATGGCAGTTTAAAACTGTAATTCACTCAACATGGTACTAGTACATATATTGAATGTAATAAAAGGATAACCTAACTATTTATGTTATTTCAAATCTAGTTATTATGCCTTTGGACCCACATGAGGTGTATCACAACATGTAGAAGTATCTCAACAGTCTATGATCTCATTGTACAAGACTTAGAAGCATGGTCGGGTTCCTAAGTCTTTAATTTCAATACCATGTCTGTAGCTGGCATCGACACATCTGCCTCTCGGTGGCTAATGGGAGCGGCTGGATATTTCAGACTCCACCTCTCAACCTGGGTAATGAGGCAGTGAGTCAAATCCCCCAGGCTTAAAGTGCATCAGTGGACCTACCAACCACTGATTATTACAACATGTAGCATAGGTACCACCAACATTCCCGGTTGGTGTTGGGTACTACACAATTGTAAGGAGTTTGCCCTACTAGTCAAACCCTCACACCCTATTGGTATGCTCCGGCTTACCTCGATCTGGACTATCTCTAGTCGAGAAACCGTTTCTTCCCCATAGCACAAGCCTCATCCTGTGAGGATTCTATAGTGTCCATGGCATCTAATGTCTAGTGATGATTAGTTAATACATAGCTAATGATTATCCTATTTCTAACAATTAACTATCTTGCATTTAAATAATAAATCACTAATCAGTTTTCATATATTTCACAACCATACTCCAACTCTTAAAACATGAACTAGGGCACCCTGTCTTTCCGGTGCCTCAATTTACACATTCATCCCCTGTCAAATCATGACAATTCACAAGACAACTTTCAACATGGTAATACATCACTATTAATATGATTAATAAAGCATTTCAATTGCTGATTTTCACCACATACATTTATTCAAGCATCACAAATATCAAACAACAAGAAGCAAGAATCAAATATTGGATACTATTATTTGAATTGATATGCTTTAAATTAAGGTTAAGAGATGATCATCTACTCACATAATTCGTCCAAGATCACTGATCTTATCCCTTTCACCAACTAATCTCGGATCTTAGCTCACAGAAGACAAGATCAAGCTTTAAACCTCAAGATCTTGTTCAAAACAACCCCTTTAATGTGTTTCTGGGCCCTAAAGAGGATATGTTGTAGGTAGAAGATAAGATCAGAGGTTAATCCAAACCTTAAAACTACTGGATTAGGGATCTCGAGCAAGGGAAACCGAAAGAAGGAAGAATCAAAGATTAAAACTACTTACAAAGTTGGATTTATACCGACCCCTTTTGATTTATGCTATTTCTTAACATTATTCCCCAAAAATCACCCTAGAAATCGTCCTCCAGGTCACCTTCTCATAGAGCAAGTGGTCTAGGATGATAGAGGATTAAATCACGGTTCCAACCCACTTCGTTTCATTGAAAATGGATAAGTATTGCTCGAGATATGCTCGTTTTACAATTGGCTATTCTTGGCAGCGTCGATCGCGGTCGCGATGTCGATGCAGCGTGGCGGGTCGCAGTGTCGACGCAACATCGCAGGTCGTGGTGTCGACGCAACATCGGTCACGATACTCAGTATATGTTTACTAAAAATGGCATAACTCACTCATTTGAACTCCTATTTGGTTCATTCTTTTTTTTGAATTTGTAATTTAATTTTCTACAATCCTACCATATTATTTTGACAATATCATTAAATGAAAAATCATTTATTAATTATTTTCTCCAATGTCATTAACTCTCTTCTTGCACACATGTATGGGTCAATGCTTTGTTAACCCCAACTCAGATCTTTATAGTATGCTTAAGTCATGATTATGTGTTGACCAAATAAGTATTTAAGGTCACTAAGGTTAATATAAAGCAAAACATAGAATATTACTAGCAAAAACATGACAAGTATTAAGATTATCTTAAATCTCTAGGATTACCAGCAAAGTTAGGAATGAGTTGTAACAATTCTCCCCCTCTAATAAAATTTTCATCTCGAAATTTCCAAAAGAGAAAAAGATACTTGTTAACCATCTCTGTCTCCACTTCCCAGGTAACTTCTTCTACACCATGATTCCTCCAAAGAACCTTTACTAGAGGTATCTCTCTCTTTTTAAGCTTTCGAATTCTACGGTATAGAATTTGAATTAGTCCTTCAATATAAGAGATATCCTCTCTCAACTGTATAGGATCTGGATCTACAATCCTTTATGTACCAGGATAGCACTTCTTCAACATCGATACATGAAACATTATGTAAATTGGCTAACTCTAATGACAACTCCAATTAATATGCAACTGATCCAATTCTTTGAATGATTGGATAGGGACCTATGTATCTAGGAGTTAGTTTGCCTCACTTTCCAAATCTTAACACACATTTCCATAGTGAAACTTTCAAATAAACCTCATCCCCAATTTCAAATTGAAGTGGCCTACACCTTTTATCTACATAACTTTTTTGTCTGTCTTGAGCTGCCTACAACTGTTGTCTGATGACATATATCTTTTTTGTGGTTTCTTCCACCAACTCTAGGCCTAAAATTTGCCTTTCTCCAACTTCATACCAACAAATTGGAGATCTACATTTTCTTCCATACAAGGATTCATAAGGGGCCATGCCTAAGCTAGAATGGCGACTGTTGTTATAGGTGAACTCCATTAGACTGATATGATCATCCCAACTACTATTGAAATGCAAAACACATTCTCTCAGCATATCCTCCATGGTTTGAATTGTCCTCTCTAACTGTCCATCTATTTGAGGATGAAGGGTTGTGATAAATTTCAGCTTTGTTCCCAAGGAACGTTGCGATTGATTCCAAAGCCTAGATGTAAATTTAGGATCTCTATCACATATTATAGAAATAGATATTCAATGCAATCTGACTACCTCATCTATATAGACCTTGGCTAACTTTGGTGTATCCCATGTTGTCTTAATTGGTAGAATATGAGAAGACTTTGTTAGCCTATCTACTATTACCCATACTGAGTCAAAACCACGTGGTGTCCTGGGTAATCCAACCACAAAATCCATGGTGATATGCTCCCACTTCCATTCAGGGATATGAAGTGATTGCAGAGTACCTGCCAACTTCTGATGTTCAGCCTTGACTTGTTGGCATACATCACACTTAGCCACATACTCAGCCACCTCCCTCTTCATACCTGACCACCAATACAACTCCTTCATGTTTCTATACATCTTTGTGTTATCTGGATGCATTGCATACATAGAAGAATGAGCTTCCTCAAGTATATGCTTCTTTAGCTCAGTGTCATCTGGCACACACAATCTGTCATGTAGATACAACAACCCATCATTTGAAAATCTAAACTTTGATCTCTTTCTTTTTGTCATATCATGCATGATCTGTTGCAATTCTCTATCACTATGCTGAAGCTCCTAGATCTGATCATAAAATGTAGGTCTAACTTGCATCTGTGCAATCAGTCCACCTTGATCAGACACATTTAGATCCAAATTCATCTCTCTCATCTTAACTAATATGTCTCTCTTTACACATGCCATTGAAAACATTTCCACAGACAATGTTGAATTTCTACTCAGAGCATCTGCTACTACATTGGTCTTTCCAGGATGATAATCAATAGTGACATCATAATCCTTTATAAGCTCCAACCATATGCATTGTCTCAGATTGAGATCCCTTTGCGTGAAAATATACTTCAGACTCTTATGATCAGTAAAGACCTGACACAATTCACCATATAGATAATGACGCCATGTCTTTAGAGCATGTACTACTACTGCCAACTCAAGATCATGTGTTGGATAGTTCTTTTCATTCTTCTTAAGTTGTCTAGAAGCATAGGCCACCACCTTCCCTTCTTGCATAAGAACACATCCCAAACCTCTCCTGGACGCATCACACAAAACCACATATCCCTTATCTGCCTCTGGTAATATCAAGACTGGTGTTGTAGTTAACTTCTTCTTTAAAATTTAGAAACTTTTCTCACATGACTCAGACCAAACAAAAGGCACATCCTTCCTTGTTAAGTGTGTAAGAGACATTGTTATTGCACTGAAGTTTCTTATAAACCTCTTGTAATACCCTACTAACCCTAGGAAACTTCTGATCTCAGTAGGGTTTGTAGGTTGCTCCCACTGAAGAACATATTCTACCTTCTTAGGGTCAAAGCTAACTCCTTCTCCTGATATAACATGTCCAAGAAAAGATACTTTAGCCAACCAAAACTCACATTTGCTAAACTTAGCATAAAGCTGATGTTGCCTTAACAATTGTAGGGCTATCCTCAGATGTTTCTCATGTTGTTTCACATCTTTAGAATATATAAGTATGTCGTCTATAAACACTACTATGAACTGATCTAAGTATGGTATGAAAACCCTATTCATCATGTCCATAAAGGTTGCAGGGGCATTTGTTAATCCAAAAGACATAACTACAAACTCATAGTGCCCATACCTCATTTTGAATACTGACTTAGGTACATTAGATGCCTTTATCCTTAGATGATGATAACCTAACCTGAAATCTATCTTTGAAAAGATCTTTGCCTCACGGATCTGATCAAATAGGTCTTCAATCCTAGGTAAAGGATATTTATTCTTAATTGTTATCTTATTCAATTGTCTGTAGTCTATACATAACCACATGGTTCCATGCTTCTTTTTTACAAACAGTACTGGAGCGCCCCAAGGTGATGTATTGGTTTGAATAAATCCTTTATTCAACAACTCCTATAATTGGGTTTTCAATTCCTTCTACTCCCCAGGTGCCATTCTATAGGAAGGTAATGCTACTGGATGGCTATCAGGTAAAGTATGTATCTCAAAGTCAATATCTCTTTCAGGTGGTAAACCTGGTAACTCATCAGGGAAGACATCTAAAAATTGACATAATACTGGAATATCTCCTAGACTGACTGCTCTTTTCTCTACCCTAGCATCCACCACATGTGCTAAAAGGCCTCACACCCCTTTCTCATCATCTTATCAGCTACAACGTCCGATACTATACATGTGGGCAAGACTTTTCTATCTCCGGTAAAGACACATGAAAAACCACCTTGTTGAAAGATAGCTTCTTTCTTCCAACAATCTAACTGGACATGATATGTCTCAAGGCAGTCAATACCCAAAATGATTTGAAAAGAACTAATATCTAAGGGTATGAGATTAACTGCTATTGTATACCCACTAAAACTTAACAGACATCCAGGACACACTTTTATCAAAACTGAGGATTCACCTAGTGGAACTTTTAACAATAGCTCATAAGATAAATCCCGGGTTAGAAGATTTAGTCCACTAACTATCGATCTTTGAATGAAAGAATGTGTTGCACTAGGATCTATTAATACTGTAATAGAAATGTTGTTAAAGAGAAACATCTCACCTGTCACAACTCTGGGTGAAACTACACCTTCAGATGGTGTCATTGAGAAGAAGCGTCCAGTAGCTCTCCCTCTGCCATGTTGTCCTCACTATCCACTACTGGTACTAGGTGCTCCCCCTCTAGAACCTGAAGCCACTAAAGAACTTGCCCCTTTAACTGAAGCCTGCCTCTGTGGAGTCTAAACTGTAATTGTGAACCTTGTTCTGAAACATATTGAAGTTTTGGGCAGTCCCTTTTTATATGTCCCATCTGTCCACAATGGAAACATATTGGAGCATTAGTTCCCCAGCACTGACCAGAATGTACCCTACTGCAATGATCACATATGGATGCATCATGTCTTTGCAGTCCCATCACTAACACTGAAGATTTTGAAGACCTAGTTGGAGGTGTCCATGTAGATTGTGTATTCCATCTATCAAAATTGGGCCTTCCTCCGCTTGGTGAAAACCTAGATCCTTGTCTCCAAAAACAACCAAGTCATTGTCCTATCTTAGAAAAGAAACCATCACCTCCTCTGTATCCACCACTGCTTTGTCCCCCTCTAATAAAGTCTCCAGATCTTTTCTTACTCTCAGGTTGCTTATCAGCATTAACTCACTCTTCTACACGTCTCGTTGCTTCCACAAATTCCCCAAAGTTTTCTCTGTCTCTTCAACCAATGGCTGACACGGTGTGTCTGATCTCTGATCTTAATCCTTGTTGAAATCTTCTGCACTTTTCTACATCATCAGACACAAGTTGTAGACAGAAATTTGCCAACCTTGTGAAATATGCCTCATATTCACCAATTGTCATACTTCCTTGTCTGATATTCTCCAACTGTTTAATCTTATCACTTAGGAAGGTAGGAGGAAAATACTTAAGAGTAAAACTCATCCAAAAATTCCTTCCAGATCATCTCTACATTTCTTCTTTTATCTTCCACTCCTCACCACCATAGCTCAGCATCTCCCTTGAGTAAATAGACTGCATGATTGATTTTGCTTATCTTC
The DNA here is from genome assembly GCA_963693085.1 of Alisma plantago-aquatica. Classification (NCBI taxonomy): domain Eukaryota; kingdom Viridiplantae; phylum Streptophyta; class Magnoliopsida; order Alismatales; family Alismataceae; genus Alisma; species Alisma plantago-aquatica. The sequence continues at coordinate 320,242,881 of OY856415.1, read as the reverse complement.
TGATAACTCCATTGGGTGAAAGACCTTTTCCAGTTGTTGAAGGCACACCTCTGCCACAATTGGATTTGTTGTTCTAGAAAATTCAGTTCCACCAAGTTTCTTCACCAACTCATAGGATCTCATCAGATCTTTACTAGAAGATGAAGACTTCCTGTCCATCTTGTATTTTTCTTTTGTCTCCAAAAAAATACGATACATCTTTGTTGCCTCATTATCCTCTTCGCCTTAAGCCATTGCTCGAGGGTCAGGGCCGTAATGGCTCTCAACTTGTTCCTCACCATATCCACATCCTCTTACTTCCATCTACATACCCATAATAGAACACATATGTTAGAAAATTATAGTTCAAAGAGGAAAACATCCTAATCCTATTGGTCTCTTATCACCCCTGTCCCAAACCTAAATTCATTTTAGGTTCAACCTATGCTCTAATACCAAAGTTGTCACACCCGCATCCCACGATTGCCACTAATCATGAGATTAGGGCATAATTTAACTAAAATATCTGCCACATTTTTTCCCTTTCTAAATATATTATAATAATACTTACTGAATGATAAGTCTTGATTAAACATAACAACAAGATACAACAGAACTTGTCTTATTACATAGAAGTAAGAGTTTCACACTTAATATACATCATGTACATTACATTTCAAACTTCTCTCTTTTCTCACTCTTTCTATCCCATGATCCAGGGGAAGGATACGAGACACTCTAACTATTCTAACTACTCTTCTTTCAAGACCTCTGAGCTAATCTTGATTAAAGTTGGCTTCTGACTCCTCAGGAAGAGCTAATCATTTACTTGAAAAATTGTTCAGTAGGTTGGTGAGCTACTGGCTCAGTGAGTAGAGAATCAATAGGTAACCAAGATATTTATGATGTTTACAAGTAATAGAACTTAAATGCAATCATGTAAGCATGGCATAATTCATTCAGCATGGCAGTTTAAAACTGTAATTCACTCAGCATGGTAGTAGTATAGATATTGAATGTAATAAAAAGATAACCTAACTATTTATGTTATTTCCAATCCAATTATTATGCCTTTGGACCCACATGAGGTGTACCACAACATGTGGAAGTATCACAGCAAGCTACGATCTCACTATACAAGACTTAAAAGCATACTCGGGTTCCTAAGTCTTTAATTTTAATACCATGTATGTAGCTGGCATTGGCACGTCTACCTCTCGACGGCTAATGAAAGCGGCCGGATATCTCGGAATCCACCTCTCAACCTGGGTACTCAGGCAGTGAGTCAAAGCCCTCAAGCTTAAAGTGCATCAGTGGACCTACCAACCATTGATTACTATAACATCTATCATAGGTACCACCGACATTCCCGGTTGGTGTTGGGTACCACACAACTATAAGGAGTTTGCCCTACTGCTCAAACCCCCACACCCTACTGGTACGCTCCAGCTTACCTCGATTTGGACTATCTCCGGTCGGGAAACTGTTTCCTCCCCACAGTGCAGGGCTCATCCTGTGAGGATTCTACAATGTCCATGGCATCTGATGTCTAGTGATGATTAGTTAATATAACATGCATCATCATAGATAATGATTATCCTATTTCTAACAATTAACTGTCTTGCATTTAAATAATAAACCACTAAATAGTTTTCATATATTTCACAACCATACTCCAACTCTTAAAACATGAACTAGGGCACCCTGTCTTTCTGGTGCCTCAATTTACAAATTCATCACCTGTCGAATCATGACAATTCACAAGACAACTTTCAATATGGTAATACATCACTATTAATATGATCAATAAAGCATTTCAACTACTGATTTTCACCACATACGTTTATTCAAGCATCACAAATATCATACAACAAGAATTAAACACTGGATACTATTATTTGAATTGATATGCTTTAAATCAAGCTTAAGAGATGATTATCCACTCACAGAATTCGTCCAAGATCACTTATCTTAGCTCTTTCACCAACTAATCTAAGATCTTATCTCACACAAGACAAGATCAAGCTTTAAACCTCAAGATCTCGTTCAAAACAACCCCTTTAATGTGTTTCTGGGCCCTAAAGAGGATCTGTTGTAGGTAGAAGATAAGATCAAAGGTTAATTCAAACCTTAAAACTACTGGATTAGGGATATCGAGCAAGGGAAATCGAAAGAAGGAAGAATCAAGGATTAAAACTACTTACCAAGTCAGATTTATACTGACCCCTTTTGATTTCTGCTATTCTTAATGTTTTTCTCCAAAAATCACCCCAGAAATCACCCTTTAGGCCACCCTCTCGTATAGAAAGTGGTATGGGATGATAGAGGATTGAATTGCGGTTCTAACACACTTCGTTTTGTTGAAAACGGATAAGTATTGCTCGAGATATTGATCGCGGTCGCGGTGTCGATACAGCGTTGCGGTCGTAGTGTCGACGCAGCATCGTAGGTCACAGTGTAGACCGCGGTCGCGGTGTCGATGTAGCGTCAGTCGCGGTGCTAAGTATATGTTTACTAAAAATAACATAAGTCACTCATTTTAACTCCGATTTGGTTCATTATTTTTTTGTTAGATTTGTAATTGAATTTCCTACAATCCTACCATATTATTTTGATAATATCATCAAATAAAAAATCATTTATTAATTATTTCCTATAATGTCATTAACTCTCTTCTTGCACACATGTATGGGTCAATGCTATGTTACCCCCAACTCGAATCTTTATAGTATGCTTAAGTCATGATTATGAGTTTCCCAAAATAAGTATTTAAGGTCACTAAGGTTAATATAAAGCACAACATAAAATATTACTAGAAAAAACATGACAAGCATTAAGATTATCTTAAATATCTAGGATTACCGGCAAAGTTAGGAACAAGTTGTAATAGAACCGATCATTTCTCTAATCACAGGATTGAAAATTTGTGAAATTTCATCTCCTTTGATTCCCCCTCAGATTGGAAACCCTGACCTTGACCCTTCTATAAATAGATGGGTATTGGGGGCTTCTCAGACACATCAATTAGCTCTGATAATTGTTGTCTTCAATGGTTTTGATAACTGAGAGAAAATGAGAAAGTTCTACACGTGAAATGGAAGGATAGAAAGGGAGAACAATTGTGGGAGAGCAAGTTGGTGCTAGTACACTGACCGCAAGAGACAACTCCTTCTTTTCTGTTGATCTAGAATGACAAGAGTTCTCAGTTGTTTGTGTGGACTACTATAGAGGTGAGGAGGCCATTGTCTATCGCTTAGAGGACAAAGTCAACTGTTGTCTGTGGTGAACAACTAGGAAGCCAACATAGACATTGTCCAGGTGCAACTTGAAGAAAGGCACACACTATAACGAGGGAATTGTCACCAGACTTGCTCCAGGACCAGGTATAACCTGGTAACCATCTTTCCAATTACATATTTGTTGACACGATCTACTGTTCAAAGGGGAAAATGGCAATTAAACTTTTTTATTTCTGCTACTTGCTTTATCACCATATTTCCCTACAATATTGTTTTGTTTAAGTGGTTTATTTCTATACACCCCCTCTAGAGCCCATAGATCCATCAATTGGTATTAGAGAAAATCTTCTCCAAGCAATACTTGCACACGTAGGAGAAGATGGGCAATAATCAAGGTGGGAGATACCACATCTACATTGCAATCTTTGATGGGAGCAACTTCCTCTATTGTAAGAGAAGAATGCAGTTCCACATCAAAAGATCAAGGCTTGAGCTATGGAGAATGGTAAATCTTCCATACATGCAACTGATGCATGTTTACTACACATATTAAATGCAAGTGAATGTATCAAAGTAATGTAGGCCAAAAGAGGCCTGGATATGAAACTTGGGGAAATGTGAATCCAAAGACTACTACTAACTATGACTCAATCATCTAGACCTAGTGAAAAAGGTGATTGAGTGATTAATTGACTAATTATAGGAATTAAATTAAATTGTTGAGGTTGTGATCACAATTTGAATGGATTCCCTAGGAATATAGTTTCACTATGGATTATACTACAACTAACATTACTTATCAATATTTAATTATCCTAACCCTAGACTAAGGGACTTGCAGCAAGAATTACCTGCTCTTGCATCATAATTTACTACCTAATCTAATACAAACCCCACTCTCGTAGCGATTTAATTATTAGTTAGGTGCTTTAATGAATCCTCTGGGCAATACCCTTCACAACTATAAGACCTCTCTTGAGGCATGGTCTAGGATATGTAAATCTATGAGTTATCTAACCATTAATCCCTCTCTTGAAGCAATTAACAATCTAAGAAATTAACTATGGTGATCAAGCATAGACAATTCATGAAGCAATCGTAGAGTAATGTCCAGAAATTAGGAAAAATATATATATTAACTCATAATTTCAAGTACAACACATAACTAGGCTACTCCCAAATCCTAAGGAATTAGGGACTAGCCCCACATGATTTTAGTTTCCATACACAAAGATGGAGAAGGGTAAGATGAGTTTTACATTAACGAATCAATAAAAACCTTGGAGAAGATGATCTGGATGACTCCCTCTGACAAATGTGGCAATTTGCTATCTTTCAACTACAAATCAGTCCATTGGAAGTTCTTAAGTCACCTGAAATGTAGCTTTATCTTCTCCTTTCTCTTCTCATGACTCTCTCTTGTCATGCAATGAACTCCAATCTAATAATTAGGTTTGGATGAAATCCTCCCTAGTCATAAGATTGACTTAGGGCATCATTAAGTCGTGGTTGTTAGATTAATCATCATCTTTAATCTCGTCTTATCACGACAAGTTGGTACCACTGACGGGATGTCAGTGACATGGAGACATATTCTAGATCACGACTCCATGTGTGTAACATCCCCGGATTGCGCCGTCTCGAGACTTAGAAGTAGCGAGAGGACGAGTCTGAAAACGTTAGACAATCATTTCAAAGAGTGATGTGGAAGCGACATATGTATACATGAACATACTACCACAACACATCTCAGCATTCAACCTGTACATATTACAACATGAATTAAAATTGTATATTAAAAGAGAATTTTATTTTACACAAGTCTAAACATGTATGCTAGCAGGATCTTAGACAACAAGTACAACCTATACAACTTGCTCACATCCTATTCTTTTATCCCATTCTAGCTCTGGACCTAGAAAAATATGAGAAACAAAATCATCAACAAAAGTTAGTACGTGGAATTAAAAGCTATACTATGCTGGCATAAAATATACTTGAAATTGAAGAAAGAGAAAGAAAATGTTACTTAAAGGTGAAAAATTAGGTAATCCCAAGTTATTAGCCACATTTAGAATGAATATGCATTACTATGGTGGACTTAGCACAAACATATATATTGGGCCCTATCCCTGCGTACCTTGTACCATTAGGGATCTCCCTGCGTACCTTGTACCATTAGGGATCTCCATGCGTACCTTGTACCATTAGGGAGGTGCTAGTAAACATAAATGCTTTCCCTCTCTAATAGGGAGATTAATGAGCACCACTAGTAACTACATTTCATTTTCTTGTTCATTTATATATTATTTATGGTTCAAGGCAGAAATTTTCAATATACATACATCTACATCCAGCAATGTATTTCAAATACAAACAAGCAAGTACATATATTTAACATCCAGCAAATCTAGTCATATAATTATATCCATGTACCTGAGTTCAGATATTCCTCACATATCCATGATCATCTAGTTAATCTGGTCATCACCTGATTAATAACAATTAATCATCATTAATACAATGTTCACCATTATTAATGATATTTTAGGTCCAAATTAGGGTTTTGCCAAACCTAGATTTCATATGATCTTAGGATGATATCTGATATTTTTCTAATGATCATGAGGTCATTTTATAGGTCTGGTCCAAATTTCGTAATTTTCCAGTGATAGGTCTATTTTATAGAATTAAAATGAGTTTAAAATCATCTAATTGGTCATTAATGAAGAAAGACATATTTTTTGACATTATAATCAGATGCGAGTCCACCTATAATTTATAAATGATTTCGTGGTTTAAATATAGTTTTATGAGAATTTATATCATCGGGGTAGTATTTATTCTAATTATATGAGGCCCATAAAGAAACATTATAAAAAAATATCACCAACAAATATATCTTAAAAGTCTGATCTAAAGTTTTCATGAGAAAGAGGTCATTATTCCATTTAAATACATTATTTTTCGGGTATTTATAGGCCAAGGAAGCTATTTTTAAACGTATTTCTAAGGTCTGATCTAAAACTGGTAAATTAGTAGGAATTTACCTTTCAAGATTAACAGTGATCGTTGGATCTCACCCCTGGCGGCTTGGATCTATGCCATGTTGCCCTCAGCCTTCTTTGGCTGCCTGCTACCATGGGTCTTGAGCCGCCGGTTTGGATTGGATGAACCAGACAACTAATTGGCCTAGCGATTTGGCTCCCCCTTCCTCTCCTCGCACGCGACCCGTATTACACAAGGGAGTCTGATGCTCCGTTCTTCCGTAAAGAAGACACCGCCATAACAGCAGATCTCTAGTGACCAAAGGAGTGAAATCTTGGCCTCCACCTTGAGAACCTGAGCCTGCTAGAGCTTCTATGCCTTTACTTCCTACGATCAAGCACATCATCAAAGGTTGGCGAGGCTCCAAGCTCGGTCTCGGTGAGCTTGCTCCCCTCATCTGTGAACAGGGTCCTCGGTGAGCAAAATCAGATGTCGACGCCCTACTTGCTGCCCGATGATGAAAGTGCAATATCCGGTGTCTGCTTGGGTGTGTCCTCGGCCACCCCAAAAGGAAAGTGAGCAATGAAGATCCACTCCGATTATGGAGTTCCAAAGCTCCTTCTGGACGGTGGCGTGGTATGGGAATTTGGGTTCCCTTCTCCAATGATTGAACCTAAGGTCATGGAGACACCCGCAAGACTTCCCTGAAGTCGAATCATCTACTGGCAGGTGGTAGAGAGGCCAGTAGATGTGACCTCCAACCCGATCCACTCATAAATAGGGTTCTTCACCAAGCTTCAACTACCTAAAGATTCTTCTCAATCCTCCTTAGACCTCACAGATTGCAGTGGAGATCTTCATTTCTCAATACTCTCAATCCACCTATAAAGCTCAAACCTTGCTTGGCTTGACTTCCTATTATGAATAACAATGATGGAGAATGCAAATAAGTAGTCGACTCGTTCTCCATCTCCCGAGAACTACTCTTCCAATACGAGAGGCCAATATGCTTAGGTTTTCGGGACGATTGTGATTTTGCAAACAAAATATCCTGTGATTTCTCGACCTACATCGGATCTAGGGACACCTCACACATGTTCTGTTCCTCTCTTTACAGAGGTGAGGGACGAAGTCTCCCTCGTCAGACCAGCCGGTAGCAAGCTGCCACGCAACCCGCCAAGGGAATTGGGTGCGTGACAGGGTAATTGGATCAACCATGCTCTTATGTATATTTGAATACCATGATCATAAATTAAATTTCAACAACTTCAAACTCTTGTACCTCCTAGTAAAACACTCCAATTCATCTGAAATTTGAACCATGGTTTTCGCATCACCTAAACCCTCTTGTTAACAAGTTGAAGCTAGAAATACAACGTTTGGTCATCTACTTTAATTCCTCAAGTAACCTCATAATTAAATGTATAAACCTTGTACAAAAATTCAATTAATCCTCATTGATTAGATAAATCTCAAAAGACATTTTATGATCCTAGTAACCCCATGGTTTCATTAATTAAACCCTTGAGCCATTGCAGCTAGTTAATAGACCTCTTGGTCTCATAAGTACACAATCTTTTAATCAAACCCATGCGTCCTATTTGAACACAATTAATGTTCTAATCATCAATTGGGTATCATAATCCTAAAATTGGGGTCATCACATTCACCCCACCTTATATGGAATTTCGTCCTCGAAATTTAATCGGTCCTATACTCAGGGTGATGTCAAGAAGTCCATATTCATATAGTCACCACTCCTAGATTCCAAAGCCATCATAATTCTGATGTAGCCAAAGTTTTCATCTTTAGTTCACAATATCTAGGGTGTAGTCACCCCACCTTAAATTAGAAGAATCATCATTTAATGTCTTAGTCATCATATGCCATTCTTATATATTAGGATCTATATCCTCATAGTCCCTTAAGGATAAGGGCTTTATCCATAGATATAAAGTTAAGAAGGTACTGCTCAAGTCTCACCTTTCACCCTAGCAGCTCATGCTAGGTGATGTCAAGATTTCATGACATTATTTATTGAAATTATCAATCTTAACATAATTAATATGTTATATGATTAACATCATACTAGGGTTGCCTTACATGAGAAGGGTTTGCATCATATGCTTTAATATTAGGGCTTCACCCTATTATGTGTGACTTATTGCCAAATTAGGGTCTTAGATTTAGAAGGATTAAGGTTAAGAACTATTTTGTGATCATGTAATATATGGTCCAAACATATATTAATTTCAAGCTCATGATTACACTTATATCTTTCTTGTGTGATAGAGGAGAAGAGAGAATATACTAAGGCAAGATCAAAATTTGAAACTTGTACATACCACACATGTTGTAGAAGGGGGAATAATATACTAGGTCCATCTTATCTGAGTGACTCTTCATGCATAATCATCAGTACAGCTCAACTGAGGTTTCTAGCATCATATATCAAGAAAGAGAGAAGGAAGGAACAACATTCATGATTATCTTATGCCCAAGGCATTTTCTCAGATGTAGAGTTCATATAGCACCTCTCTTGCAGTAACGATGAGATTCACAAACATATGTCACTCAAGCTTGGACCTAACTCAATCAAAGGATTGACTTTATCATCATGAGTTTCTACCCATCATTTTTTTTCTTTACCCAACTCTCACATATATGATTGAATCATGCAAAAGGACTCAACTCATCTATTCAGGAGTAACCCAGCTTAGGACGCATCATTTCACATTATCTCATATTTTTTATATATTATAGGGTAGGTCCTATGACCCTCTCCTTGTGGGTCTCACTCTCTCTGGAGTTCACGACATATCTTGTCCTAACACTGGAGGTCCTCCTTTGTAAAAGAGTTTGAGGCTCACACATATTCAACTTTATCTTAACTTAGCTCATCTTAAGTAAGAAAAGAAAATGTACTTTCATCATTGAGATTTTGTATAAATTCTAGAAAATTAGATTCAACAAGTATACAACTTAAACCTTTATAAGGAAACTTATACCATTAGAGATCAAACTTAGATAATATTTCACATGCTTATTTCAACTATCATTATATCATCTACTCTATGTATCACATATCTTGATAAGGCTCTAGACATCTAATCTAGACTACTCTCTTTTCTAGATTGATGTCACTCCCTTTCACTTAGGTGCATGAATACTAACTACTCTACAGTGTGAGGGACACATTTTTATATTTACATATATATAATAAAATATTATATAGTTTTTCTCTGAGAAAGAAGACGTCAGAGAAAACACTCGAGGCTCGAGCCGATTGGAAAACAAAACCAAATCAGCAAAACTGAGTGTCCCACACACAATAGATAGTCTAGTGCCCTATAACCTAGTGAAATGGTGAGAATGAGATGTAGACTAGTGTCGCTACCCAATACATATGAGCTCTATATGCAAAGGGTTTTAGACACTTGTCTAAACCTAGTTCTCGAACATCTAAGTTCTAACCTAGAGGCTAAGTCAAACCTAGTTCCTGTAGAATAACTTACTAAGTTTCTAGGGTTTAATGTGAAAGGTGAAATTTAGTTTTTATGTTTCATGGTGCAATTGTCAGGTGTAGCTATTGTTCATGCTCTGATACCAACTGTAACGTCCCCAGATTGCGCCGTCTCGAGACTTAGAAGTAGCGAGAGGACAAGTCCGAAAATGTTAGACAATCATTTCAGAGAGTGATGCGGAAGCGACATATGCATACATGAATATACAACCATAACACATCTCAACATTCAACATGTACGTTATTACAACATGAATTACAATTGTATATTAAAAGAGAATTTTTTTTACACAAGTCTAAACATGTATGCTAGCAGGGTCTTAGACAATAGGTACAACCTATACAACTTGATCACATCCTATTCTTTTATCCCATTCTAGCTCTGAACCTAGAAAAATATCAGAAACAAAATCATCAACAAAAGTTGGTACGTGGAATTAAAAGATATACTATGTTGGCATAAAATATACTTGAAATTGAAGAAAGAGAAAGAAAATGTTACTTAAAGGCGAAAAATCAGGTAATCCTAAGTTATTAGCCACATTTAGAATGAATATGCATTACTATGGTGGACTTAGCACAAACATATATATTGGGTCCTATCCCTGCGTACCTTGTACCATTGGGGAGGTGCTAGTCAACATTAATGTTTCCCCTCTCTAATAGGGAGATTAATGAGCACCACTAGTAATTACATTTCATTTTCTTATTCATTTATATATTATTTATTGTTCAAGGCATAAATTTTCAATATACATACATCTACATCCAACAATGTATTTCAAATACAAACAAGCAAGTACATATATTTAACATCCAGTAAATCTAATCATATAATTATATCTACGTACCTGAGTTCAAATATTCCTCACATATCCATGATCATCTAGATAATCTGGTCATCACCTGATTAATAACAATTAATCATCATTAATACAATGTTCACCATTATTAATGATATTTTAGGTCCAAATTAGGGTTTTGCCAAACTTAGATTTCATATGATCTTGGGATGGTATCTGATATTTTTCTAATGATCATGAGATCATTTTAGAGGTATGGTCCAAATTTCATAATTTTCCAGTGATAGGTCTATTTTATAGAATTAAAATGAGTTTAAAATCATCTAATTGGTCATTAATGAAGAAAGACATATTTTTTGACTTTATAATCAGATCTGAGTCCACCTATAATTTATATATGATTCTGGGGTTTAAATATAGTTTTATGAGAATTTATATCATATGGATAGTATTTATTCTAATTATATGAGTCCCATTAAGGAACATTATAAAAAAATTAAATATCACCAACAAATCTACTATTCTATCATACTAAGAGGCAAGACTCGTCTCCGTCCTCCAAGTAGTGTTTGACTAACAGACGACCTCTTGAGATGTAGGTATATAGTAATCTTTATTGTATCCTTGACTAATGTGTGGACTCTTCTGATGCTAATATCTACGAATCTCTCTCGTTCATTCAAAAGTGTCGCCCGTCGTCTCCGTCGTCTTGCCGTTGTTTCACTCACCCACATCTTCTACCTACTTATATTGTGCGTTCTTCAGTTTTCCTTCTCGATACAAGGTTTCCAAATTTAAAGTTTCAATACATTGGTATAACACGAGCAAATATTGTTTTAATTTCCTGGTTCCAAGGCCGGTACCAAGTTGGGGCTCCAGATAATTCCCCTTAGCGGAATCTTTGGTTTCTCCATGGCCGGTGTGAGCCATGCGTGTGGGAGCTGGACCTGATCATCTTTTCCAAAGATGTCATCGTGATTTCTAAGATGAGTTCGTGATCCCATGTCTGACTCCATTATTTTGTTAGTTACAAACAAAGGTAGTGGGTTTCCCTTGGTGTACATTATATTTCTTCCTTCCCATCAGAGATCCTGACGTGTTCATATGTTATAATTTTTCTTAAAGCGGCAGTAGTTTCTAACTGTGACGCAATAGTGTCCATGAAGAAAGCGGCTGTCAGTGACCCGAGGGGTTACTCGATTCCAACTAGATCTGAGTTCTACGGTGCTGAACAACAACAGGGCACCACCGGCCAGACTACACAAAGAAACGAGGTGCGAGCTGCGCTCATCATTCATCGACTTCATGAGCGTGGGATCAATATCTGCACAAACTCATATTTCTATGATTCATGTGAGATAACATACATATATTTGTGTCAAACCAATTCCCTACAGTAGTAGGCCTTCTAGGGCACTTTAGTTGTTGGTGCTTATAGTTCGAGGAGAAGCATGGTCTCTCAATTTTTTGGTTATCTGTTACAGGGCGAGAGCTTTATCCCGTAATTTCTTTTCCATAAAACTCACTCAACATCTGCAGTATCACCGCTAGATAAACAACAAGATTCGAAGAAATTGGTCTTGGCTACTATCTTTCAGAGTTACACCGGAGGGAGAACATGACGCCGGAGAGTGCCACTGGGCAGGACAGGCTGTGGATGGGATCTGCCAATTCGCTCCAGGTAGATGAGCGATGAGAATCAAAGCACAATGGTTGCCGCTAATTTACATCTTGCCCAATTGTTCCAAGGTTGGGCATGTCGTCGGCGTGGAGAGTACTACCACAGAGACCTACAGGCCCGCAGACCGGGATCTGCATCAAAAAGGGGCCACCCTTAAAATTAACTTATCTGCTTTCGGTGCAAAACATGAAAACTGACAGCGGGTTCTACAGACCGCAAATTACTTGCTATCAAGATGCAGTCGGCCACAGAGTGTACAAGGTGACTTCTGGCAGACATCTAACACATTGATTGGGGCACACTGATCGGTCTCTTCTGGTGGGCTGTATACACCAAAAGGGAAGCATCAGCCTGACCTGCTGGCTATATATATAGGGGCACTCTCTATTGATAAACCTAGAGGGAGCATGGAACTTCTGATTAACTGGTCGACACAGTTGGCCTGATTGTTGGATTACCTATACTACGCGCCCTTGATGGTGAGTCCTAGGAACATCACCCACACCTTGAAATGCACCACTTAGAACTAACAAATTCTTTCCCATGTCACTTGGCGTCTAGCTCTCATAACAAAACTCTCTGATATACTGCATCCCCAGATCGTCGTCAATGCCTGGGCTTAAAGTTTCTCCAAATCCCCACTCACCCAGTTATTCGAAAAGCCACAAACAACCATGCCAGTTATTTATATAATAGCTACAAGTAGAGCATGTTTCTTTGTCATCATTCAACTGGAATACGATGAATTCCAAATTTATCAAATGCAGCAAAGTAGCTATGGAATTTTTAAAATTCTGTAAACATGTAGTTTATCTTTTTTTTAGATGTTTCATTGAATCAACATTTTACATTCATTATACATTTGTCGATCATAATTGCTCTGTGATGGACTGGAACATTATTACAAAAATGAGAGGGCGCCATGCTAACCAAGCAAATCCAACAGTAACATACAACTGAAAAAAGTGGGATTCTTACTTTTTCCAACTTTGACAAATGAAACTCAAAATTTTCACTACCAAATCATCAAATACAATCGATAATGCAGTATATAGTGAACCAAACATCCCCTTACCAAGTCAATTCTTTCTGTTCCACATAGTGTCTTCCCCACAACCTATTGTACTCATCCTTAATATTCTTGGCAGATACAATAACCAAATATGTTTACAATGATGCATGTTTTTGTGCCTTTGACTTGGCAAGGGCCCTTGATTTGATAGCAACAACATGTGTATTATGCAGATTAGAGATTGAAGATGAGATTCTCCATAAGTAATGTAAGAAACATACAAACTTCGTTATATAAGAATGCAAATAGTGTCACTGCTATATTATTTCTTTTGAAAATTCATAGTGATAATATTTTTTATTAAGCTAATGTCAAGCAATATCATTGGTATATATTAGATATTCCATGTCATAATGATGATGTTTTCTTTCCTTGATAAGCGTCAGTATCCCTCTTGATTGTTTATAATGGCTCTTTACTACGTAAAAGCTATCTTATGTTAACTTTTTCAAGCGTTGATCATTGGTGTTTATAATTAACTTTTTTTTGATAAAGGTGTTTATAATTAACTTATAATTACTATTGTTGTATCAAACCTACTATCTTATGTGTGTACCTGGTCCAAGGAAAAAATACTTTACTTCTCAATAACTATTATACATAACATGTGGTATATATCTTAGGGCTTGTTTGATAGGGTGTAGTCGGATGAAAAAGTACATTTTTGAAGTATATTTTTACATTGCCAACTCACTAAACTACACCCCACTACACTCAACCAAACTAACCCTTAGTAAAGTTAAATTTAGTGTGTTTTAAAAATGATCAGATTCAATGTTCATTTCTCTATTAATCAACATATGAGTACTCGTTTCCATATAGAATAATTTCTATATCTGAAATATATGTGTGATTAACAAAAAATATCAAATTGTCAATCAATAAAACATTCATGGTGAACTTTTTATTTTGATTACAAGAAAGTATGGTGTTCTCTCTATGACATCATCAAGACTATTGGGAGCCACACTATCCAAATGATGGTATACTCTATTATGTCTTATATTGAGTTCTATTTTGCATCAAACAAGTTGTCGAAGTAGAAGTTAAAGTTTTTGTTGTATCCCCATTTCATTGACATTGTAGTATTTCCAATATCAAAATTTCAATTATCAACTTTGTTCATAATATTCATTGTTAAAATTTATAAATATTTTATTCACGAGAAATAGTTTTTTAGTTATTGCCAAGTATAAACTTTATTGTACAGTTTGACTAGAATAATTTAGCAAGCTCTATGCAAATTATACATTAAATTTTGTACACATGTTGGAGATTGCATGCTTTTTTTTGTAAATTTAAGTCAAAATCAAACCAATTGAAAACCATCATTAGTGCAACATCTACATGAATGCATATATGCACGAAAGATACATTGCTAAATTGTTAATATATTGGGAATAGGTCGCCAATTTATAAGACTCTTGACATATTGTTTGTGTTGATGTTAAAGGGTGTAACCATGCATTTATAATATATATTCATAAATATTCAAATGAAAATTAAATAATTTTTTTGTTTGGTACAACTATTAAAACACAAAATAATATTGCAATCTCCATTGATTTCTATCTACTACCATATAGCCACAAAGCTCCCTTTTCATGAAGACTCTTCATATGTAAATAATATAACAACATACACTTTAGTCAATTACATGGAGCACAATTTCATTAATTTAATAAGATCTATAACAACCAAATTTAATCAAAACATATTCACAAATACTTGCATACCATATGTAATTTCGTGTGTCATATATTTCCTATTGCTTTTAGGAAACTTCTATAGCAAAAAGTTTCATTCTACTAATTCATACATTAGTATTGTGGCATGTATTCATTTATATGAATAGTATATGTTAGAAATAACACAGGTGCATGTGAACTGCGTGTAAATTTCTAACTATAATTAGGTTTATGTATCATGTAGATAGTTTTGGTACCAATGTTTATTTCATATATCTTTATTGAATTTATATTTTTATTTCCAAAATCTCATTTGCAACCACTTTTTTCTAGAAGGATGCACAAGGTGGATAATATTGTCGTACAAAAATTATAACAATTTTAGATTAAGATATTAATTTTACCAAAATCTCCATGGCTACTACTATGAGTAGTAAAAGAGAGCGTGATATTATGATACATGTTTATTATGTAGCTATTTAGTCTTCACAAGTGCACATATATTTACATTTTAATGACATTCTCATATACATTTTAACTATATAATAAAAATGCTACTATTTTTTTAATTGAAGTATGTCATTATGTTTCAATCAACAATTAGTAATTTTGTATTAGTTATCAATTGATGTTTATAAAAAAAACTATTTTCTAACATCAAAATGCATTGCATGGTTATGTAGGAACCTCTTTCCAAGTACTTTTTATACGGACAACTTTCTTTGACCAACTAAGTGACTACAAATATTTGTTAAATAGTAATCCTTGAGCTCTTTGTTATTTTTAGAGTTGGGTACGGACAATTACCAATGGGTACATTAAAAACAATATTTAAGTAATAGTGTAAGATCGAATGATGTTTTCCACTATAGTAGAAGGATATTCTTATTCAATTTCTTTCCTAATTAATTGATTTCTGCTCGATAACATGCCTAATAATTATGACCACTCATCTATTATATTGTATAAAGCTGATTAGTAATGTAACTACCTTATTGAATGTATATTTTTTCACCAATTTTATAAGATCTATAATTATATACTCTTTTCCAATATCACTATTAACCAGGGATTTTCCTAGAACCTTAAATATTGAAAATCTTTCACATAAGACAATTATTGCAACTATATAATAATTAAAAGTTACAACAAAAAGTGAAAATGTTTGAGTTGTTGAGTCATATACTATGTAATTACAATGTCAAGTGTATGCTGTTTTTATAGATGATCACAAGGCATGTTGAAGTAGAATAAAATAGAAAACTACTTAAGATTGAAGTATATACTTACATTAATACACTAACAAATTGCAGACTTATATGAAACTTTTAGACTTATAATATCTATGCAACCATATGGAAACTAAACATGATGTCTAGAGATGAGGTTAATAAGAAACTATATTGCTGACTTGAAAAATATATAGTTTGATATCACTGCTTATATTTCAAAAGAATTGGGCAACACAATCCAATTTAACTAAAACATTTTCCAATTAACAGATTAAAGAGAAAAAGTTTTAGATCACGTGAATATTACTTGATATAAAAGTGCATAATATGATCAAGTATATATTAAGTTTTTTTTTTCATTATAAGTTTACAATTTGAATAATTGTCTTTTCAACTTGTAGTTATAATTTAAATATTGTCTAACATATGCTACAAGATAAAATGATAAATCTGAATTATAAACTCATGTACCAACATTATCGATAATAAGTCACTTGAAAGAAGTTAATAAATTATTAAGTAACCACTGATATACTGATTTACATAAGCTTTCAAATATAATATTCAATATGATGTTCAATGCTATAAAAAACATTAAAGGTATTTGTCACGAGCAATCAAAAGCATACAAAACATTTTAACTTTTAGTAAAATCATTTTGTATAACTCTACACTTAGGATAGAATTAATAAACTATTGGGACTGGTTTATAAAGTAAACTTACAAAAAAGAAAATCACTAAAATGGTTATATACATTTGTTTCATTTTGATATCTTTCAAGTTAATACATTATTAATTAGTCATTTGTTATGTTTACATCATAAGCTTCCAACTATGGTCTTCAAATTATTGTTCAATAGTACAAAAAACCAAAACATGTATTTGTCACGAGCCAATTAAAGCATAAAAGTTGGTTCAACTTTAAAAAACATCTTATTGTATGGCTCTAAACTTAGGAATGAATGAATCAAATATTTGGACAAAGTTAAAAAAGGCAATTACAAAAAATATAACATATATGTTATGTATACATACATACACGCCTTGATTTACCACCCTCCCGGGTGTTCGGCCTCTGCCACGGGTGTGTGTGGGGGGAATCTTTCTCTTAATCACACACACACACACACACACACACACACACACATATATATATATATATATATGTGTGTGTGTGTGTGTGTGTGTGTGTGTGTGTGTGTGTGTGTGTCAAGTTAGTAACAACCTCAATTTTTTTTATAATCTATTGGAACTGGTTTGTCAACTAAATTTGAAAAAGGAAATCACAGATGGACGTTTCCACGATGGTCTCTAGAAAGGTCCGCCAATTGGGTTATCCAAACTTAGATCCAAAGTTCAGATTGATAGTTGACTTAGCTTGATTGTGACAAGTAGTTTGTGTCCAACCTCAATCACATTCCAGTATACATGGAAGTATCTTTACCCTATGCACTTAGAAGTTTCAGTTCTCTTTAAATGACGTCTCTTATAAAAAAATAGTTTATGTAGAGAAAATGATTTTATCATGCTTCTTACTAAAGATAAATACAGAATGTATATGATCTTTAATAAAATGAACTATATGTAAGAATTTTTAGAACAAGATTGAACATAGATAATAATTATTAAAAGTGTAGTTGGTACAACTGTAAATAGTGCACCATTTTTTTTATCTTATGACTATTATACTTTCAAGTGAGTTATGATAGTTTCTAATATCATGGCAAGATAGGCATAATTCATTGGGAAGGTAATTAAATAAATACACTTGTGTTGCTAAACCTTGGAAAATAAGAGGGTTTTTATAATATATTTTATAGTATCTTTATGATACAATATTTTTATTGTTTTTTATGTGGAATATTATTATAACTAGATACATAAAAATTTGAACTTAATCCCATTGAAAATATTTCCTCATAGAATTGGCAATCAAACCTAAAATTCACAAGATTGATTACTCTTATATTGAAAAATAACATTATAAAATTGACAACAAGAAGGTTCATGACTAGATTAACCGATAAGTCTAATGGAGTCTATATTTTGAAAAATATGTGACTAAAATCAAGAGACAAATACACAATACCACAACCAACAAGATTATGTTATGACCCGTTTTAAAGCCTATTGGTAAGCAGTATGATTTGAGCCTAATTAAATTTATTTGAGTTAATTTATGTGCTCATGAGGTAGTTAGTGAATCATTAACTTGATTTAGTTGAATCAGACACATAAGATCAATTGGTGCATAATTAAGATGATTAATTTGAGTAAAGTAATAATTGGATGCAATTGGAATGTTGAATCAGTAAAATAATGTGATTAGCATGTTTTCATGCCTTGGGTTTATAGTGGGCCTCATTCTTAAAAAGATGCAAAAGAAATCATGCTATTCGGACCTCCGAGTCAATAGTTATGACCTTTTTCTATTTTCAGGGTCAAACTTGCAATTTTTCCACGTTTTGGCGTTATAACCTTTCTTTTTCTTTTTCTTCTTCCTTATCTGTTCTCGATTTCCGGTAAGTAACCGCTTGAAGCGGCTGTAGCTAGTTAGCGCCGATCGGGCGATTTTCAGAGCAGAGCAACGGAGCTCTGTTCCCAACAGCTCCTCTCCCTTCTTTACCTTTCTTCTTCTTCTTCTACCTCTCTTCCTCTTCCCCTACTTCCTTTCTTGGCTAGCGCTACTTGCAGCTTGGCAAGCGGCATCTACGGCAGCCGTAGCTGCGTTTTACAGCAGCAATTGGGTGCCGTTTTGGGCACCTAGCAGCCAAGAAGCTTCCCTTGAGCTCGGCTATGAGGCTAGGATCCAAATCCGTAGCCAATTGCTGTGATTAGGCACTTAGCTAGCAAGGGAAGCGCTAGACTAGTGAGAGGAGCAACACTTGCAGTAACGGCCATGGTGTCCTTTTGGCGTGGGAAGCAGCACGATTCGACGCCATCGACCTCGGCTTGGAGTTCTAAGTTCGAAATAGCAGCCCTAGCTCACGAGCAGCTGAAGCAGTGAGCAACACCGTGAACAGCAACAGTAAAAGCCAAATCAAAGGAAGAAGACAACCCAATTTTGCCCGGAATCAGGCCTTGGACGCATCTCCGGACGAATCCGGACAGTCCAAATCGCTGTGAGTAGGATTTCATTTATTTATCGTTAATAAACTCAGGCGTTTGAATATTTTCTGTTTTGTGCGCGAATTACGCCGATAACAGGCGTTATCAGGCGTCGGGCAGCGTTTGGCGTCGCCCGACTTTTTAGTTCATAAAATGCTTCTAGACACTTTTATATGATTAAATTTAGCATTTGAACAGTATGGATTGAATCAGTAGATTTATATGGTTTATTGGAACCTAAGTTGCTCATTTGAATGTTGAAATTAGAAATTCATTTCTGAAAATGGTATAATTTGGGTATGAACCCAGACAATGAAGATTTCTGATAAATTATCAGATGTACGATTTCAAAGTTGATATGAATAAATAAAATATACATGAAAACCCTAATTGCATATATCTTTTGACGTTAATATGTGTAAATTGATATTTACATGAAATGGCACATTTCTCTGAAATATTACCAGAAATTCTCAAGTATTGTTATTAAATTGTATTGTGATATGTAATTAACTCTTAATTGAGTTAAGTGATGCACAAACCAGGATTTGGGTTAATGTGCACGTTTTTCGAGAATTTTAGAGAATTGATAATTGTTGAGAATGATTCTCATATGTGAAGTAAATTTCTTTAATTTGTGCAATAAGATGTTCAGTTGCGTAAATTCGCTATGTATGTGCCAAATTGAAATAAGTTGGGTTATTTATGCATTTCTAATTTGTCTGAATGCATGGTATGAGAATTTCTCAGAAATTACAATGGTTTGAGATATATTGCTCTGTCAGTTTAGAATGACAGTGTATTGTGATATGATATGAAATCAGTAAATGTGATTTTCATGTTTAAATGTTTATATGTTAATCAGTTAATAGACTTAGGTGCCCTAACACCGTAGAACCCCTTTTGAGAGGTCTGCATCCAGGGGGTGAAACTCGTATTGCAACAATAACTGTGCGGAGTCACAGGCACGAGGATAGAGAAAGACAGTGTTCAACAACAACGCGTGCGATGTCACGGTGACACTGGAGTATATAGGGGTTATTCAACATTAATCCGTGCTTGTGTCACGGTGGTAACCCGGTAAGACTCTCCGCGTGTGTGCTCAGGTTTGAGGAGGAGTCTAGAGTTCACTCTTTTGAGAGTGTAGTGAGGCCTTGTGAGCCTGAGAGTCCTGCAGCAGACCAGGGATGGCAGTCAGACTTAGCATTTCCCGGGTGTGTCGCTAAGTCTTGTACGGTGGGATCGTAGTTCGCTACAGATCTTTATATGCAGAGTACACTGCATATGTTTAGGGCATAAAAAAATGATAAATATGTACTCATATAGGATCACAGAAAGATTTATATGTTAATGGATTTGAACCTCTAGGCATTTTCCCTATAACAGTTTCATTGTTTAAAATACCTGTTGTTGCATAGAAATGTGATTATTATCTGCAAATCTGCTATGTCATTAGAACTGCCCTGCTTGTACTGTATATATGTTTTATTTCAATTTTATAAACATGATGAGTTGTTTAGTGATAGCTAAATGAAAGGCTATTCACTGAGCGAGTAGGCTCATACCTCTACTCAAAACATTTTCAGGTCATCATCAGCAGCAGGAATCTGAAAGATCTTACTACACTAGTCAATAGAAGGTATATGTAGTTAGTTAGATAGTGGTCTCTTAGTCCTTTCCCCTCGGTCCTTGGGACATGGTGTGGTTGAGAGAGAGTATGTATGGCGGATGTGTAAAAGGTGTAAATTAACTGTTATGTTTACTTTCTGTTAAACAATGTTACATGTTGTAAACTCTGTTTACTTACTCTAGCCAGTTTAATTGAAATGCTTCCGCAATAGTTTATTATGTTTTAGTTTACAACAATAATCCGGATATCATTACGAGGTTTTAGAAAGAAAAAGTTCTCAGTGATTTGTTTATGTGATAATCCCTCCGTCGCGCCCAAATATCGTGATTAGTGGTTAGTGTGAGATCGGGGTGTGACAACTTGGTATCAGAGCATAGGTTGAGTATATGAATACTCTAAGTCAAGGTCAGGGGACGATAAGAGACCAATAGGATTAAGGTTTAAGAGTTTTTCTTCTGTCTGTAATTTTCTAACAGGAAGTGTTCTGTTATACTATTACAGATGGCAAGAAGAGAATGTGGTCACGAGAATCAAGTAATGAACTTAAGTTGAGTCGTTAAGAATCATTAAGGTCAAAAGAGAAAGTTATAAGTAAGGCGAATAATAAATGATGTGTTTTAGCTCTGGAAGGTCTGAGTGTTTAGATGCCCTGGCCAGGTGTCTGAATACTTAGATTGACCAGTATCAAGCTACTCTGTCTATTTTTCTCTGGATGCCCTGGCCAGGTATATAGAGGAAGGATAGGCTAGAGAGAAACCCTAGAAATCTTAGGGTTAAGAAACTGGAAATTTATACAGGAGTAAGAGATTAAACATAGGATGCGATGCAACTCTTGCTTTATATTGCTTATTTGATTGGAAATCATTAGAAATGCTCTTATATGCATGAATTTAGATTTTCAGTTTATAGAACAAATATGGTTCTTTTATATTGTTGTGTGTCATGAAGCGATTTAGTTATTGTTTATATTCTTTGTATTAAGTAGACCAGAAATTATGTTTAAAAGAGTCTGCCCTAGGTGGATATTCTTTCCACATGTTTGAGATTAATAGGAGTTGGTTAATCCTAAGTAGCTCTTGGCTTCAGGACTACAGGTTCGGCCTGGTCCGGCTGGCAGGATGCGTTACTGAGATCTAATGACTCCTATTAACAGTATAATAAGAATGGACTCTGGATAATTTAGACTCACATCATAGTAAGAATGTACATACACTAACACGTTGAGATGTAAAAAAAAGATTAGAACAGCTAAGAATTTGCTGGAAATGATATCAGAGGCCCAATGTTGGAACCTCATATGAGCAATCCTTAATTAGAAACAAAGGAACACAATAAGGTTCAGATTAAATTTAATGACTAGGTGAGAAATACCCTTAATGGTACTAATCAGTAATGCATAACAAATGCATGGATCCAATACATGATTAGTAAACCCTAGTGGAGGGTGTCTCATTGTGAACCCTGGTTGAGGGTGTATCCTTGTGAAACCCTAGCTGAGGGTGTATCATTGCGATTGTTTATAGGCAACTTTATAATAAAGTTATGCTTAAAACTAAGATAAGTCCATATCATGTGAGATAGCTGGACAATTCTAATGTGTGGCCTATGCATTATATGCTAAAGGTGAGTATTCTGTGAAGGAATGTATTAAGAGGGGAAATACCTTAATACAAGATAAAGTTGGTTAACTCTAGAGGGTCTGAATTAATGAGAAATGGGGAACCCTAACCCTAATTTGGGGAAAAGGGAATGACAAGCCCTGTTTGATAGTGAACCCTAATTCCTGGTCAAGGAATGATGGTATTACTATAGTATCACATGATATGATGAATATCTTGTATGACTGTTATCATGCCTAATAACCATGCAGGTATGATGAGATGATGAATATAGCCAAGTTTGGGCTATGACATTTATATAATAAATGTTGATTGGCTTTTTGTGTGTTAATGTTGTTGTTGCTTAATAAAAGTAATAATGTGTGCGGATTTTATGAACCATGAGAATAAGTTGTTGCCTAGTGAGAGGTGACAAGATGTGAATGGCCTTGTGAGCCATGTGAATAAGTTGTTGCCTAGTGAGAGGTGACAAGATGTGAATGGCCTTGTGAGCCATGTGAATAAGTTGTTGCCTAGTGAGAGGTGACAAGATATGAATGGCCTTGTGAGCCATGTGTGATGCTTGGGTAACAAGTATCATGTTTATTTGTAGCATTTGTGTTAATAAGTTATGCTAGAGAACTTGGCTTATGTTACATTTATGTTATATATCTATAGTTCATTGATGATTATTCATATCTGTTGTATTCATTACAAGTGGATGGATGAACTTATGAGATCTAAAGTTTGATTTCAAACTAAGGAAGCAAAGTCACACCACAATAATGCTATGTTGTTGATAAGGACCAAACCCTAGAATGTTTAGAGTTGAAGTAGTTCAAGGGATGTCGCTAGTGATTTGACCTTTAATACTAGTATCTTTATAAAACAAGATCATACGATTTGCACTATGAAAGGTAACCTAGCACTAATAAAATCCAGGGTTTAAAGTTAGCTAATCTGGAAGGTAGATACACAATATGAAAATGACTCGGAGAAAAGAGTAAGACATAATTTTGAAATAAATTTCTTACAGTAGTAATAAGAAGTTAGTAGCATAGAATGAGGAGTATTACTCGTCACATGATCTGGAATTAGTTGTTGTAGTTCATGCTCATAAGGCATGATGTTACTGTCTTTATGGTGAGGTGTGCCAGGTGTTTATAGATCATAAGAGCTTGATATATATCTTTACCCAGAAGGATCTGAATCTTAGACAGCGGAGATGATTAGGATTGATTAAGGATTATGATATAATGATAGATTATCATCCTGGAAAGGTGAATGTAGTAGCTGATGCCCTCAGTAGGAAGTTAAGTTCAACAACTGATGCATTCTCTATGGCATGTTTCGAGAGATACATGCTAGTAGAAATGTGAAAGTTGAACTTAGACTTAAGGGTGACATAACATAGTGGTTTGATTGCATAGATGCAAGTCAAGCCTACTTTTTATGATCAGATCAAGGAACTACAGTAGGGTGACAGTGGGTTGCAGCAGATCGTACATGACATGACAGGGGGAAAAGACCAAAGTTTAGGTTTTCAGATGATGGTGTGTTGTATTAGCATGATATGTTGTGTACCTCGAGACAGTGATTTGAAAGAAAAGATTCTTGAGGAAGCACATGCATCGATGTACGCTATGCATCCACGTAACACTAAGTTGTACATGAATCTCAAGGAGTTGTACTGGTCGTCAGGTATGAAAAAGGATGTAGCTGAGTACGTGGCTAGATGTAGTGTGTGCCAGCAGGTTAAGGCTGAGCATCAGAAACCTGTAGGTATATTGCAATCTCTTCCTATACCTGAATGGAAATGGGAACATATCACAATGGATTTAGTGATAGGGTTGCCCAGGACACCTAGAGGTTGTAACTCTATATGAATGATTGTGGATAGATTAATTTAGTCTGCTCACTTTCTTCATATTAAGTCAACCTTTGATGTCCCGAAGTTGACTAAGATATATAGGGATGAGATAGTCAGGTTGCATGGTATCCCAGTTTCAATTATACCAAATAAGGATCCTAAGTTTACATCCAGGTTTTGGAATCAGTTGCATTGTGCTTTGGGCACAAAGTTAAGATTCAATACTGCTTTTCACCCACAGATAGATGGTCAGTCAGAAAGGACCATTCAGACTCTGGAGGACATGTTGAGAGCATGTGTCTTGTAATTCAGTGGAAGTTGGGAAGAACACTTGAGCCTTATAGAGTTTGCATACAATAATAGTCACCATTCCATTCTTGGTATAACCCCGTATGAAGTTCTATATGGCAGAAAGTGTTAATCACCTCTATGTTGGTATGAGGTAGGTGAAAAGTAGATTCTTAGACCCGAGATAGTGGATTTGACCACTGAAAAGATTACTGTGATCAAAGAACAATTGAAAGTTACATAGGACAGGAAGAAGAGTCATGCTGAGAAGAGGCGTTGACCTCTTGAGTTTCAGGTTGGTGATGAAGTGTATCTGAGGGTTTCACCGTGGAAAGGAGTGTTGAGGTTTGGTAAGAGAGACAAACAGACTCCTAGGTTTATGGGCCCATATCCTATCATTGAGAGGATTGGACCTGTAGCCTATAGGTTGGAATTGCCATCTGAGTTGGCTAATTTTCATGATGTGTTTCATGTATCGATGCTGAAGAAATGTTACCCTGATACGGAAAAGATAGTTGACCCAGAACCTGCACATCTTAGATCAGATGTGTCCTATGTTGAGGGATCAATCCAGATAGTTGATCAGAGGATCAAGAAGCTTAAGAACTGTGAGATACCATTGGTGAAGGTTCTGTGGAGGAATCATAACCTTGAAGAAGCTGGGAGCTTGAATCTGAGATGCATAGCAAGTTTCCTTTTCTCTTTTAGGAATTTCGGGACGAAATTCTTATAAGGGAGGGAGATTGTTATGACCCGTTTTAAAGCCTATTGGTAAGCAGTATGATTTGAGCCTAATTAAAGTTATTTGAGTTAATTTATGTGCTCATGAGGTAGTTAGTGAATCATTAACTTGATTTAGTTGAATCAGGCACATAAGATCAATTGGTGCATAATTAAGATGATTAATTTGAGTAAAGTAATAATTGGATGCAATTGGAATGTTGAATCAGTAAAATAATGTGATTAGCATGTTTTCATGCCTTCGGTTTGTAGTGGGCCTCATTCTTGAAAAGATGCAAAAGAAATCATGCTATTCGGACCTCCGAGTCAATAGTTATGACCTTTTTCTGTTTTCAGGGTCAAACTTGCAAATTTTCCACGTTTTGGCGTTATAACCTTTCTTTTTCTTTTTCTTCTTCCTTATCTGTTCTCGATTTCCAGTAAGTAACCGCTTGAAGCGGCTGTAGCTAGTTAGCACCGATCGGGCGATTTTCAGAGTAGAGCAACGGAGCTCTGTTCCCAACAGCTCCTCTCCCTTCTTTACCTTTCTTCTTCTTCTTCTACCTCTCTTCCTCTTCCCCTACTTCCTTTCTTGGCTAGCGCTACTTGCAGCTTGGCAAGCGGCATCTACGACAGCCGTAGCTGCGTTTTACAGCAGCAATTGGGTGCCGTTTTGGGCACCTAGCAGCCAAGAAGCTTCCCTTGAGCTCGGCTATGAGGCTAGGATCCAAATCCGTAGCCAATTGCTGTGATTAGGCACTTAGCTAGCAAGGGCAGCGCTAGACTAGTGAGAGGAGCAACACCTGCAGTAACGACCATGGCGTCCTTTTGGCGTGGGAAGCAGCACGATTCGACGCCATCGACCTCGGCTTGGAGTTCTAAGTTCGAAATAGCAGCCCTAGCTCACGAGCAGCTGTTCTATTGAGATCCTAGCTACTTCATCGCCAACCTGTGGTGAGCGTGAAGCAGCTTGCCGTGAACAACAACAGTAAAAGCCAAATCAAAGGAAGAAGACAACCCAATTTCGCCCGGAATCAGGCCTTGGACGCATCTCCGGACGAATCCGGACAGTCCAAATCGCTGTGAGTAGGATTTCATTTATTTATCATTAATAAACTCAGGCATTTGAATATTTTCTGTTTTGTGTGCGAATTACGCTGATAACAGGCGTTATCAGACGTCGGGCAGCGTTTGGCGTCGCCCGACTTTTTAGTTCATAAAATGCTTCTAGACACTGTTATATGATTAAATTTAACATTTGAACAGTATGGATTGAATCAGTAGATTTATATGGTTCATTGGAACCTAAGTTGCTCATTTGAATGTTGAAATTAGAAATTCATGTCTCAAAATGGTATAATTTGGGTATGAACTCGGACAATGAAGATTTTTGATAAATTATCAGATGTACGATTTCAAAGTTGATATGAATAAATAAAATATGCATGAAAACCCTAATTGCATATATCTTTTGACGTTAATATGTGTAAATTGATATTTACATGAAATGGCACATTTCTCTGAAATATTACCAGAAATTCTCAAGTATTGTTATTAAATTGTATTGTGATATGTAATTAACTCTTAATTGAGTTAAGTGATGCACAAACCAGGATTTGGGTTAATGTGCATGTTTTTCGAGAATTTTAGAGAATTGATAATTGTTGAGTATGATTCTCATATGTGAAGTAAATTTCTTTAATTTGTGCAATAAGATGTTCAGTTGCGTAAATTCGCTATGTATGTGTCAAATTGAAATAAGTTGGGTTATTTATGCATTTCTAATTTGTCTGAATGCATGGTATGAGAATTTCTCAGAAATTACAATGTTTTGAGATATATTGCTCTGTCAGTTTAGAATGACAGTGTATTGTGATCTGATATGAAATCAGTAAATGTGATTTTCATGTTTAAATGTTTATATGTTAATCAGTTAATAGACTTAGGTGCCCTAACACCGTAGAATCCCTTTTGAGAGGTCTGCATCCAGGGGGGTGAAACTCGTGTTGCAACAATAACTATACGGAGTCACAGGCACGAGGATAGAGAAAGGCAGTGTTCAACAACAACGCGTGCGATGTCACGGTGACACTGGAGTATATAGGGGTTATTCAACATTAATCCGTGCTTGTGTCACGGTGGTAACCCGGTAAGACTCTCCGCCTGTGTGCTCAGGTTTGAGGAGGAGTCTAGAGTTCACTCTTTTGAGAGTGTAGTGAGGCCTTGTGAGCCTGAGAGTCCTGCAGCAGACCAGGGCTGGCAGTCAGACTTAGCATTTCCCGGGTGTGTCGCTAAGTCTTGTACGGTGGGATCATAGTTCGCTACATATCTTTATATGCAGAGTACACTACATATGTTTAGGGCATAAAAAAATGATAAATATGTACTCATATAGGATCACGGAAAGTTTTATATGTTAATGGATTTGAACCTCTAGGCCTTTTCCCTATAACAGTTTAATTGTTTAAAATATCTGTTGTTGCATAGAAATGTGATTATTATCTGCAAATCTGCTATGTCATTAGAACTGCCCTGCTTGTACTGTATATATGTTTTATTTCAATTTTATAAACCTGATGAGTTGTTTAGTGATAGCTAAATGAAAGGCTATTCACTGAGTGAGTAGGCTCATACCTCTACTCAAAATATTTTCAGGTCATCATCAGCAGCAGGAATCTGAAAGATCTTACTACACTAGTCAATAGAAGGTATATGTAGTTAGTTAGATAGTGGTCTCTTAGTCCTTTCTCCTCGGTCCTTGGGACATGGTGTGGGTGAGAGAGAGTATGTATGGCAGATGTGTAAAAGGTGTAAATTAACTGTTATGTTTACTTTCTGTTAAACAATGTTACATGTTGTAAACTCTGTTTACTTACTCTAGCCAGTTTAATTGAAATGCTTCCGCAATAGTTTATTATGTTTTAGTTTACAACAATAATCCGGATATCATTACGAGGTTTTAGAAAGAAAAAGTTCTCAGTGATTTGTTTATGTGATAATCCCTCCGTCGCGCCCAAATCTCGTGATTAGTGGTTAGTGTGAGATCGGGGTGTGACAATTTATGAGATAAAAAAATGTAATGCATACGTTAAATAATAAAGAAATGTTGATAATGGGATATATCAACTAAGTACCTGATACAAAAAAGTAACAACAAAAATAATAGTCTAATGTATATTTTATGAGCCTCAACTCTTACATAATACTTCTAGATCATAGTATAGTGCAACGAACATACTAATATATTACAACATGTAAAGAATTTATTTATCTTTTATGATTACTATAGTTACCATAATCCACTTTATTAATTTTAATAATTTATTTTTACTTTAATTTGATTATATAAATTATTGACAAGAGTCATGTGCAAAGCACATGCATTTACTAGTATATCTTAAAAGTCTGATCTAAAGTTTTCATGAGAAAAGGTCATTATTCTGATTCTAACAGTATTTTTCAGACATTTATAGGCCAATGAAGCTATTTTTAAACGTATTTCTAAGGTCTGATCTAAAAGTGGTAAATTAGTAGGAATTTACCTTTCAAGATTAACAGTGATCGTTGGATCTCACCCCTGGCGGCCTGGATCTATGCCACATTGCCCTCAGCCTTCTCTGGTTGCCTGCTACCATGGGTCTTGAGCCGCCGGTTTGGACTGGATGAACTAGACAACTAATTGGCCTGGCGATCTGACTCCCCCTTCCTCTCCTCGCACGCGACCCGTATTACATAAGGGAGTCTGATGTTTCGTTCTTCCGTAAAGAAGACACTGCCACAACGACAGATTTCCAGTGAGAAAAGGAGTGAAATCTTGGCCTCCACCTTGAGAACCCGAGCCTGCTAGAGATTATATGCCTTTACTTCCTACGATCAGGCACATCATCAAAGGTTGGCGAGGCTCCAAGCTCATTCTCGGTGAGCTTGCTCCCCTCCTCCATGAACAGGGTCCTCAGTGAGCAAAATCAGATGTCGACACCCTACTTGCTGCCCGATAATGAAAATGCAATATCCGATGTCTGCTTGGGTGTGTCCTCGGCCACCCCAAAAGGAAAGTGTGCAATGAAGATCCACTTCAATTATGGAGTTCCAAAGCTCCTTCTGGACGACAGCGTGGTATGGGAATTTGGGTTCCCTTCTCCAATGATTGAACATGAGGTCACGGGACACCCATAAGACTTCCCTGAAGTCGAATCCTCTACTGGCAGGTGGTAGAGAGGCCATTAGATGTGACTTCCAACCCGACCAACTCAGAAATAGGGTTCGTCACCAAGCTTCAACTGCCTAAAGCTCCTTCTCAATCCTCCTTCGACCTCGTAGATTGCAGTGGTGATCTTCATTTCTCGATACTCTCAATCCACCTCTAAAGCTCAAACCTTGCTTGACTTGACTTCCTGTTATGAATAACAACGATGGAGAATGCAAAGAAGTAGTCAACTCGTTCTCCATCTCCCGAGAACTACTCTTCCAATACGAGAGGCCAATATGCTTAGATTTTTGGGATGATTGTGATTTTGCAAACAAAATATCCTGTGATTTCTCGACCTACATCGGATCTAGGGACACCTCACACATGTTCTATTCCTCTCTTTACGGAGGTGAGGGATGAAGTCTCCCTCATCAGACCAGCCGGTAGCAAGCTGCCACACAACTCGCCAAGGGAATTGGGTGTGTGACAGGGTAATTGGATCAACCATTCTCTTATGTATATTTGAATACCATGATCATAAATTAAATTTCAACAACTTCAAACTCTTGTACCTCCTAGTAAAACACTCCAATTCATCTGAAATTTGAACCATGGTTTCCGCATCACCTAAACCCTCTTATTAAAAAGTTGAAGCTAGAAATACAACGTTTGGTCGTCTACTTTAATTCCTCAAGTAACCTCATAAATAAATGTATAACCCTTGTACACAAATTCAAATAATCCTCAATGATTAGATAAATCTCAAAATACATTTTATGATCCTAGTAACCCCATGGTTTCATCAATTAAACCCTTGAGCCATTGTAGCTACTCAATAGACCTCTTGGTCTCATAATTACACAATCTTTTAATCAAACCCATGCATCCTATTTGAACACAATTAATGTTCTAATAATCAATTGGGTATCATAATCCTAAAATTGGGGTCATCACAATGTGAGTGTCGATACTACTGACTGAGGTGTTTATAGCAATGAGTTTCTCCCTGACATCTCTTGACAATTTTCTCAGGTACAAGTCGGTACCACTGACCGGTGGTCAGTGGCATCGAATGACTTCAGATGAGTTACTATTGATCAAGTCGGTAGTATTGATTATGTTGTCAGTACCACTGAGTGTCTTCGACTCATGCATGTTGTTTTATTCAATTGTCGGTACCACCAACAAAGATGTCGGTAGCATCGAGAGCTGATCCAAGACTTGTCAACTTACCTGAAATTTTGCAAAGAAGAACATGAGTCCCATAAATTATGATAAATCAATATAAAACACTAGAAATAGGAAATATTTGATGCAAACATATGTCACAGGACAATAATGATAAACCATGTACAATTGATGTCAAAACGAGCAAATATGCATGAAATACATAATAAACTAGCATGTGAAAAGAGAATAATATTTAGTGCATAAAAATCCCCTAAGCTTAAATATTGCTCGCCCTTGAGTAACACTACCCTCAGAATTGTTTGAGATAAGTTAGCTAAAGGACAATTAATATGAACTTCATTTCTCAATACCCCCACCTAATGGTCCCAAACCGACCCTTACCAACCACTAAACAAATAACTACTCTCAAGTGATTAGAAATTTTCATCAAAGATGTCCACCCCTAAACCAGTGAAACACTATCAATAGAGCAGTTAATATCATAGTCAATAGGGCATTCACTTGGTGCATCTTGTGATTCCCTTCCTACATTGCTCTTTCCCTTACTACAAAACTAATTGGAAGTAGTTATCCTTATTAGAGTAAATGAGGAGATCAATCATAATTGTGGCCTACCAATAAGAGAAATGGGTGGAATGATGTAGGTGGCTTATGAAGAATCATAATTAACATCCAAATCATGTATGAAGACATGAAACATGATGAACCTATAAGATGGAAGAAGTAAGAAATGCATGAATCCTAATTCCTACTGTTTATAATGGGATGATTCCTGCACTAAAAATTCCATCTGATTGATGATAGTGGAATAAAATAATACAACATGTTGCTACTTTCATATCTTCTTGAAGATAAATTCAGAACTGAGCTTAAGGCATCCTTCTCTCCCTCTTTATTTCATATTACTTTTTTTCCTTTTTTATCAGTCCACTATTTTAGCATAGTTGATGACTATGCTCGGGCTTCACTTTTTTTAATTTCATTTTGAGGGGTATGGATGTGTATCCTTTCACTTGATTCCTAGAGGAAGACAACATGGGTACATAATGAAAGAATGAATGATGCAAAAGATATGAAATCTACATGGATTTGTTATGAAGCTACTTAATATACGAATTGTTTTTTTTTCTTTTCATTTTTTTATGAGTACCATAATTAAAGGAAATTAACTATCATATCACATATAATGCTATGCAATGCCATCAAGAGGAAATAATTCAGGTTACTTGATCATCTTAAGGCAGATCAAATATATGAAAAGCGGATGGAATAACAAGATTAAGAGACAATTTCTTTCTTAAACTATGATATGTCCCTCTACTATCAACCTATGTATAGGGTAACCTTAGGATTTCTTTCTAAAAATTATAGTTAAGATCTCATTAATTGTTTGGTCAGTTCAGACTCAAACCCCATTGTCATCCTCAGTTCATGGATAATTAAGTTTTTTTCATTCATATCAAATGTCCTCAAGATGACTAACCCATACACTTCCTCTAGCTGATGCTGCCTTTAAATTTGCAAATAAGCTTTCAAAGATATGAAATATTTTATTTTTTCCTTTTAATTTTCATATTTCATTGCAAAAACACAGAAGAACACACTCTATGATGAAGGCAGAAATCATGATAATAATGCTCCATGAATAACTATATAGTTGTGGATCCTACAAACTCAGAATGATAAAAAAAAGACTAAAGATAGAGCTATTCCGACACCCCCTAAGATCGAACTTGACTACGTCCTCATAGTCAAAATCCAATCAAAGAGGTGGAACAATGGTATCAAATCAGAATGTTGGTCGTCACATGTTTGGATCTGGCCGGTAGAAAGTGCCAGTGAATCTAGGTGGTTGTTGTAGCATCTCTAGAGGTTGTAAGTAGTTGCCAAACTACCCCTGGCTCCATTAATGATCATAGAACTACTATTGGTAATACTTGATCCATTGCAGGTGAGTGTGCAAATTCTCCTGGTTGGCCAGGAGAAGACACTTATTGTCATAAATGGCCTGCTTCTACTATAGAAGCTGCCCCTGAAGTTTATGGATTTCTGCTAATGTTGTTGATTACTATTGTTGCTCTTGTTGGATTGATTGCAACATCTCATACATACATGCCATAGAATAAGGATCATCTTGCTGAGCTGGTGGTGGACCAGCGGAGCTTGACGATCCATGTCTTCATGAAGATCGGTAGATCACTCCCCGTTGTGTGAATGACATGGTTGCCTCCTTGTCTTTGTCGTCTCCACCCTACTCTGGGTCGACATTGTCTTGCTCCTCCTCTACCTCCTCTGCATACTCTAATGGTCATCTCAAGAAGTGCACCCCTTGTAGATTGAACATGGGGTCAAGAAGGGCCCTTTCCCTCAACTGGTCATCCACTTTGAAACATGCAAACACCTTGCCCTTGCGCTTGCTAACAAGACAATCTCTCTTGAAGTGGTTGAAATACAGCTTGGAGGAGGTCCTCAAGATTTGGAGGTGGAGGGGTTGAGGTTGAGGTGCATTGCTATTAGTGTGATAAACCTTTCAAAGTGGATTGGAGGCTTTCTCTGCACTTGACTGCCAGCATATGTTGCAGTAAGAAGGATCCTAGGTCGACCTTCTCTTCCCCTTTAGATAAAAATGCCCAAAGGACATAAATTTTAGAAAGATGCACCTTCCTTTTCCCTTGTGTAGACCTGGAGAAGATGGTGCTGGTGAGATAGCGGTGCAAAATCTGAGTAAATGGATGTTGGATATCCATGATGGAAGATATGTTCTAGTTGATGGTGAACCCTTATGGCAATTCCATCATGAGCTGCCATACCCATGTGTAGTCGAAGTCACTAGGTGTGTAGCACACATCCCCTACTATCCACCTATAGATGGTGTTGAACTCCACCAATGTAAAGTAGTGGGTGGTGTTGCAGAGGTAGAAGTATACCCATCCTTCCTCCCAACCTTCCCCATGCTCAGGGATGTAGTAAGCCTCCAAGGAAGATAGGATCTTGCAGATGATCTCCTAGTAGGTGGGCCAATAACCAAAGAAGGGGTGATCGCCCACCATGTCCTGGCCAACATAGACTTGCTAGAGACTCTCAGTGAAGCCTCCATCATAGAGGAAGGCATGGTCACCATACCGTGTGGATATCAACTCCCTCTTCATCAGGTTGGAATATAGCTTTCTCTAGTCGTCGTTGACAAAGGCCATGCATGTTGGCTTGGGCACCATCATATTGGCTCCTTCAGCTGATGAAGTTGACCTCCTTGTCACCATTGGTTAGTGGAGAAAAAAGATTAAGAAGAGAGTGTGGGGAAGACTTTGGGTGCCTTGGAATTGTAGAGCTTTATGAGTGCCAAGGAGATGATGTGGGTGTGTTTGAATCACTACCCACATCTCCCCTTTCATAGCATGTGAACCATCCTAATGCTCCATGTAAGTCGCACCGACGTGATGTTGGTGTCACCAACTCATCCCCCATGATCCATGTGAAATCTATCTCAGTCGTTGATACCAACAACTCATGTTCGTCAATGTAGCAACTCACGGATTGCTACGCGACGGTATTACTGACGCCATGTCGGTGGTACCGACTTCTAGAAAGAGTCATCAGATCAGTACCACTGACTATTGGATGGAAAAGATCTTGGCCATGGAGTACACATCCATGGATTCTATGTTTTCAAGTGCTGGTACCACCGACAGGATGTTGGTGGTACCGAGTGCAAATTAGTCGCCACTATGAAAAGAATGTCGGTGTCACTAACTTTACGCATCGGTGGTACCAAGCCGTTAATTTTATGGTACTCTCAAATGGTGCTTTGATATCTCAAACCTGGAGCATCATCAGGTGTCGGTACTACCGACGAGGTGTCAGTGATACCAAACCTGCGTAGGAGATCCGACTCTGGCTCTACAAGGAATTGGTGCCACCGACTTGGTTTTCAGTGGTACTAAGTGGCTCTCAACTTTTACTATTTATTTTCTATGGAATGTTGGTGCCACCAAAAGGGGTGTCAGTGGTACCAAATAACACTTCAAAATTCTCTATTGATTTTCTCTTCTATTTCAGTGTCAATGTCTGGGTTGTCGGTTAGGGCTGGTAATCAGGTCCGGGTTGAGCGGGTCCTATTACGGGTTGATTCAGGTCAGATCAAATATACTCGACCTGAACTCGACCCAAAAATAATTTTGGGTCATACTCGCTTGACCCAAACCCGAACTTCATATTTGTGGTATGACCATATGAACCCAATGGACCCAAAAATAAAATAAATTATATGCAAACCCGAAAAACTCAAAAATGCAAACCCCAAAAACCCAAAAATACAAACCCAGAAAACCCAAAAATTCAAACCCATTTGACTCGAAATTGCTGCAGAATTTGCTAATTAATTATTGTTTGAAAAGCAAAGACTCATATAAATTATCACACATTTATGTTTGTATGTGTTAAAAATTTATATGGCTAGAACTTGGAAAAAATATATATACATACTAAGATATAATTTCGGGTCGAGCGGATTTTGCAGGTTGAGAATTTCAAACCTGGACCCGACCCGCAAATAATTTTGAGTTTTTTGGGTTCGGGTCATTTCGGGTCGGGTCGAAAAAAGCAAGACCCGAACCCGCTTTAGTCTGGTCGGGTTGGGTCAAGTTTTTCCAGCCCTATTGTCGGTGGTACGTACCAACGTTTCTACTGCCTGCATGCCAAACAAAAAGAATCATGGTACCTTGTTTACATCTAAAAATATCAAATACTTAGAACACAAATTATAACAACGAAACTCCTAAAAGAAAATGAAAAAAACAACTAAAGAAAGATAAAATAAAGTTGGGTTGCCTCCAAATAAGCACCCTTATTTATGTCATAGACTTGGCGATAAGATCATATGAGACATCAATGAAGATCAAGGAGATTCAACTCCTCTCCCTCATGTCTCAACTCATCCCCATTGTAGTGTTTCAACCACTGCCCATTTACAAGAAATGGATCAGCTCCATCACTAATCTCAATTGATCCATGAGGGAATGCATTAACCACCACAAATGGCCACTCCATCTAGACCTCAATTTTCCAGGATGCAATTTCATCCTAGAATTGAATAGGAGCACATTTTATCCTAGAGTAAAAACTCTATATGCAATATATGGCGGTCATGAACTTTCTTGGTTCTATCCTTATATATCCTCGATCTTTCATAGGCATCTAGCCTAAGCTCATCCAATTCATTTAGCTCTAACATGGGTTTCTTTCCTGCAACATAAAATTGAAATTCAACATCCTCAAAGACGACTTGGTTTTGTGTTATAACTCTATAGGTAAATCACATTGTGACACCCTTTGCCACACAAACCGAGATTACTCAAAACTTAAACCACAATCAACAATTAACAGTGGATTGCCAAAAATCATAGGAAATTAAAACTGATTTGCAATGAGCATCATGAGCTGAGATTTCTTACACAAGAATCAATACTTGCATTTCACAACATATATTAAGAGTGCTACATCATTATTTTCCAAGCATCTGATTACACAGGATAACAGTTCCACATACATATTCATACCACTAAAGGCACACAAGCTAAAAACCACATATCGATTATCATGTCTACAAAACACATCGAAAATGCCCCCAATGACCTAAGTGTACAGGGCCGACACATAGGACTCTATTACTAGACACTATCCATATACCATGTTTCACCAGGTGTAGTTTCTCCTTGTATTATGTCCTCAACCACATGATCTTTAACTCAGCATGCACTTCCACCTAAAAAATATTTAACCAACGGGGTGAGACAACAGTCCCAATGGGAGATATAGCTCTCCGCCAACTCTATTAAGTAGATATCATCACCCTTGTTTCCTTTCACATGTCATGAGGATTACACTTTATATCTTTTCATATTCACAGGTTGGTCTAAAATTAACTCAGGTTCCATCTTATTTATTTAATTACCATTTTTTCTTATTTGTCTTCTCATTTCATCCTTGTTTTAGGGATTTTCTCCATCTTATGTGAATTTTACACCTTGACTTGCTTTACTAGCACAACTTCATCTGTCTTTTTCTTCATACATTTCTTGAAATGACAGCTTCAAGAACTTCTCTTATCATATTCACACTTAGATTTAGGTTTCATGGAGCTGTATCTTTCTCTTTTAATCACCAAAAATTCAAATTTTAGTGAATTGTGGTGTAGTTCTTATCTCTTTTCATAGTATGATGGAGGTATTAACTTCATGATTCTTGATTATTATGCTCTTTAGATAGTTCCAAAATGATTATTTGATTAGAGTAATCAAAGAGAAATCAATCTAAGAGTTCCATAGTTAGCTTTTCTTCAACATTTGAATACCTGGCCAAGGCACTCAAGTACTGAGATTAGGTAGTATGCGTCATATTTTATATCATGTTCTTATCTTAGACACCATCCTAATCCTAGTCCTAGTGTCCCTGTAGACTCAGTGAACCTAGAGCTCTGGTACCACCAAATGTGACACCCTTTTCCACACAAAGTGAGATTACTCAAAACTTAAACCATGATCAACCATTAACATCGGATTGCTGAAAATCACAGGAAATTAAAACTGATTTGTAACAAACACCATGAGCTGAGATTTCTTACACAAGAATCAATACTTGCATTTCACAACATATATTTAGAGTGCTACATCATTGTTTTCCAATCATCTGATTACATAGGATAATAGTTCCACATGCATATTCATACCACCAAAGGAACACAAGCCAGAAACCACATTTTGGTTATCATGTGTACAAAACACATTGAAAACACCCCCAATGACCTAAGTGTATAGGGACAACACATAAGACTATTACTAGACACTATCCATGTACCATGTTTCACCATGTGTAGTTTCTCCTTGTATTATGTCCTCAACCACATAATTTTTAACTAAGCATGCATGTCCATCTAGAAAGTTATTTAACCAACGGGGTGAGACAACACTCCCAGGAAGAGATATAACTCTCTGTGAAATCTATTATTACCACAGATAACTAAGTAGATAGATTAACATACTGAGCAGATTGAATAGTATTAACGAAATGGCATATATTTCATGGATGAAGTAAATAGAGCAGTAATATGCACTTGCCAATGAGTAATAGAACATCTAATAATTTAAAAAGGAATATGAAGAACATGTATGACTGTTATAAATTGAACAATATAAAATCAAGGCAAGGATTCATCCAATGTTTCTGTGTTTGACCCTATACATGTATACTACACGACTGATTACATATTTATTATTCCCTGAGGATTTGAGTAGTACCACCCAAATCCAACCGACCACTGCTAAGTTGAAATCATTCCATACAAGGTCAATGGAAGAGCCATAATCCACGACCTTCCCACACCTAGTGTTCAGTACACGAGAACATCACAGAGACATATCAGTCAACTGCAAAGTGACATACAATCACATCAAAGGGGTTGGCTCACACATGGCCACCCATATAACATCTAGCCCACCTTGGTACATGTAACAACGCTAGGAGAATAGGCTCACGCATGGTTGTTCTTAAAAGGAGGACTGGCTCACGCATGGCCATCCATATCACAATGAGATCGACTCACGCATGGTTGTCTCACACAATGTGTAAGGGATGCAAGGGGATACTATATCACATATCACTTATATCATGAATCTTGTGAGATGATCTGAGGCTCATGCATGGCCACAGTCACCCTTAATTTCTTGGTATTATGGTACTAAGATGTCCTCACATACTCAACAATGTGCACTATGAGTTAAACTCTTTTCGCTATCCAGTAAATGCTGACACTGAATGGCTCTATGAAATAGGGCAAGCTACATGATTAGATTCAAATTGATTAATTAAACTAATTAAAGTGTCTATTAGCATCAATCAAGTTACAACATATAAACCACAAACAAATCCTTCAAAGGAATGGGCATAGTATTACAACAATAGATATCATCGTTTAAACTATAAACTGATTCCCATCATCTCATAACACTATTTCACTACCAGCCACAAGGCTATCATCATCAACATATTATCATGGGATATAAATCCCTCATTCTAATACCATAGGATATCACCTCAACTAGGAACTAAGCCTTTCTAGGTCCTAAGACCCATCACATGACACTTGTGATTCATGGTTACCTCATCATGCTTCATTGGACATATAAGCATTACTTATACCAATCATTATTTGTGTTGTATCACATATACACATCATAGAAACCATTAGCTATTACATTCATCTTTGTGACAATGTTAATATTATATAATATGAGAGAGAATATGTTTCAACACATCAAACACCTTTAAGTAAGACAACCAATGCATCATAAATTCTCTAGATTAGGATTAGACTTCATGCTTATTCCACATAGGGTTATCAAGCATCATTCTATCTCAAATATCTGACATTCAATACCTCCCATAAATTGGAGTGTATGAGGTTAAGAATTAGACAATTTAGCCAAGTATGCACATTCACACATTCCTACTTCCTGCATTCCCTTATCAAGGTTCATAGCCAAAGCTTAATATTAGTTAACCGTCTTCATATTACTCACAAGTTATAACATCCAATTAACCCATTAGGTTAAAGTCATGCCATTTAAGATAGAGAGAGTGAAATATCATGCTTTCCACTAATACACATTCAATAATATGACCTACCCTTAGAATTAGGGTCAATACTCTTCATATGTAGCTGATCAGGGCTTTACCTCATGGTCATATCACCAAACCCTAATCACACCAATTCCCACCTTTCTAAAACTGATTAGGTTGAACATCATTAGTTATATATGAATAGATTATTGTGTCATCAACACTAGGTATCACCATAGCATACATGTACACATGTATTACAACCCTACATTATGTAAATATGTTGACCATGTACCATTCACAATGTTTCATCATTTTGTGACCCATACGTTATTGTTTCTTACAAATCATTAACCACACATCATAATAAGGGAAGTCAACCCTTAGATTACATAGCTAAAGGGTTTCACTTCAAACTATCCACAAGGCACTTATTAGGTTATTAGACTTGTTTATATGATTTCTACACAAATGTTGTCTCCTTTTATTCCAACAAGGCTTATCACCACCCTTACATATATTCACATAGTTGTGTCATTAACCTCACTTCACAAGTTAAGATTATATGAAAAGGAAATATAGTAAGCACTTTTCATGGATTATAATCTTTCACTATGATGAGAACAAGGGTCATATCCTTCCATGATTAAAGTTAACATATGGATATTCAACCATTGAACCCTACATCCATTACTTCTCACATTGTTGGAGAATTTAGGGATAAGCTCTTTAGTTAAGGATGGACCACTCAAGTAACATCATCCTATGGTGCACTAGCTTTAGGAGTAGCAATTTAGTTAATTTTACATTAGCCAAAACAACACTCTTCTATATCATGTGTTGCTCATATGTGTACATCATTGAGTATCCAGGCATACCCTTCAACCCTCATCATGTGATATCAGTTTCACCTCATCCACATGTGTTGGCTTGATTACATCATGGTGTGTCAGGTTAGCTCATCCAAGGTATTGGCTTAGACGACCTTGTGGTGTATTGTTCTAGATCATCTTGTCCAAGCATGTTGGATTCACTATACATAAGGTGTTATGGTTTAGCTACACTTGAGGTGTCAGATCAACCACACAAGGGGTGTATCAGTTTAGCTCCTTTTGAAAGTGTGAGGGGAAATACAAGGTATGACATGCAACACAAGGTATGATAGGTAACATAAGGTATGACAGGTTGTTAGGGTTAGAGTTAGGGCATGTCAGCCTCTTGCACAACAAGGGCGTCACGAGTTAGTACTCAAAACAAACCAGCTCACACAATATCATCCTGGTCATGAAAGGCTAGCAAGACACACCGGTTTAACCCCTCTTGGTCATGTCGGGTTAGCACCATCAAAGCTTATTGGTTTAGCAATCATATTGGTCTAAGTACCTCTAGAGCATCAAGGTATGTCATCCT
Source organism: Alisma plantago-aquatica (assembly GCA_963693085.1). Taxonomy (NCBI): domain Eukaryota; kingdom Viridiplantae; phylum Streptophyta; class Magnoliopsida; order Alismatales; family Alismataceae; genus Alisma; species Alisma plantago-aquatica. Next base: position 320,202,058 of record OY856415.1, on the reverse strand, counting down.
ATACAACATATCAGTTTAGCACCCACAAAGTCCGTTGACCTAAGCCTCTCCAAGTCATGACGACTTGTCACATGGTGTGTCGGTTTAAGCACCATGAGTCATGACGACCAATCACCACTTATGTGTAAAATTTGTTATCTCCAACCTTAGGAAACTTGGCCATTATTACACCTACTATCATTGCAACAAGGTGCAAGGTATGGACAACAAACCAAATGAATTTCCTTCATTAAAACATTTCTCAAACCATCACAAACTACTAACATATATGAGATAAATGATCTAGAGGTGAAGAACAACATAAGCATATGAAAGAGTGAAATAAAAAAGAAGGATAAGAGTTATATAACCCGCCTTAAGAAGGTCTCCATCAAGAGATCAAGCTCCATGATCAAAGCTCCATAGCACACGTTCCTCAACTTGAAGATGATCCATCAACCCAACTCGATCTCAACATCACCTTAAGAAAGAAGAAGAAGAAGATGTCATGGTTATGATAGCTCAAGAAGAAAGGAAAGAGGGAGAACCACGTCCCAATCAACCTTCATCCAAGGTATGATCCATGGCCAAGAGAGGAAGAAGAAGATGAGGAAGAGATCTCAAAGAAATGGCCATCAAAGAAACATAAATCACCAAGATAGAAGTTGGACAAGGAATCACCATGAGCAAGGAACTAAACCTCCCAAGCTCCATGGGGACTTCCTATAGTTCCATAAGCTCCCAAGCTCGTCCATCAAGAGGAGAGGAACAAGAATGGATGAAAGGGTTTACTTGTGGGAAGAAGGAGGGGTTATATACTTGAGGGGAGGAAGAAAGATGAAAGAAGAGGTGTCATCACCTTAGGAGTCTAGGTGACACTTGTCCTCGAGAAAGGGGTCACATGCAAGACATGTTTATAAGATCTAGGCTAGATCTTGCACTCTTGGTCTTCTACCAAGGTCATGTCTGCTATGCCAAAACCCTACACACTTCACAAACCGATAGGGCATAACCCTACACACTCACCAATTGATAGGGCACAAACCTACACACCCAAAAACCGATAGGGCACAACCCTACACACTCACAAACTGATAGGGAACAACCCTACACACTCACAAACTAATGGGTAGACTCTTCAAGGTTCTCTAACCTGAGATAACACATCTAAGAGTAAAACACATCTCTCTCATGTGTTCTATATATCACCAAGGTGTTACCTCACAACCAAGACCCAAACAAGGTTCCCACCTCTTACTCTCTCCTCTAGATGATGACAAGTGAGGGAAAGAACACTCTAGAGGTGTAAATTGCATGTTAACCCTTCACTTTGGGTAAATTGCAATTTACACCATAACTAGCACATAAAGCAAAAGAATCAACCATACAAGCTCAACTTGGAACTGAGGCTTTCCATAAGGCACCCCATAGCATCATTCTCTCTCTCATGATGTTAAAGCACTAAGAGAACACTCATCATGTGACATATTGCAAGATAACCCCTCATCTTGGGTAAACTGCACTTTGGTTCAAAACAAGCAAATATTACTCAAATAGCATTGACCAAACTTGAAACATAAGTGTGTCACATGATTACAAAACACCTCAAAGGATTAGATTAAAGTTTGAACCAACTTACTTAAGCAAAGAAACCAGGGTTAGCCCAAAACCCAGGTTAGGGTCCTTACAGACATGCTCTCCCATAAACCATCCTAAATGGAGTTGTCCCTATGGGTGTTTTATAGGTTGTCCTATGTGCACAAAGAGCATCATTTAATTACATGCTCTAATTGGTGCTATTGGTTGAGACTATTTTTTCTAATAACTTCTTAATCTCTCTATTAGACACCCCAATGTGACATTGGGTCTGTGGATCATATGAGGTTCCTACTCTATGCCTCACCCTGTACTTGCTAAATAAAGCTCCAGACTTCTTATTGGTGAAGTGAGATCCCTCATCGCTTACCATCAATCTTGGCACTCCAAACCTGCAAAAAATACAATCCTTTAAAAATTTGCATACAACATGTGCATCATTGGTGTGGGTTGGAATCACTTCTACCCACTTAGACACATACTCAACTGCAAGCAAAATATATAAATTGGAATTAGAAGACACAAAGGGTCCTTGTAATCTATTCCCCATAAATAAAAAACCTCAACTTCTTGAAAAATGTTTAGAGGCATTTTGTGTCTCTGAGATATATTCCCTGGTTGATGACATGCATCACAAGTAAGCATTAAAATTATAGACGTCTTTAATAACAAAGGCTAATAAAAATTATAACACCTTGGCTAATGTCCTTGATCTAGCATTGATGTCCCTCGTAGGTAGGGAGTGACAATGATCCAAGACACTCTCAGTCTCCCACCCTAGCACACACTTCCTCAAGATCATGTCCCTACATTGTTTGAGCAAGATTGGGTCATACCACACATAGAATCTCAAGGAGTGGAAAAATTTCTTCATCTCTTGATACCTCAAATCTTTTTCCAACTCGCCACATGCCAAGTAGTTCACAATATTAGCAAACCATGGGTCTTTATCTTTCATTGCAAACAACTACTCATCAGGGAACTCCTCAACAATGGGAACTTCTAGGTCCTTCTCATATACTCTTTTCAACCTAGATAAATGACTGACTACCAATTCTCTATCCCTGTCTTATCCTTGATTTCTATATCAAATTCTTGGAGTAGAAAAATCTATCTTATCAATCTAGGTTTGGCATCCTTCTTCTATAAGAGATATTTTATTGTTGCATGGTCAGTCCAAGCTATAACCCTCGCCCCAAACAAATATTTTAAAAAAATGTCAAAAGCAAACACCACAACCAAAATCTCTTTTTCAATTGTAGTGTAATTAAGTTGGGCATCATTAAGGGTTTTTGACGTATAATACATAACAATGAGGTTTTTATCTTTGTGTTGTCCCCTACTACATAGTCAGATGTGTCACACATGAGCTCAAAAGGTTGGCTTCAATCTGGAGCCTGTACCATAGGTGCAGAGACCAATTTCTTCTTTAACACCTCAAAAGCATTCAAACACCACTCAAAAAAACTGAATTCAACACCTTTTTCTAATAACTCAGAAAGTGGTTTTGCAATCTTTGAAAAATCTTTTATAAAACGTGATAAAAGCTGACGTGTCATAGAAAAATCCTAACCCCCTTCACCAGCAATGGTGGAGGCAATTTAGAAATCCCTTCACTTTTTACCATATCAACTTCCATTCCTCTATTGGACACTTGTGTCCCAAAACAATTCCTTCACTCACCATCATGTGGCATTTCTCCCAATTCAACACCAGGTGAGTATCCTGACACCTTTGTAGAACTTTCTCAAGACTATCAAGGTAGTCTTAAAATGACTCTCCATACACCAAAACATCGTCCATAAAGACCTCAAGTCAACGCTCTACCGTATCCAAAAAAATAGCAAGCATACATCTCTAAAAAGTAGCCAGTGCATTACAAAGGCCAAAAGGCATCTGACAGTATGCAAATGTGCCATAGGGTCAAGTGAAGGTAGACTCCTCTTGGTCTTGTGGCTCGATAGAAATCTGATTATACTCAGAATACCCATCTAGAAAACAAAAATGATAACCTCCAACTAGCCGCTCTAGGATTTGATTAATAAAGGATAATGAAAAATGGTCCTTAAGCGCGATGACATTCAATCGATGATAATCAACACACACACCACTTGATCACTAATCTAGTAGAGATCAACTCACTTGTTGAATTTGTTGTGACCGTTATTCCCCCTTCTTAGGAACAACTTGGGGTTGTACTAACCCAATTAGAATTAGATATGGCATAAATTATACATGTCGATAGTAGCTTCACTACCTCTTTCTTTCTTCACCACATCCATCGTGATTGGGTTGAGACATCATTGAGGTTGGACTATTAGTTTGGCTCCTTCTTCAATTATGATCTTGTGCTGGAAAAAACTAGGGTATATATATCCCCTTGATGTATGTAATAGACCACACAAACACTACAGAGTGGTGCTTCAACACCACAAGAAGTTTCTCCTCCTCATGCACACTCAATGAGGCTAAAATGATGATGGGAAGTTTCTCATTTTCTGCCATGAAAATGTCTTCAGATGCGGTGGAAGGGGCTTCAAATCAAGATGTAGGGGACACTGGAATGATTGGGTCAACGGTGGTAGAGGTGGCCCTAAATCTTTGTAGTGCATAGTGTAAAAGAAGGGCAATGTCTTCAGAAATAGAACACACTCCTCCAAAGAATGACAATGAGTGTAATCATCCACCACATTCATGATGCAAGTCTCTAATGGTAATTGTGGATATGCTTGGGTGAGAGTGAGGGATGTTTCCTCCTCAATTATCATTGGGCATGCCTCCTCCTCTTCATTATTAGGGGTACTTCACTGCATTTTTGAAAGAAACCTCCTTAGTATGCTCGATGGTATCCACTATAAAAAGTGCCCTTTTGCACCTTAGTCATGACATGAGCCATGTCTAGAAATGGCTTCCCCACAAATAGAGACACCTTACTATTCAACTGCTACAACATGTGACAATGTGCTTTATCACCAACCATTTGTTGAGAGTATGTCATTTTTATTTCAAAGCGGTCATCTTGAGTACCCAGTGTTAGTCTTCCTCTATCCATCTCTAGGATCATGTCTGCTTTAGCTTGAAATAGCCTACATAGAAGTAGTTCATTTCCATGATCATATTTCATCTCCATAAAAGTCTATTGGAAAAACAATTTTGTCCACCTTGACTAACACATCCTCATAGATACCAATTGGCCTCACCACTGAATTGTCAGCCAATTGTATGGTCATGTTGTTCTTCTTGGATTCCCTCAATACCAATTTCTTGAATGTTATTAAGGGCATTATATTTATTCTTGCCCCTGAGTTTCATAAAGCCTCACCAAACTTGGTTTGTCGATGTAACATGGTATATTGAAGCAACCCAAATCTTGTCTCTTCTGTGGCAGTCTCCTCTGTATAAGTGCATTGACTTCTTCCTTTAACACCACTACATCTGAATTGACTATCCTCTTCTTTTTATTTATTATGTCCTTCAAAAATTTTCCATAGGATGGGATCTTTTCTATTGCATCAACCAGAGGGATGTTGACATGAAGTTTTCTGAAAAAGTATCTAGAAAATTCTTAAATTACTGGTGAACCTTCTTCGCCTTCAAGCTGTCTAGAAATGGCACTGGAGTCACCAACTTCCTTTGGTGAGGTGGAACATATGCTTCCTTCCCGACTTCCTTTGTCTCTTCAGTTTCCTCTTTAGTTTCCTTCTCTTGTGATGTGGTGTCTAGCTCAAGTGGATCAGTGGCCAACACTGGTCCCGTGTTACTTACCTTGTTTGCATCTGGGGTGGTCTTTTGTTCATCCAATAATTTCTTCCCACTATGGGGTAACACTACCTTCACCTACTGGTTACTAGATGGGATGTCAATATTTATGACAAATCCTTCTTGTCCTAGCTTCTTCAATGATGCTACTTTTGTTTCTATATGAGAAATTTGGTTATCTATGATGTGGATCTAGGCTCCTTGATTCTGTAGGTCCCACTGTGTTTGGCCTATGATTGTCTCATTCTGACTGATCAACTTGCCTAGCATGTCTTCAATGTTGTCTATCTTGCTGGGGCCCCTGTCCTACTGATGTTGCTATTCTGCACTGCCTCATTGTGGCTTGGCCTATTGTGCTTGAGACAGGTCCAGCTAAAAGTTATTAGGATCCTTCCATGAGAATTTAGGATCCTTCCTACATGAATATTCATTGATGTCCCTATAGTTATGTTGCCGCATATACATGCATTCTTCTTCCTCGCCTCATGATGAATTTCCTGACTTCTAATCTAATTTCTTGGCAAGGTTTTCCAACTTCTCACTCAATGTCATGATGACTTTGAACTTTCCAACACTTTTGACTATTGCTGGATCTTCTCTTTCCTCTCCCCATGATTGATTTTTAGCCACGTTCTTCAATATTTCATGACACCTGGTCCCATTGTTGTTGAGAAAAAATCATGATCCTACACTATCAAGTGAGGTTCTCTCTCCCTTATGCAACCCATAGTAGAATGTCTTTGATTGGCTGTAAAGATCAATCTCATGATGAGGGGCCTTCCTAAACATGTTCTGGAATCTCTCCCATGCCTTTGAATACAACTCTTCTACATGTTGCTTGAAGTTATAGATCTTCCCAATGAGTTCATTTGTCTTTAGAGGCAGAAAATACCGTTCAAAGAAGATATCGATCATTTGATCCTAGGTTTCCATTGATTCAGAAGGGAGACTTAGAAACCACACTTTTGCTTTATCTGCCAGTGAATAAGAAAATAACTTGAGATAAATCACTATCTTCGAGACCCTATCAATCTTTAGCATGTCACAACTTTCCACAAAATTATTAATGTAAACCATTGGATCCTCCATACCATGCTTGTGAAAAGTCTATGATTTTATAAGTGCCACCAGCCCTGGATCAATTTTATAGCTACCCACATTTATTATATGTATTTTCATTGACCCCAACTGAGTTGTGGTTGAGAATGCCTTAATTTTCTCCCAGACGGTCTGCTCTTCAACTTCCATGTTACCATCACCCATTTTTGGTTGTTGTAGATGTGGTGGTGGAGTTGGGATGAGTCCTCCCATAAAATTACTATACTCCCTTTCTCTGTGCAAGAGTTCCTCTTGTCTAGAACTCTGTGGAGTTGACTCTCCATAGTCGGTGGTTTTGGTTTGAATTATACACTAGTACATACAAATAGTAAGATCACTATGATAAGTGGATGTTAGTGATTGAATGAAGATTTGAATTTTTATCCTAAAGATAATAAAAAAAGAAAAATAAAATTGTGGCATAGAGTGGCCGGTCATAACATCATATTGTTGGATACCATTTCCCCAGAAAAAACACCAAAAATGTGATGCGTGTTTACTACACGTATTAAATGCAAGTGCAAATATCGAAGTAATATAGGCCAAACGAGGCATGAATATCGAACTCAAGAAATGTGAATCTAAAGACTACTACTAACTATGACTCGATCAACTAGACCTAATGAAAAAGGTGATTGAGTGATGAATTGACTAATTGCAGGAATTAAAACTAAATTACTGAGGTTGTGATCACAATTTGAATGGGTTCCCTAGGAATACAATTTCATCACGGTTTATACTGTAATTAACGTCACTTATCAATATTTAGTTCTCCTAACCCTGGACCAAGGGATCTGTAGTAAGAATTACCTGCTCTCACAGCATAATTCACTACCTAATCTAATACAAACCCCACTTTTGTAGCATTTTAATTATTAATTAGGTGTTGTAATGAATCTTTTGGGCTATACCCTTCACAACCGTAATCCCTCCCTCGAGGCACGGTCTTGTCTATGTAAATATACAAGTTTTCCAACACTTAATCCCTCTCTCGAAGCAACTGATGGTATAAGGAATTAAATATGGTGATCAAACATAGATAGTTCATGAAGCAATCATAGAGTTATAATCATAGAGTTATTCCCATAAATGAGGAAAAACATATATATATTAGCTCATAATGTCAAGTACAACACATAATCGGGTTACTCCTAGATCCTAAGGAATTAGGGGATTAGCCCAGCATGATTTCAGTTTCCATACATATAGACAGATAAGAAAAAGATGAGGAAACATTAAAGAATCAATGAAAACACTTGGAGAAGATGATCTGGATGAATCCCACTGAAGAGCGTGGCAATTTGGTATCTTTTGACTGCAAATCTGTCCATTGGAAGTGCTTGAGTCATTCAGAATGTATCTTTCTCCTCATCTTTCTCTTCTCATGGCTCTCTCTTGTCATGCAACAAACTCCAACCTGATAATTAGGTCTGTCCAAAATCCTCCCTAGTCATAATATTGACTTAAGGCATCATTAAGTTGTGGTCATTAGATTAACCATCATCTTTAATCTTGTTTGATCACTAAAATTCGGTACCATCGATGGGATTTCAGTGGCTCTGAGACATATTTTAGGTTGTGACTCCATGTGAGTGTCCGTACTATCGATTGAGGTGTCAAAAGCACCGAGTTGCTCCCTGATATCTCCTGATGATTTTCTCATGTACAAGGTGGTACCACCGACTGGAGTTTAGTGGTATCGAATTTTATATGAGTTACTATTGATTATATGAGTTACTATTGATTAAGTCGATAGTAATGATTCTTTTGTCAGTACCACCAAGCGTCTTATACTCATGCATGTTCTTTTCTTTAATTTTTGGTACCACTAACAAAGTTGGCGGTAGCACTGAGCTGATCCAAGATTTTTCAGCTTACCTAAAATTTAGCAAAGAAGAACATGAGTCCCATAAATTATGGTAAATCAATATGAAATAGTGAAATAGGCAATATTTTATACAAACGTATATCACAAGACAATAATGATAAAGCATGCACAAATAATGTCTCAAATGAGCAAATATGCATGAAATACATAATGAACTAGCATATGAAAAGCGAACAATATTTAGTGCATCAACACCAGAGACAAAGGTTGAAGAATGGGATGATTCTACTTTCAATAAAGCAACCTTGAATGCAAGAGTCGTCAATGTACTCTATGCCTATGTTTCCCTCACTAAGTTCAACCATATTTCTTCTTGTAACACAACCTATAAAATATGGACAAAGCTATGTGTCACTTATGAGGGGACAAAGAAAGTGAAGGAAAGTAGAGTATATATGCTCAATGGTCTCCTTGAAAACTTAAATATGGGGAAGGAGGAGGGTGTGAATAAACTATTCTCAATGAGGAACATCATAACAAATGGTGTTTCTGTCCTAGGCCATACCATGGATTGATGAAAGGTAAACTCCAATATCCTTCCCACTCTTCCTCGTCATTGGCAAATAAAGGTGGATACTATAGAAGAAACAAAGTCTCTTTCTGACATTCCTACATAAGATATCATAGGAAATCTCCAAGCTTATGAAGTGAGACTTGGCAAGCAAGAGGAAGAAGAAAGAGAAGAAGAGAGAGACACTAAGAGAAAGGAGGCTGCAATCAAAGCCCGAGTTGAAGCTATTGTGCAACAACACGTCATTAGTCAAGCTTTTCCATCCTCAAATGAGGATGGCTCCTCAAATAATCTTGAAGCTCACTACTTCAAGGGAAATCATCTCTAGGGTAAACCCTCCTCATCCTCTACTTCTAGATGCTATGAGTGTAGTCAAAAGGGGAACTACAAAAATGAATGCCCAAGGCCAAAGAAGCATCACCATAAGAACAACTATAGGAATAAGGAGGACTACAACAAGGAGGATATATTCAAGAAGAAGGAGAAATGGCACAAAAGCTCTAGTGACTCCTCCAAATCAAGCTCAAGTAAATATTCTAGTGAAAGATCTAGGTCAAGCTCTAGAGAAAGTGGAGCATGCCACTTTGCTCTCATGGAAAGTTCTAATGAAGATTCAAATGAGGTAAATAGAAACTCTTAAGATAAAGAATCCTTATTTGACATTATTTATGCTACTAGTGCATCTCTTAAGTCTACTAAGAATAAAAAGAAAATCTTGATAATATTGTTGATAACTTGCATGAAGAAAAGGAAGATCCTGAACATGTTGGCATTTGCTGCCAGATGATGTTTATAATCTCCAAAAGCTTTATTTAGAACTTGAATTGAAATTCAATGGTGTTCAGATAAAAAAGAATACTTATCTTAGTCAAGTAGAAGCTCTTATACTTGAAAATTCTAGCTTGCTTGATAAGATTAGATTTCTAGAAGCTCAACCTCTTATGCCTAGTTATAATGAAGAGCATACTAAAATTGAGAATTCTCTCATATTTGATGTTGATGTTCTTAGAACTAAAAATGTAAACAAAGAATTTTTATTATAAGGAATAAAATATGAAAGTAGTGTCTATCTTTCTAAGATTACTATGATTGAAAACGAAAATGCTTCCTTTCTTGCTTAAATCAATGCCCTATAATTTTTTTTTGGATTTGCATGGGCCGAAGCCCACCCCCTCTCCAAACAGGTGCCAAAGCCCGGATGACCCAAGAGGTTGGTAAATACAGCTGACCCGAGCGGAATCAAACCAACGACCCTTCATGAGGGGTGCACTGGCTTGACCGCCCGGGCTAGTTCTAGGTCTACTACTAGAGAAAACAATGTTATTGCTCTTCTTATTGAAAAAGATTCTTTCTACTTGGAAACTAATCTTTTGCATGCTAGAGATTATATGAATCAATTGTGTTCCACTATTACTTATCTTATGCATGACAATCATAGTTTACGATCCTCTTTGAAAGTATTCTTATATGGTAAAAATAATATGTGATAACCTAAATCTTTATCTCTCCTCATGTATGTGCTATGCACTTCACCTTCACTCTTATTCCCAAATCTTGAATTGAATTTCATTATTGAATGGATTTTGATACTCAATTTGTTTGCCTTATGTACATGTGTCTTGTGGTAGCACTCAATTTGCTTTTAGACCTAAGTTTCAAATAATAAACATGTCACCATCTTGAAAATTAATTTGAACCTAATCAATATCATAGAATTATTTTTAAACATATGTAAAGTTATAGAGTTTCCAATTAGATTTCCAGCACTGCAAAAATTGCCTTAGTTGGACAACCAAAGCCCAACTTATGGACTAATGAAGTTGGGCCAAATTCATAAGTTTTAATTGGTTTTAAGTCAATTTCTGATCTAATTGGGCCTAAAATTGGCACGCGTCCCACATGTACTGCCCCTCTTTATCTCTTGGATACCTCTTTGATCGACATTTTTTGGCCCTTCGATCCACACCCACATATGGGGCCCTTGTGATCCAACGACCAATGTTCCTTATCCTTCCTCCCTACATCCTCCCAACACCAATGGTGCATAACCTGTGTAGGCTTCTAGCCGGGGGCCTAGTCCAAGAAGGGAGCTGGGTCACGAGATCAAGTGTGAACTACAAATTTGGAATCCAAGGGTACTAGTTTTTCACAATATTCTTGGTAACACACCCACCCCTTATCCAAAGTTTTTGATTCAAATCTTCCAAAAATGATCTCTTACATTCTTTGGCTATTCATGGCAAATAACGTATGATTTTTAACCCCCTCGATGAGATATATCTAATGGTGCTAGTTTCATGAGATAATTCTATTCATAATTTCACCTATGTGCTAAAAATGATAGATTTGATACCTTTTGCATGACTTAACCGATTTAATGCTCAAGTTTACTCTTTTATGTCTCAAAATCCTATCTCAGCCTTACAACAATAACTTTATTCTATGTTGGATTTGTGTGACTTAGGGTAATAAATGGCTCCATGAAAAATGGTATTATAGCCATACACACATGCCTCTGTATATGCTTAAGGTGTAACATATAGTAAGAACCTAGGGAAACTAAATCCATAATGGTAAAACTAGGATAATGGCTATGATTCAAAATGTGGAGGTTTTGGATATTGATCACCTCCTATCTCAATAGTGCAATGGTTGAGGTTCCTCTACACACCTACTTACCCAAAGTGGATCCAAGATTGGAATAGGTTTCTTCTCTAAAAGCTTAGAGAGTCTTCTAGCATCTCATCTCTTCTTTAATGACAGCCCCAATCTACCCAAGTATGTGATGATTAGTTAGATTTCTTGTCTCATCATGTGATTCTTTTCTCATGACTATTAATCACATGATTTATCAATTTTAGGTAGCTTATGCATGGAAAAACTAAAATTCATCTGAAAATCATGGAAGTTGACTAAGATCATAGTGCCATGATCTGATCTCAAATTGAAAACCCTATTTGATGTATGAAATTACTCTTGAAAGTGATGTACTCATATCTGAAGTTTATGAAACTCAATGTTACCAGATCAGATATAAGTGTCTTCTATGTTTGAGGCATATAATTTATATGGTGAAATAAGGTGTAACTTATGATTCACACCTCATTAAGTCTTTATTGATTAAACATATGTTGTCCCTATATTAACCAAACCTCAAACAATAACTAAGAAAATATCTCCCTATTGGTATGTATTATGCCCATACTTGATACGACTATGTCTTTGGACCCCTACATCGCGATGTGAAGACTTGGATGTAAGGGACATTTCTCTATCAACTTCAATGACTCTTTGTAGCTCAATTTTTAAATAACATGATGAACATGGAGTTCACACTTTCCCTATTATTCTCAAAATCTTGAAATCCTAATTTGACTTCTTGATTTCCAAGATACACACCTTTCCTTGATCCATAGAAGGTAGGGAGCAATATTTGATCCTAAACTCACTCTTAGGGATGATATTAAAACATGGGGTGGGTCAACCTAAGAGTGGGAAAAGGACATATGAGGAAGCATAACCCTAAACCCATACATTCATGTTGTGGCTAGAAAGCCTAACCTCCTCCTATGAGCCAAGAGGGCACCCTATGCTATGACCTCCATTAGAAGGGTAAGTTAAATAATTGGTTTAAGAATCAAGGTGATCGTGAATATCACCTAAAGTTTGAAGGATTAAGTATAGAAAGCATGAAAGAAACTATATTGAGTATAACTCTTTGAACCTAATTAGACCATCTCTGAGGGACATAAGGATAAGTCATTGAGGAAGTGGCTAATAGTATGTGACTAAGCTCAGGAGGGAAATTCATGAAGAGGCCAAGCCTAGGAGGGAAGGCCACTGTGAAAACCAAGCCCAGGAGGGAAGGTCACCAAGAGGCTAAGCCCATGAGGGAAAGCCACCATGAAGACCAAGCCCAGGAGGAAAGGTCATAAAGAGGCCAAGCCCACGAGGGAAGGCCACCATGAAAACCAAGCCCAGGAGAGAAGGTCACCAAGAGGCTAAGCCCAAGAGGGAAGACCGCTGTGAAGACCAAGCCCAAGAGGGAAGGTTAAGAAGAGGTCAAGCCCAAGAGGGAAGATCATCAAGAGGCCAAGCCCAGGAGGGAAGCCACCATGAAGACCAAGCTCAGGAGGGAAGGTCATGATGAGGCCATGCCTAGGAGGGAATGTCCACCGTGAAGATGAAGCCTAGGAGGGAAGGTCACCAAGAGGCCAAGCCCAAGAGGGAAGGTCACCATGAAGACCAAGACCAGGAGGGAAGGTTGCAATGAGACCAAGGCAAGGACATAAGTAAATAATGTGCACCCTAAGAGATGGAGATAATATGGGTTAAAGAACTATGTCAAAAATAATGTGCTTGAATATTGTTAGAGAAACCTAAAGAAAAATGTGTATGTCATCTCAATAAAACCTTATGAAGGGTAGGGCCCTAAGTCACCCTTAAGGTCTAAAGTGAGAATATATACCCTATCTTCTAAATGGTTGGATCTATGACTTTGAATCTCCCTATTGATTTAGGAAATATCGACTCATGACTATTGATCTTGATATTGACCCAACTCCTATGATCACCCTATTTAGATCTTGAGACATTCCTTGATATATAATTAATGACATTCATTGCTTCTAAATCTTGTTTTTTTTGTTGAAATAATGACTATTTTTATTCTCTCAATTGATGCCTTATGGCTTATCTCTCATCTGGACTGAAAACTACTAGAGGGGGGGTGAATAGAGTTTTATAGTGATTTTAATAATTATTTAACTCAAACAACCAAAATTGAGATTAGAAGAAGGAGACAGGCGTTTAGAGTGATTCCAACTATAGCAAATACTATAGTTGTCAGTCCACTACCCGGTTGCTTACCCAACCGGGATTTGAAAGTATTTATTTTATTACCTCTCGAGGATTTATACAAAATACAATACTTTCAACCACACCCTTTGAACAGCCTTCACTTGAAGTAGGTGCACCAACCCTGAGGTAGCCTTCTTGAAGTAACTCCAAGCTCCCCCTTGAAGTAGCCTTCCTCTCTAGAAGTAACCTCCCGTTGCACCAGCCTTCTGAAGTAGCTCAAAGTCTCCTTCTTTGCCAAGAAGATCTTTACCCTCTCCAATCCGCAACCTCCAACCTAGGAGTAGCAAGGAGAGTACAAACAATAATAGGGAACAAGAAAGAAAACAAAAATTACAACTTATCCTTTGTAGCCCAAGGCTTGATTTGCCTAGATCAAGCGTATAGATCTCCTAACCAAGTATGTGAACTTGTGATTGCAGTGGGTAGGAGATACTAGCCTATAGGACACGAATTATGAGCTAAGGAATGAAATGGCCAATTGTCACAATGCTCAAATTGCTCACAAACAAATTGCACAAAGTATACTCAAAGGTTTCTCAAGTGTAGCAAGTGTAAAACAAGTGGGTTTAGGTGTCCTATGGCTTGTCCTATTTATAGGAATGGCCTAAGGATGCTTAAGGACATTCTAGACAACTTCTAGGGGTTTCTAAGTGCTTAACTAGCCGTTAGGTACAAAGTTGTTGCTTTAGCAATGGCTAATTAATTAATTCTGCAGTTGCTGTCAGAGACCATCTCGGTCGACAAATGGTCGACCGAGACACCTACTCGGTCGAACTTTTGTCGACCGACAGGCTCTCTGGAACAAGTGATTTGCAACGTATTTCTTCAACTGCCAACTAACTTGTCTGTTGTGTCTAACGACTACTTTGGATCTTTCTCGGTCGAGAAGATTGTCGACCGAGAGTGTCTCGGTCGAGGAGTTTGTCGACCGAGATTGATCCTGTTTCAAGGTTTCAATTTAGGCACTAATTATGTGTGTGAGTGTGCATAAGTAATCCTATTTGAATGGGATGACTTGTCTAACTGTGGTGTTTAGCTAGGGAGAATCTAACACTTGATTTACATGCAATTCTAAGTACTTGTACATTATATTTTTGTACAAGTTTTTACAATAGTGATTACATTGCATGAAAATATAAATATGTAAGCTTGTAGATTTTCCCTTGTTGCTTTGTCATCCTGCACACTCAAGTAGCACGTTAGGTTAATAAGAATGAAATGTTTGTCATCATCGAAACAAAAGGGATTTATCATAATATCCAATTTATCCAACAATCTCCCCCTTTTTGAAGATGACAAACATTTCCTAAATATGAAATAAGGAAATATAAAGCATGTGAGTTTCATACCTGAAAATTACCTTTTGTAGCCATTTATGTTTTGCAAGTGAGTGCTGGCCAAGATGTTATGAAACTCATTTATATTTTTGATTTTATATTCTTTCTCCCCCTTTGTCATTTCAAAAAGATATCCAAGTTGAATATTTTATTTTTCTTCTCCCCCTTAATTTTATATTATGCTCCCCCTTAAATAGATATCCTATTAGGAACATGGATTTTTGTCTAATTTATCCACCATTTGTTTCTCAATCATTTGCAAAGGATGTTAAGCCTTGAAATGATATGAGATTCCCTTAAGCTTATGATGAATGTATATTTATTTCTTATTTATCAAGGGATGTTAAGCCCTAAATTAAATGAGAATACTTTAATCTTAGAGTACATAAAAATGTCTCCAACCAAATGCAAGGGATGTTAAGCCCTGATTTGTTTAGAGAGTTCCTTTAATTACAAGCTATAGATTTCTTCATAATCAAGAGTAAAAATACTAAGGTCGTAACAAGCTTCAAATGATGTTTACAATGTTTTTTTAAGCTTCTTAATCAATTAAACCAATTTGTCGTTATGAGCTCCCCCTTAATCTTACAATTTAAGCAGTTTGATGCTTCTAAGGTCACAAATAATTTTAAATTTTGATTTTGACCTTTATCAAAAGTATACTAAGATTAAGTGCAATAAAATGATGTCCAAATAAGCATTTTGTCAGAGCTTATTTTAGGTCGCCCTTGACTACGACCATGGCACCCCTTGGTCAATTTTAATTTTAACCAAGAGGCAAATTCTGCAGATTTCCAAGATAAACATTCATATGTGAAGTATAATTTCTGCAGATAGCTATAATTATCAATTTTGAAGCACATTAAGATATACCTATTATGAAGACTTAATATGAGCATCATAGTGAAGTCTTTGACTTTTAATTTTTCTAGAATGCATGTTTTACATTCATTGTAAAAGATGTTTCATATGCTTTGCTATGGGTACATAAATATCAAATCCCATTTCTTCTTATACCCTTATCATAAGATCCTTTAGAAACATATATTTTGAAAGCAAGATTAATATCTTAAAGTCAAGATTTTTGCTTTTGATTTCTTAGAACAAGCAAATAGATAAAAACATTAATATTTTGTTCTAAGAGGCACCGTTTGGCTTGTCATAGCAACATCATTATTACAAGCTGTGTCCACAAGCATTATCTATTATGTCAAGATGCTTTTATGCTAATGACATTTGCAATTTTCTGAATCACAATGATCATTCATGGTTTGTATATATGAATCAAAGCTTATTTTAAACCAATGAAACATAATGATCATGATGAAGCATATCTATGATAAAACAGTAATTTCCTTGGTTAAGCCAATCATGATTTTTCAGTTTTAAATCCAACCATTGAGAGTAAACCAAAATAGTCTCATATAAGTTTTCAATTTTAAGACAAACTTTTATAACTGATCATGCCGAAGAAACTTTTCAAACAATGAATAAGGTTTGTTCAAGATTAGTTTTCTCACAGCACTTTTGCAATATGTTTAAGGATTTTCTACTCATAATGTCATATAATGTAAACAATCAATATGTCTTGCTACAAAAATTGTCTTCCAAGATTTTATTCTTGATTTGCATGTTAATTCAATCATCAATAACAATTTGATAGCAAACTAGGTTGATTGAAAAAACAATTTCAGAAGATTTATGTCAGACTTGACAACAGAAGCCTACTCGGTCGACCATTTCTCGACCGACAGATCCCTCGGTCGACAGTGTCTCGACCGAGAAAGGTTCTGTGTTGTTTCAAACCTGTTTTCAAATATTGTTTATAATTAAAAGCAAAAGTATGAAAGTTAAAGCTCGATTTAGTTGAGATATTTAAATATCAAAGCAATGTTTAGGTTAAATCTCAACTAATCATATACATTTTGTGAATCCAAACTAAACAAGTAGTTTAAGATGTATATTTTGAAATTTAATTTCTTGGATTAACTTGGTGTCCTATTATGTTAAGTTGAGATAGACATAGAGATATACAACTTAGAGTCTTTGGTCATATCTCAACTTAATTTTATCCATTTAGTTTGGGGGTTTTGGAACCCATATTAACTCAACATTCTTTTTCTTGTATGGGCATGAAAAAGAGTAATGTCCAAGACGTGAGCAATAATGGCAACATATAGAATCAACCTCAAGTCTTTTTCTATGGTTTTGTTCTAGGTTGTTCTTTGGTACAAATGTAGCTTGATGTGCTTGTGTCTTTCTCCAACTAGGTTGTTGATGAGATTTCCCTTTGGGCTTATAACCTAGTCCTCTTCTCCCAATTTGATGATAGGAATCATCCAATATTCTATCAAGGATTCCATTGTTGCTTAACCTACTAACTTCTTGTTGCAACTTAGCAATCTCATCCATTCTTTTCTTAATATCTAGTTTTGCTTGATCTAGATTAGATGATAAGGAATTCCTTTCTTTCACTATATTATCATAATCTAGATGTGTACACAAAACAGGTTGTTTTTGAAGATCATTTAACTTTGCAAGTAATCCAACCTTTTCTTGATATAGAAGATCATAATTTGTTTCTAGAGTAAAAATCTTCACATCACTACTACTTAGAGATGATTTCAAAGTACGATTTTCAGAAACAATGCTATCTTTTTCAAAACCAAGATTATTCAATTTAGCATATAAATCTTCATTTTTGGATGTAAGAGCAAGAAGTCTAGCATTTAACTCATCGTTTGTTTTACTAGATTTATTTAATTTCTTCTTGCACTCAATATACTTATTGTGTGTTTCTTCAAGACTAGAAATTAGCTCTTCTTTTGATAAATCAAGAAGGCTTACCTCTTCTTCTTCTTCTTCTTCATTGGTTGTAGCAATGAGACAATTTTTGTACTTTTCCTCTTTCTTCTTTTCTCTCCATGGACAACCGATTGTTGTATGGTTTGGTTCTAGACACCAATTGCAACTTGTTGTAGGTTGGTCCAAGTTGTTCCTTTGCCTGCGGTTGTAGTCACCTCCACCCTTCATTCTTCAAGACCTGGTTAGGGTTCCTTGAAGCCTGCTCTGATACCAATTGAAAACTACTAGAGGGGGGGTGAATAGAGTTTTATAGTGATTTTAATAATTATTTAACTCAAACAACCAAAATTGAGATTAGAAGAAGGATACAGGCGTTTAGAGTGGTTCCAACTATAGCAAATACTATAGTTGTCAGTCCACTACCCGATTGCTTACCCAACCGGGATTTGAAAGTATTTATTTTATTACCTCTCGAGGATTTATACAAAATACAATACTTTCAACCACACCCTTTGAACAACCTTCACTTGAAGTAGGTGCACCAACCCTGAGGTAGCCTTCTTGAAGTAACTCCAAGCTCCCCCTTGAAGTAGCCTTCCTCTCTAGAAGTAACCTCCCATTGCACCAACCTTCTGAAGTAGCTCAAAGTCTCCTTCTTTGCCAAGAAGATCTTTACCCTCTCCAATCCGCAGCCTCCAACCTAGGAGTAGCAAGGAGAGTACAAACAATAATAGGGAACAAGAAAGAAAACAATGTTGGCTAAATTGACATTAGCATAATCCCTTTTGTTTTGATAATGACAAACATTTCATTCTTGTGGTTTTAACGTGCTATTTGAGTATTTCAGGAACAAGCATATAAGGTGGTGGATAACAAAGACTTGGAAGAAACAATTTGATAAAATCGCTTTATTTTCATGATTGTAATCAAATGTAAATGCTTGTACAAGTATATAATGTACAAGTAATTAGATATCATGTAAATCAAGCGTTTAGATCTTCCCTATCCACTCACAACACTTAGATAGGCCATTCCCCAAGATAGTATCACAATTGCACATTGATACACACACTTAGTAAATGAATACATTGAGTCAGTAATATTCTCGGTCGACAAATCG
Source organism: Alisma plantago-aquatica (assembly GCA_963693085.1). NCBI lineage: Eukaryota > Viridiplantae > Streptophyta > Magnoliopsida > Alismatales > Alismataceae > Alisma > Alisma plantago-aquatica. Next base: position 320,183,105 of record OY856415.1, on the reverse strand, counting down.
TCGATCGAGAAAATATCGGTCGACAAATCTTCGACCGAGAAACTCTCGGTCGACAAAATCTTCGATCGAGAATAGACCCTACTAGCCGTTAGACCCAGCAGACAAAGTGGTTGGGAGTTGGAAATGAACGTTGTAAACACTTGCTCCAGGAGGTCCCTCGGTCGACAAATCTTCGACCGAGAAGGACTCTCGGTCGACAAATTGTCGATCGAGAAAAGTTCTGTATGCACTTTTCAGGGTCAATTAACTAGCCGTTGCAAATGCAATTAGTGGACACATAATGACTAGTTGAGCACTAAGAACCCCCTAGAAAGTGTCTAGAATGTCCTTAAGCACTTGTAGGTCATTCCTATAAATAGGACATGCCTTAGGACACCTAAACACACCTAAGCTACACATGTGCTACACTTGAGATTGAATACTCATTGGCAATCTGTTTTGAGCAATAGAGCAATTCCTACATTGGCTATTCATTCCCATTGCTCCAACTTCGTGTCCTATAGGCTAGTATCTCCTATCCACAACACTTATACTTCTACATACATTGGTTAGGAGATCAAAACGCTTGATATAGGAAATCAAGCCTTGAGCTACAAGTGCTATTGTAATTTCTGTTTTCTTTCTTGTTCCTTTGTATCTTTTGTATTTCTCCTTGCTACTCCTAGGGTTGGAGGCTGCAGATTGGAGAAGGTTCTTCTCGGAGGAGAAGGTGGACTTCAAGCTACTTCAAGAAGGCTATCGCAACGGGAAGCTACTTCAAGAAGGTTATTGCAACGGGAAGCTACTTCAAGAGGAAGGCTGCTTCAAGGTTGGTGCAATTGCTTCTAGGTGAAGGCTGCTTCAAGGTTGGTGCGATTACTTCGAGGTGAAGGCTGCTTGAAGGGTTTAGGGAGAGAATTGTAATTTTATGTAAAGTCCTTGCGAGGTAATAAAATTAAATTCTTTCCAAATCCCGGTTGGGTAAGCAACCGGGTAGTGGACTGACTGCCTTAGTATTTGCTAAGGTAGGAACCACTCTAAATCCTTGTCCCCTTGTCCAATATTTTTGTGATTGGTTGTTTGAGTTAAATAATTATTAAAATCACTTTAAAACTCTATTCACCCCCCCTCTAGTAGTTTTTCAATTGGTATCAGAGCAGGCTTCAAGGAACCCTAACCAGGTCTTGAAGAATGGAGGGAAATGGTGAAAGGTGCTGCTTGGACAAAACCACAACATGCTGCAATTGGTGCTTAGGAACAAGCCACAAAACAACCAGATGCCCATGGAGATCAAAGGAAGAGGATAAGCACAAAGAATGTCTTATTGCTACAACTAGTGAAGAAGAAGAGGAGGTAAGTCTTTATGATTTATCAAAAGAAGAGCTAATTTCTAGTCTTGAAGAAACACATAATAAGTATATTGAGTGCAAGAAGAAATTAAAGAAATCTAATAAAACAAATGATGAGTTGAATGCTAGACTTCTTGCTCTTACATCTGAAAATGAAGATCTCAAAAAGGTTATTGAAGATCATGATATTAATCTAAAATCTGTAGAAGCAAATTGCAATCTTCTTTCACTAGAAAAGTTAAATTTGCAAACTCAAGTAAATGATCTTCAAAAACAACCTATTTTGTGTACACATCTAGATTATGATATTATTGTGAAAGAAAGAGATTCTTTATTATCTAATCTAGATCAAGCGAAGATGGATATCAAGAAGAGAATGGATGAAATTGTTAAGTTACAACAAGAAATCAGTAGCTTGAGTAACAATGATATTCTCGATAAAATCTTAAGTGATCCTTATCGTCAAATTGGAAGGAGAGGACTAGGTTATAAGCCTAAAGGAAAATCTCATCAAAAACCTAGTTGGAGAAGGACACAAGCACTAGAGAGTCAATCCATGTATGTACCTAGAGGCAAATATACATATGTACCAAAGAACAACCTAGAACAAAAACATAGAAAGAGACTTGAGGTTGATTCTATATGTTGCCATTATTGCTTACGTCTTGGACATTACTCCTTTTCATGCCCATACAAGAAAAAGGATGTTGAGTTGGTATGGGTTCCAAAACCTCCAAACTAAATGAACGGAATTAAGTTGAGATATGACCAAGGACCTTAGTTGCATATTTCTATGTCTATCTCAACCCAACATAATGGGATAAATAAATTAATTCAAGTTCTTAAACATCTAACTTGGATATATACAAAATCTTTCAAATTGCAAAAATAAAATTTTGCCTTACTCATAGCTAAATTGTTAATAAAGATTTGGATACAATTAGTTGGGATTTGATCTAAAAGTTCCTTTGATGTTCATAAAGTCCATCTCAACTAAACTGAGTCTTCAAATTGTTTAATTGAGTAAATAACCATTCATGATTTACTTATAAAACAATTACTGAAAATGGTTCTGAAAACAATACAGAAACCTGATCGGTCGAGAAATCTTCGACCGAGCAGTCAGTCGGTCGAGAAATCATCGACCGAGCAAGTTACTGATGTCAGTCTGAAATAAGTCTGCTGAATAATTCTACAAAGGATCAATGTGCTATCTATTTGCTGTTAATAACTGTTTTACATGCACAAATTATGGAAATCATCTTTGGAACACTTATATGAGATCATTTTTATCTATGAATCATATTTGATTTAAGTTAAGGGAAAATTACTGTTTTCATGGTAACCCTTGGAATATCTATACATGAACCATGTGTGTATTGAAATTTGTTTTAAATGATCATAATTATTGCATTTATATGCTGATCATTGTATATGTTTCAATAATTGTTCTATCATTACACCATGGATATGCTTCATCATGATCATTATGTTTCATTGGTTTGTCTAAAATAATCTTTGATACAAACCATGAATGGATATTATTCTTGATCATTGTGATTCAGATAAATTGAAAATGCCATTACCATAAAAGCATCTTGACATAATAAACAATGATTGTGGACATAGCTTGTGATAAAATAATGATGTTGCTATGACAAGACAAACGGTGCCTCTTAGAACAAAAATATTAATGTTTTTATCTATTTGATTGTTCTAAGAAATCAAAAGCAAAAATCTTGACTTTAAGATATTAATCTTGCTTTCAAAATATATATCTCTAAAGAATCTTATGATTAATATGAAAATAAGGGTATAAGAAGAAATGTGATTTAATATGTACCCATAGCAAAGCTTATGAAAACATCATTCACAATGAATGTAAAACATGCGTTCTAGAAAAATCAAGGACAAAGACTTCACTATGATGCCCATATTAAGTCTTCATAATAGGTATATCTTAATATGCTTCAAATAGATATTTATTTAAAGCTATCTGCAGAAATTATACTTCACATATGAATGTTTAAATTGGAAATCTGCAGAATTTGCCTCTTGGTTGAAATTAAAATTGACCAAGGGGCGCTATGGTCGTAGTCAAGGATGACCTAAAATAAGCTTTGACAAAATGCTTATTCGGATATCATTTTATACTTTTGATAAAGGTCAAAATCAAAATTTAAAATCATCTATGACCTTAGAAGCTTTAAATTACTTTAATGGTAAGATTAAGGGGGAGCTCATACAAACAAATTTGATTATCTGATTAAAAAGATTTTGAAGCTTGTTACGACCTTAGTATTTTTACTCTTGGTTATGAAGACATCTATGAGTTTCATAAAAATAATATAAGGAACTCTCTAAACAAATCGGGATTAACATCCCTTACATTTGGTTAGAGACATTTTTTCATGAACTCTGAGATTAAAGGACTCTCATTTCATTTTCAGGGCTTAACATCCCTTGCAAAATAGATGAGAAATCAATACATATGCCATGAACCTAACAGGATCTCATATCATTTCAAGGCTTAACATCCTTTGCAAATGATTGAGAAACAAATTGTGGCTAAATTAGACAAAAATGATATTAAATCCATGTTCCTAATAGAATATCTCTTTAAGGGGGAGCATATCATAAAATTAAGGGTGAGAAATAAAATCTATTATATTGGATATCTTTTTGAAATGACAAAGGGGGAGAAATAATATAAAATCAAAAACATAAAATAAAAATATGAAATTCATAATATCTCGGCCAACATCCACTTGCAAAATAAGAATGGCTACAAAAGGTAATCTTCAGGTATGAAACTCACATGATTTATATTTGCTTATTTTATATTTAGGAAATGTTTGTCATCTTCAAAAAGGGGGAGATTGTTGGCTAAACTGACATTAGCATAATCCCTTTTGTTTTGATAATGACAAACATTTCATTCTTGTGGTTTTAACATGCTATTTGAGTATTTCAGGAACAAGCATATAAGGTGGTGGATAACAAAGACTTGGAAGAAACAATTTGATAAAATCGCTTTATTTTCATGATTGTAATCAAATGTAAATGCTTGTACAAGTATATAATGTACAAGTAATTAGATATCATGTAAATCAAGCGTTTAGATCTTCCCTATCCACTCACAACACTTAGATAGGCCATTCCCCAAGATAGTATCACAATTGCACATTGATACACACAATTAGTAAATGAATACATTGAGTCAGTAATATTCTCGGTCGACAAATCGTCGATCGAGAAAATATCGGTCGACAAATCTTCGACCGAGAAACTCTCGGTCGACAAAATCTTCGATCGAGAATAGACCCTACTAGCCGTTAGACCCAGCAGACAAAGTGGTTGGGAGTTGGAAATGAACGTTGTAAACACTTGCTCCAGGAGGTCCCTCGGTCGACAAATCTTCGACCGAGAAGGACTCTCGGTCGACAAATTGTCGATCGAGAAAAGTTCTGTCTGCACTTTTCAGGGTCAATTAACTAGCCGTTGCAAATGCAATTAGTGGACACATAACGACTAGTTGAGCACTAAGAACCCCCTAGAAAGTGTCTAGAATGTCCTTAAGCACTTGTAGGTCATTCCTATAAATAGGACATGCCTTAGGACACCTAAACACACCTAAGCTACACATGTGCTACACTTGAGATTGAATACTCATTGGCAATCTGTTTTGAGCAATAGAGCAATTCCTACATTGGCTATTCATTCCCATTGCTCCAACTTCGTGTCCTATAGGCTAGTATCTCCTATCCACAACACTTATACTTCTACATACATTGGTTAGGAGATCAAAACGCTTGATATAGGAAATCAAGCCTTGAGCTACAAGTGGTATTGTAATTTCTGTTTTCTTTCTTGTTCCTTTGTATCTTTTGTATTTCTCCTTGCTACTCCTAGGGTTGGAGGCTGCAGATTGGAGAAGGTTCTTCTCGGAGGAGAAGGTGGACTTCAAGCTACTTCAAGAAGGCTATCGCAATGGGAAGCTACTTCAAGAAGGTTATTGCAACGGGAAGCTACTTCAGGAGGAAGGCTGCTTCAAGGTTGGTGCAATTGCTTCTAGGTGAAGGCTGCTTCAAGGTTGGTGCGATTACTTCGAGGTGAAGGCTGCTTGAAGGGTTTAGGGAGAGAATTGTAATTTTATGTAAAGTCCTTGCGAGGTAATAAAATTAAATTCTTTCCAAATCCCGGTTGGGTAAGCAACCGGGTAGTGGACTGACTGCCTGAGTATTTGCTAAGGTAGGAACCACTCTAAATCCTTGTCCCCTTGTCCAATATTTTTGTGATTGGTTGTTTGAGTTAAATAATTATTAAAATCACTTTAAAACTCTATTCACCCCCCTCTAGTAGTTTTTCAAACAGAAATTACAACTTATCCTTTGTAGCCCAAGGCTTGATTTGCCTAGATCAAGCGTATAGATCTCCTAACCAAGTATGTGAACTTGTGATTGCAGTGGGTAGGAGATACTAGCCTATAGGACACGAATTATGAGCTAAGGAATGAAATGGCCAATTGTCACAATGCTCAAATTGCTCACAAACAAATTGCACAAAGTATACTCAAAGGTTTCTCAAGTGTAGCAAGTGTAAAACAAGTGGGTTTAGGTGTCCTATGGCTTGTCCTATTTATAGGAATGGCCTAAGGATGCTTAAGGACATTCTAGACAACTTCTAGGGGTTTCTAAGTGCTTAACTAGCCGTTAGGTACAAAGTTGTTGCTTTAGCAACGGCTAATTAATTAATTCTGCAGTTGCTGTCAGAGACCATCTCGGTCGACAAATGGTCGACCGAGACACCTACTCAGTCAAACTTTTGTCGACCGACAGGCTCTCTGGAACAAGTGATTTGCAACGTCTTTCTTCAACTGCCAACTAACTTGTCTGTTGTGTCTAACGACTACTTTGGATCTTTCTCGGTCGAGAAGATTGTCGACCGAGAGTGTCTCGGTCGAGGAGTTTGTCGACCGAGATTGATCCTGTTTCAAGGTTTCAATTTAGGCACTAATTATGTGTGTGAGTGTGCATAAGTAATCCTATTTGAATGGGATGACTTGTCTAACTGTGGTGTTTAGCTAGGGAGAATCTAACGCTTGATTTACATGCAATTCTAAGTACTTGTACATTATATTTTTGTACAAGTTTTTACAACAGTGATTACATTGCATGAAAATATAAATATGTAAGCTTGTAGATTTTTCCTTGTTGCTTTGTCATCCTGCACACTCAAGTAGCACGTTAGATTAATAAGAATGAAATGTTTGTCATCATCGAAACAAAAGGGATTTATCATAATATCCAATTTATCCAACATGGACTAGGGTGGGACCTTCCATTAATTTTAAGTACGAATCACAATATTAAAAATATGACATTTGTTTTGAATTGTTGAAATATGAACTATCAATCATGGACGTATAACCCCACCTAGGCCAATGTAGAAGCTAGAACCCTAAATATTGGAAATACAAGTCAATATTTACTCTTAATTTTAAGAGCTCTATTTGTTTGACCTAAAATGTGATCTCTCCAAAATTTATGATCTATATGATAATCTCTCCAAATTTGTGATTTATGTAATGATCTCCCCAATTTGATGATCAATGTGGCTTTACTTTGACCATGGTGATCAATTACTCTATTTTGAAATATCTTGGTGTTGAAGTAATAACAAGTCAATAATGATATGGAGAATGAAGTCCCAATCTTAATCGATGAATTTATTTAGTTTTGGGGATGAAGTTCCTTTTGAGATGGGAAGGAAGTAATAACCTGAACCTTTCTCTCTCATCATGAATGTGCTATTCACTTCATCTTCACTCTTTTTCTCAAATCTTGAATTGAATTTTACTATTTAATGGATTTTGATACTCAATTAATTTGCTTATGTACATGTGTCTTGTGGTAACACTCAATTTGCTTTTATACCTAAGTTTAAAATAATGAACATGTCACCATCTTGCAAATTATTTCGAACCTAACCAATATCATTAAATTATTATATATTATATGTCAAGTTATATATCTTTCAATTAGCTTTCCAATGCTGCAAAGATCTCCTTAATTGGACAACTAGAGCCCAACTTATGGAATAATGAAGTTGGGTCAAATTCACGAGTTTTACTTGGTTTTAAGTCGATTTTTGATCTAATTTGACCTAAAATTGGCACTCGACCCATGTATACCGCCCCTCTTTGTCTCTTGGATACCTCTTAGATCAACATTTTCTGTCCCTTTGATCCGCACCCATGGATCATGCCCTTATGATCTATTGGCCAGTACACCTTCTCCTTCCTCCGTACGTCCTCCCAACGCCAATGACACTGGAGCCACCTACACCACTTTAGCTCCTCCATTCTCCGCTCTAGCCTCTTTTTTTCCCAAATAACAACCCCTTTTGATATGTTACTCCTTCCTCTTCTTTTCCCCTCCCTTTAGTTGCGCTGTCGTGAACCCTAGCTCCTCCCCTACCTCCTTTCTCTCCTCCTACATCCAACCCTAACCATGGTGACCACCACCTTATCATTTTTGGGCATTTCGGTCATGGTGCCCCTCGAGCTTGAAGAGATCAGATCTAAACTCACATTGACTGAGCAGAGCTTGGTAGTAGGTTTTCACAATGCCAAGAAGGTAGTGGAGACTAGGTTCTATGCCTCCAGTGAGTATGACACTTGGCAGTGCCTCTCAACTCAGAAAATTTTAGATGGTGGGATCGAGTTGCCACCTATCACGGGTTGGCGATCGGCCTCTCCCTTGGACAACAGGTGGGTAGGAGCCAGTAGATGTACACAACCCGCATAGGCTACTAGTCGCAGGGCTAGTCCAATAAGGGAGCTGGGTCACGAGATCAAGTGCGAACTGCCGATTTGGAATGGAAGGGCACTGGTTCATCACATGATTCTTGGTAACACCCTCGCCCCTTTTCCAAAGTTTTTGATTCAAATCTTCCAACAATGGTAACTATTACATCCTTTGGACATTCATGGAATGTAATATATGATTTTCAATCCTCTCGATGAGATCTGCCTAATGGTGATAGTTTTAGGAGATAATTCTATTTATAGTTTCGCCGATGTGCTAAAAATTATACTTTGATACCTTTTTGCATGATTTAACCTATTTAATGCTCAAGTTTGCTCTTTTATGCCTCAAAATCCTATCTCAGCCTTACAACACTAACTTTATTCTATGTTGGATTTATTTAATGCATGGGACCATCTTAATGAACACCTAACGACTATCTTGACCTTCTATGTTTATCCTTGACCTAAAGGTGACTCATTTATGTACTTGACCAAATCTTGAAATGTAGCTGAATTTGTGATCATGTAATCTTGTAATCTCGAGTCACTGACCTTTGCCATGCTTTGCAACATGGTGATCTAATCTCCCATGCTAAGTGACCCACGTTTGACTCATGAGACCTTAAGAGCCTATTATGTGCATTAAATGACTTAATTGACCTAGTTGTTTCTTTATGATGAGATATGAATTTTATGCTAATCTCATGCTCTATCTTATTCAATTTAGTATAATTGTCATACTATAGATCTAAATCATAAATTGATCTACTTAGTGCTCAAATGACTCAGAAATGTGACCTTATTGCATGGAATTTATCGAGCATGACTAGTTATGAGCTCACATGTTTAAACATGATAACACTATGAATCTCATGACCCCCTATACTAAATATAGGATTAAATTACCTTTCATCATTCATAATGTGGATATATCACCGTGACTTAAGGTGTTGTTGTTACTCTTGGACTATGTTGAAATAATTGCATGCATGTTTGGGACTTTGGAACCAAGATTACACTAATTGAAACCTAGTCCTAAGGGAACATACACATGACTTATATCATATTTATCTAATTAAACCTATTGATATAAGACCCCATGCTATATCTTTTGCACTTAGGTCCCCTTAGGTTGGTCTAGGGTTGTATATGGGTAGGGTAGGGTAAAGGCTTAACCTTACCCTTACCTATGTCAAAGTTGCGGGTAATGGGAATGGTAGTTATCCTTTTCCTAAAGACCTTTACCCTACCCTTTTACCTGCAAGGTAAATGGGTGGGTAACAGGTGAAATGGGTAAAGTAACATGACAATATGTTCAACAATATTTTCATATAATATTACCTACAACATATAGAAGACACTCCTAAAATTAGCTTTAGATAGTAATAATTATGTTTTTGGTGATATGCATTGATAATTAATTTTTATACCCAACATTTTTTTACAAACAAGTTCTAGATTTAAAACATACTATTTTCCATTGACTAATTCCTTTATATTCCTATTACATGTTTATAAAAGGTGTGTGGTTCTACTCATTATTTATTGAAAGATTGGAAATTATAGTAATACAAATTAAGAAAGTAGTGGTGATGCTTGTTGAGGTTATTAGCACACATTTATGCATCCATTAGTATGTGAATTTATTAATCCAAATATATACTATTTGGTGAATGGTTAAATCGGGTAGGGTAAAGCTTCTCCCTTACCCCTCTTTAGATGCAGGTAAATTGGGTAAAGGGTAAATGGGTGGTGGGTAAAAAATATGCTTACCCTTACCCTACCCTACAGGGTATGGGTGGTGGGTAAATTGACTTCAAAATTCACATAAAAGAATAAGGATGAGATGTGTATGGAGTGGCAATAAGTGTAAAAGAAATGGTAAGAATAGAGGTAATGTTATTCTTTCTCATATCCAAGTATAACTTGTTCTATTGAGTTTATATGCACCGTGCATATGGTTTTGAGTTAAAATTGGTATATTGTGATTGTCTTCACTTTCTTACTCAAGAATTGTCCTTGATGCTTTCATAATGTATTACAAACTTGCTTATACATGTTTACATATTGTTTGTATTTTTATCATGCCGATATATATTTTTCTGAAAAATATATGCTTTTGGAAAGTAGTTGTTTTTGTCCAACTTTGTCATGATGAAGCTCGACTGACAGGCATCCTTTGGTTTTGCCTATAGTTGTTGTCAATTGAGCTTTATCTCTCATGGAATTGACTGACAAGTATATTGGGATTTTCCAGTAGATGTTGTCGGATGAGATGTTCAACCCAGAAACTCGATCAACGACAATGTGCACTGAATATACAAATTGTTTACTGGATGAGAATTTCCCTATGAACTAGATTTTCTCAACCAATAACTTTATCTAGGACACTCCCCTTGGTACCTTTTTCTTAATATGCATATTGACATACTTTAAATTGTCTGTCTTGCATGCAACTCTGTCTTTCTAATTGCTCTAAATTGGTATCTCTATATCTCGTAATTATCTATCTTGAGTTGTATGCATGTTTTGATGATAATATCTTTGAAATATCTTAGTTGTGATTTAAATTTCTTCCGTTCTGCTCGAACTTGCTACATATATCTAGTTGTATATTTTTTATGCAACCTTGAGTTTCTCAATTGTAATCATCTTTGGGTAATGATGCATATTTTCTAGTGAGTAATATACATTCATTATTTTGGAATTTCATATTTCTTTGTTGGGTATTTCTCAACATTTACTCATAGTTTTTTTTAACTTGTGAATCCTTTTCTATGACCTAGATCCTACTAGTAGTCCTAACTTGTAATATCATCTAATAGTAGTCCATCTACACGTAGTTCTAGTTTTGTTCATATATTGGTATCAAACTATACACTATGCTTGTATATTGTTTCCTCAAGCTTGTTCCTTGACTTGCAAATCTATTATATTGATTTTCTTTCATAGCATTGACTTATTTTGATTATTTCTATAATTACATCTAGGGTTGTTCAAATGTATGTCTTGACTATCTTTACATATATTTCTCGAACAAGCCCATTTAGTTTTGCTCTTCTACTCTTCCTTTCTAAGAAGGTGTGTGTTAGGTCTTCAAGCCCCTCACTTTGTGAAATGATAAAGGGGGATAATACATGTCTTATGCAAAGGTGAGAACACATACATGTAAAACATATATGAGTAGAAGACATAGTTCCTATAAATGTTGTGAAAGCTAACCATGCATGAGAAATAGCACAAATTGGGGGGGAGTATATGAGCTCAATTAGCATAAATTGAGGGGGATCATATGTACTCACATCATTGAAATCCCTAGGTTTATCCGAAGGTATGACTTTATTTATCTTATTTAAAAACCTTTCAATACATTTATGGATTGGTTTGTCATTTTCAAAAAAGGGGTTAATGTCGACTCAAGGTCTAACTGATTAATCCCTTATTTTAATGATCACTAAATGATTTCACTTATTTGTGTCTAATGCTTCTACTTGAATGATTTTAGATTAGATAAGACACACTCCAAATGCCTAAACTTACACATTCTAACTTGGAGAAATCAAGCATTCATGCACAAAGATCAATAATGAAGAATAGATAGTTTTCTCCTTAGATCTTTGATGTAATTACTTGTAATGATTGTATGACTTGTAATTAATCTCATATGTGTAATAAAGTCAATTAGGATGAATTAATATGCACTTGGGATGGTCTTGAAAACCCCAAAACAATAAGTGCAGTTGGTTGAATTACCCCAGGGTATAACTTAGTGAACAACACTATTCACAAGGCTTTTCAGAACCTTTTGTCTGTCTCTCGAACAACAAGGGGTGTCAGGTGAGTTTCTCAAAAGGTAAATTAGTCTATAGTAATGTAGCAATCAATTTCTATAGTGAAATACAACCGTTGGAGGGGTGAAAAGGGTGAAAAAATATATGTTGTATGCCCCCAATAATGGCTAGACTTTGTCCTAAATGTTTCTAATAGCTAGGAGGCATCCTCAACCATAAATAGGACCCTTGTTCTTCATATTGTGTAACACCCCTGATCTAGCATTATGGTTAAACATGCTTGATTAATTTAACAGGTGCTTATAACCTTAATCAAACCCTAACTTATGCTTTGATATCATGTGATAAAGCTATGAATCAACGTTGATTCAATTTGGAGTTTGTTTGATTGAGTTTTGCAATTTATGTGCTTATGTGGACCTTAATGAATTTTTTTCCATATATAGGGTTTTATATATAATTTTTACACATGAATGTTGTTCTTAATAAGTGTTCATAGCATGTTTGATATAGTTGCACCTATGGATGCCTAGACAAACCATTAGACCATTTGCTCTTTCCCATTAGGTTTGAGAACTTACGGGTTTCTCACCTAAGTGATGTTTTTCTAAGTATAATGATAATCTGATGGTGTCACCTAGTAAGTGAAGGATCCTATGGTACTTCCTTGTAATAGAGGATTTTATGTCCTTCCCTTTAGGCCCCTAATCTGATGGATATCCTGGTTGAAATATACAAACTGATGGAAGATTAGGGTTTGGAAATGGATAAGTAAACCTTAAAATCTGATGGGTTTTCTGATGATACCTATGAATGATATGATGGGTTCTCTGATAGTGCTTCTTGATGATTTGACTAAAGCATGAACTTATGGATGTTCTTGGAAAAAGATCCGATGGAAGTTTTGACTTACATGGATGATATGGTTTTTCAAGTTTTGACACATGGCAAGCTAGTTTTTCAACCTTTTGACCCATTTTCTCTCTCCTTGGATATATACACCCTTCACCTCTATAAAAAACGAACATTTTCCTTCTCCCTCTTGCTCTTTTTTCGATAGAGACCCTTGACCATCATTTTGTGGAGGAGGGGCTCCTTGGAGGCTAAAGTTTGGGGGAAGCTTGGATGCATGTTTCTCTAGGGTTTGGATCAAGCTTCTCTAGTGTTGCTTGGAGCTTCCTTACCTAGTTTCTTGCCCTAACCAAGTAATATATTCTTCTCTAATCTAGTTTCCTTGCTATTTTATTTCTTCTCTTTTCATCCATGGGTGAAACTCTAGAGTTCTTGGAGGAAACTCATGCACGTGGTTGAAGAACTCCTTTTCTTCTCTCTTTTACCCTAGATTCACCTTATTATTGAGGAGTGGAGCTATTTTGGAGCTTTTCGAGTGCAATCTAGGGTTTCATCTTCTCTCTTTGAGTCACCTTGCTATTTGGGCGTTCTTCTTCATCCTTCAGGCGAGTTATATAACCTTCAACCCATTTCTTTCTACTTTTAACTTTCTCTACATGGATCATACCCTAGAACTTGGTATTATGGAGATAGATAATCTTGTGTGCACTACCTTACATACATGCATGACATTTGTGTGTTGTTATGCTATCCTTAGATCATGTCAACATTCCTTCTACTATTAACATGGAGTACCTTGGTTTTGATGGCTTGAAGCAAGGTTTACCTAGTGTAAAAAGTGGTCTTCAGTAAGTGTAAAAATTATTGGTTTTACTTGGTGTTGAATTTGGATAGTAATTCTTAGTCTATAAGTCGATGGCTTTGCGTTGCCTTTGATACAATGTTTTGTTAAGTGTAGGAAACTATGGTATTGTTTAGTTTTTGGAGTTACTGATTCTACATGGTCTCTAAACTGATGATCTTTTCTTAGTGTCTACTGGATGATTTCTTGTGGTGAATGAAACAATGGTTTCACTAAATATAGAAACTGATGGGCTTTACTTGGTGAATATATTGTGATTTACCTAACACGTGATAGGATGGTTTTTCTATCCATAGTGATCTGATGGTAATTCTTTTGGCTAAGTACCATAAAGATCTGAAGGTCTTGTTTTTGGTTAAGTCTATCAATGATCTGATGGCTTTGTTTTTGGCTATGTGCTTCAATGATCTGATGGCTTTGTTCTTGGTTAAGTACAATATTGAACCATTGGGTTTTCTAAGCATAAGGTTGATGTTTTTGGATAAGTACCTAAGTGAAATGATGATTCATCTAAGGATGCAAATGAAATGATGGCTTGTCCAAGTATTTGTCTAAGTGTGTTAACAAACTGATGGTTTAACTATGTATGTTGATTTGTGACATCAATCCAATACACATTGTTGAATATTTATTATAATGATTAAGTGATGATGGTTTGATATACCTATCTTATTTTGATGTTGAAATGATGTATAGACACAATTCATGTTGCTAATGGTAACCCTAATATGGTATTCTTGAGAATGTCATAACTCATATGATTGATGTTGAAAGATTAAGTAGTTACATTCCAATGCTAAAGGTAACTCTTTTATGATACTCTTAAAAAAGTCCTAAAATTGTTGGTTGATAAAACCCTTCATTAATATGAATATAACAAGTTTTCTTGTCTCATGTTGAACTTATGTATATTCTCAGATGATAATGATGTCTTATAGGAAAGTAGTGTGAATGGTCTAAATGGCCTTTGGACACATCTTCAACCTTAGTGGAGGTGTAATCCTCCTAATGCATGACAAGGATTAGTACCCTGTGATGTTGTGATGAAGCATACGCCTCACACGTTTTATATCTTCTGGATTTGTTATATGACAATGTTTTTGTAGAAAGCTAACTTGATTGATGCACTGTGAAATCACCCAATTGTCTTAACTAATCAAGTGAAACCCTAATCATGTAGTGTTCTATTTTATAAAAATATTCTAGTGTCAGGACTTGTTTGATAGTAAAACAAGTATTCCAAAAGGGAAACTCAGAGTCATATACTATTGAGTATATGAGGGTGTAGGGAGAGTGTATCCTTGCATCCTGATCCCAAAGTTATGGAGAACGATTGAGACTGTGTCGTGGATGATTGTGAATATGTACATGTGATGTCATTGAGGAAAACTATTGTTGTACCTCGAATGACAAGGTTTAATACCCTATTTTCTAGTGTTGTGGCATGTATACCATGGGAGGATCTAACGACCCACCCCCGACAACCCCCAATTAAGGAAGGCCAAGAAGCTAGAGCAGTTATCCCAAATAGGACCATATCTTGCAAGAAGCTCATGGTTCTAAGTACACGGTACACCCTGGCACTACCAAGACATTTAAAGACTTGCATCAGTACTTGTGGTGGCCTGGGATGAAGAGAGACATAGCGCCATATGTATCCAGTTGTCTCACATGCCAGGTGGTGAAGGATCAACACCAGTGACCCAGTGGATTGCTATAGTCAATTGAAATTCATGAGTGGAAATGGGAATAGATCACCACAAATTTTGTGGCGGGTCTCCCCAAGACTAAGAGAGGTATGATGCAATATGGGCTGTGGTAGATCGCCTTACCAAGTCGGCACATTTTCTTTCCTTAAAGACCACTGCCAAAGTGAGAGATCTAGTTGAACTTTATATCAGAGAGATGTATGACTACATGGTGTTCCAAGTTAAATTATTTCTGATCATGACCCAAAGTTCACTTCCAAGTTATGGAAGCAAGTGCAAGAAGAACTTGACACTAGAATAAAGTTTAGCACAACTTATCACCCCTATATTGATGGACAATCAGAAAGAACAATGTAGACATTACAAGATCTGCTGAGAGCATGTGTGCTCGATTGGGGTGGATCATGGGAGCAGTACATGCCCTTAGCTGAGTTTGCTTACAATAATAGCTACTAGGCCAAATGCCTCCGTATGAAGCTCTCTATGGAAGGCCATATCAGTCACCACTTCACTGGGATGATGTTGGTAAAAGGACCTTGCTAAGGCCAGAGGAACTACAGTCGTATGTTGATAAAGTCACTTCAATCAAGTAAAGGCTAAAGAGAGCTCATGATCAATAGAAGTCGTATGCTGATGGGAAGCAAACTGACTTGCACTTCACCGTGGGTGAACATGTGTTTCTGAAAATCCGACTCCAAAAGCTATAGCTAAGAACAGAGGAAAGACGAGTCCCCGATACACGGGTTCGTTTGAGATTTTGGAATGGATTGGTGAAGTTGCTTATCATTTAGCCTCACCCCCTTAGTATAGTATGATGCACGATGTATTCCATGTGTCCAATCTAAAGCTCTATGTGAAGGACCCGAGCCATGTGTTGAGAATTGAACCTATTGAACTCCAAGTGTGACGAAAAATGCCATCAATTAAGATAACAAGCGTCATCAACAATAATAAAACATGCGAAAGCGATCGTTAGAGCAGATTTACCGAAAATCACTAAAAATTAAAACTTTTTACAAGGAGATCCATTCTCTGGAAAGCTCTTTCAACAAGTACCATCATATCACATTCACATCCTGTTTCACATAGTACATTCTCTGTATCATTTCTTCTCGAGGAATATATATATATATATATATATATATACACATCATTTGCTTTATCAAAAGATCAAATAACAAAATCCTCAAGGCATCATGCTAAAGTCTCAAATCAATTATAAAAACACTATCACTGACTCCTAGGACCTGAGAGTACAGAGACGGCACATAGGACTCTATTTACATATATACAAGCCTTGACCAGTATCTCCACCTTAGGATCTACTGTTGTCCTTGTTTCTGCTGCTGCTCTTCCCTTCTTATGGGATTTCTATCTGTACCTCATCCATGTCAACCTAAAAATGTTGGATTCTATGGGGGTGAGACAATTATAAAATTTCCCCAACGAGAGATATAACTCTCCACCGAAAACATTATTACTATAGTTTAATAGAAATAAACTGAACTGTGGAATCATATATTCAAAAATAGATAGTTCAATATATATGCAGATTAGAGCAACATTTCCATTCAAGCATTTAAGCTAAAACTTGATAAAGCAGCATGTCTCTTATTTAATAAGGAGTTGAAGAACATATATAACATTTATGTATCTAGAACATGCTAAGTAGAATAACATCAACCAGTGATTCTCGTATTTCAATCTTA
Source organism: Alisma plantago-aquatica (assembly GCA_963693085.1). Lineage (NCBI taxonomy): Eukaryota > Viridiplantae > Streptophyta > Magnoliopsida > Alismatales > Alismataceae > Alisma > Alisma plantago-aquatica. The sequence continues at coordinate 320,166,043 of OY856415.1, read as the reverse complement.
TGCAAATACGCTACACGGTTGATTACGTTTTACAAACATTCTTAAGATTATTCCCTGAGGAGATGAGATATACCTCTCATACTCCAACCGAGCACAATTACGTAAAGCATCGGTACCCCACAAGGTCAATGGGAGAGCCAAATTCCATGACCTCATCTGTCTCGGTCAGTACGAGACTACTTTGGCAGATACATCATGTGTCAAACTGCAATTAGCTTGCCAGGGTATATTGGCATCTTCGCTATAGAGTTATAGCTCATAACATATACTCTCTTCAGGGTTATGGCCCATAGCCAACGCCTGGTATATATATATATATATATATATATATATATATATATATATATATATATATATATATATATTGAGAAGTTATGGCCCGTAGCCATACTCTTATTGGGGTATGGTACGAAACCAATCCCGTACATAGGACATAGCCCGTAGCCATTCCTATGGGGCATAAGGATATATTTGCCCAATTACCCCCACATATTCAAAAATATACATTCCGAGTAAAACTCATTTCACCATTCAGCTAATTTTGACGCTGATGGATCTGTGGTCAGGGTAACTACATTCTATGGTATCATTTGATTAGTTAAGTACATTATCATATTCTTTTAGCATCAGTCAAGTTTTCAAACATAACTTATTAAGACAAGTGCTACAAAGAAACATGTACTATTTTCATCGGTTACTTCTCAGTCTTTATAGGACATTGGGATCTCAGTCCATTATTTCAATAATGGGAATTATCATCCCTTCACAAGCTCAATACCATAATTATATGGATCTGGGTATTCAAACCCTTAGCTCATCACTGAGCACAATTACCACTTTTTCAGGTGGTTATCACCTTCAAGTCATTTAACCGAGGTAAACATGATACTTGATACACAAGCATCTCTTATGGCACTTGAGGCTCATTAACTCTCTTGTTACCATTTACTAAGCAGCAAGGTATATTATGGCACACAAGGCCCAATGAATAATTTTCAATGAATAAAGCATCATAGCTCATACCTGGCTATGTTCATCATCTCAGGATACCTGCATGGTTAGCATACATGATAATAGATATATCAATCATATTTCAGTTTCATACTATTCAAGGGTAACACCACTATTCCCTTACCAGGGTTAGGGTTTCCCATTTCATGTCAATCAGGGTTACACATCCCCTTTGTTCAATTAGGACCAATGTTTCATCATTGCATTGTACAAGCTTAGGGTTTCATGCAATATAGTATAACCTAGAATTAGGGTTTCACACATCTTCACTCTATTTAGAGTTTAGAGTTTACTATTCACATCACATCACCCCAGATTAGGGTTTCATATTCCATTACCCATAATTAGGGTTTACTATTCATCCTAATTAGGGTTTATCATCAGGATACCCTGAATTAGGGTTACTCATGTCATTACCCTGCATTCATATCATATCTTCCTCCTAGTTTAGGGTTTCATTCAAACTTGCCCTAAATGAGGGTTTGAATTCATTAATCAACTCAATTAGGGTTTTATGATCTCGTTATCAAAGATCATACCCTAATTGTATATCAAACCATTTTGATTATTTTAGACTTACTTGCTACATGATTATCATTCATGTATGAATCTTTTCTCTCATCCTACTCAGGATGTCCACTACTCAATTCTTGATCAAATTGAGCCTACTCTTTATTCAAAAACATGCATTTATAGTTAGCATGATGTATTGAATTATTACATCATTGTGCATCAATAATTAATCCCACTAAGGGTATCAATCATCTAAGTACATCAAGTCTCCAAAAGATTTGATCAATTGAACCTTCAATAATATGAGGGATCCAAAAAAATTGACCAATTACACTTTCAATTACATTAGGTGATCTCAATTGCATTAGACATTCAATTGAATTGAACCTATTGGACCTCTAATTACATGAGGTATCCTAATGGATCAACCATGTTGAACCTCAAAAAGATTTGATTACATAAGCCCTAAATGATCTTAGTTCTTAGAATTCAATTGGTAGAAAACAATTTGGGAAATTTGTCCTTGAAACTGATTGGATAAGATAGGTGTTGAAACTGATTGCACTTTGGGTCTCCAAACGGTTTGAGACCGTTTGGTCCAAACCCTCTCAAAACCAAATGGACCAAAAAGTCCTTTCAACACTTACACGATTCATGATCTCAATAGATGAACCGATTAAAAATTGAATCCTTGATATCTTCATCACTTGAACTATTGAATCAACCTTCAATTAGACCATCAATTAGGGTTTTATACCCAATTGGTCTAGGGTTTCTACTCAAGAACCTTCAATTATGGCTTTGAAATTGAGGAACCATCAATGATCAACATTGTGGAATTGATTCAATTGAAATCAATGAATCATCATCAAATTTTTGATATGACCTGACCTCAAACGGTCTTGAGGTCGTTTGGATGACCTCCAAACGGTCTTGAGACCGTTTTCCCCATCCTATCCTTGGATTTTGTGAAGTTCCATTAGGGTTTAGATCATTGGACTGATCATCAAATCAAACTTAATTGCATTTCAATTTGGCATCTCTAGATCTTTAATTGCTCAACCATACTTAACCCTAGACCTCCAAATGGTCTTGGGTGACCTCCAAATGGTCTTGAGACCGTTTGGGCTCAAACACCCAAAAATCTAAGTCAATCAAATTGAATTTCAGCACTTAACCCGATTAGGGTTTGCTAATTGATTAAACTTCAAATGATGAACCATTTGGAATTAATCAATAAAATTTGATAGGTCATCAACCATCAATATTAGCATCAACTTTTCCAAACGGTCAACCCTAGTAAACTCTCCCAACGGTTTGAAACCGTTTAGCTTCTAACGGTTTGATGAAACTGTTTGTTTTCAAACGATTTTGTTGAAACTGAATGAGCAAGCTTGTTGAAACCGAATGAAATACAATTTCTTTAGGAAATGTGTCCAAGATGATGTCATAATCATATACCTTAGTCCCTGTAACTTATAGTACTTATGATTTCATGAAATTATCAATTTCAACCAACAATTAATCAAGAAGATGAAGGAATCAACAGAATTGCAAGATTGATAGTTAAATAACAATGTAGAGGGGTTCAAGTTATAAAACCCGCCTCCAATTGAGCTTCAAAGCTCCAAGCTCACGTCAACAATGGTGGATGCAACTCCTTTCACTATTCCAAGGCTCGTCCTCAAGCTTTGAGTGAAAAGGAATGGTTAGAATTGAAGATGGGATCGATATAAGAAAAATCATGCATTGTTTTGTGATTTCCACCATGAAACCAAGATGAACGAAGGTCAAGAAGCTTACAAACAGGTTGGGGGTCGTCCTCCTGATCCTCCAAAGCTTCCTTGGTCGTTTTTCAAGCAAATAGAAGAAGTGGGTTCGAAATTACCCTTTCATTCTATGGATAAAGGAGCATATATGTGAATTATATTAAAAATTCAATTAAGAGAGAGAAAGTAGGAATTATCTCCACCATATCCTTGCCACTTGCCCCCTTCTCTTCCTTAGATACGAGGATACCCTCCTTGCCTCTTATTAGTCTCAATTATCCACAATTTAAAGAAAAGCAAACTAAGCACCTTAACCCTTATAATATTAATATCCTAAAGTTAGAGGATATTACTTTTCTTTATTTTATGTAAGTGAGTTATCCACTTGCTTTGAGATATTTCGTGGCCTAGAAAAGGAACAAGGGTGTTCAAACTTGAGAAAATTCAACCATCTCGTTTTTTTTGAAGGCCCTTCAATTATTTTATTTATTTTTGCATTAAATTGAAATAAAGTTTCAATTATGCTTAAATCTTGATTATTTTAATATCAAGATTCTCTCTCCTTCAAAGTAATTCAAATGAGGTGCACCTCCCATTTTATTTTCTATACAATATTCCAAGAAACATGAGGGACCCTAAAGAAGTGGTATTTTTCATATTGAACCCTAGGTTTTGGGTAAATTGCACGTTACACTAAAACTAGGTTTCAATGCACAAAGATTGCTTTATCAGCTCTTTCTTGGTACTCAGGACACCACAAGCCATACCTCTACATCATATTCATTATCATGATTCTTCAACACATGAGGAACATATTATTATGCACAATTTGCAATTTAACCCCTCAACTTGGGTAATTTGCACTTTAGTCCAAAACAAACAAAACATTGTTTCAACATCATTAAAAAAGGACTAAAATTGAAATATAAGTTCCTCTTGAGCCTTAATTACTTTTCAAAAGATAAGAGAAGGCATCTAATCAACTTTATTAAGCAAAAAACCTAGGGTTAAAGCATAACCCAAGTCAGGGATGTTACAAATTATCCACCCCTTACAAGGATTTCATCCCTGAAATTATCAACAAAAACATTAAGAGAAAAGAGAAGGATACTTCCTCCTCATCTCTTCCTCTAGTTCCCATGTAGGTTCTTCAATGCCACGGTGGTTCCAGAGGACTTTCACAAGGCATATATCTTTCTCTTTCAGCTTTTTGATTCTCCTATCAAGAATCAACACAGGTCCTTCAACATAAGATATATCATCATTTAGTTCTACCTCCACAGGTTGCAAAACTAACTCTGTGTCAGGATGACACTTTCTCAACATAGAAATATGGAACACTGGGTGCAATCTATGCAACTCAGGTGGTAACTCCAGCTTATAGGCTACCTTTCCCATCCTCTCAATGATTGATAAGGCCCCATAAATCTAGGAGCTAACTTCCCCTTTCTTCCAAATCTATGAACTCCTTTCTAAGGTGAGACCTTGAGATATACTCTGTCTCCAAATTAGAATTCTAAAGGTCTTCGCCATTTGTCGGTGTATGATTTTTATCTATCTTGTACAGTCTTTAACTGTTGTTGTATTACTTTAATCTTCTCGGTTGTCTACTGTACAAGCTCAGGACCCAAAAGTTGATTTTCTCCTATTTCATACAAACATAAAGGAGATCTACAATGTCTACCATATAAAGCTTCATATGGTTCCATGTCAATACTACGCTGATAGCTATTATTGTAAGCAAATTCTATCAAGCTCAGGTGTAGATCCCAACTTCCTACAAATTGAAGGACACATGCCCTAAGCAAGTCCTCCAAAGTTTGTATGGTCCTTTCAAATTGTCCATCTGTCTGTGGGTGAAAGGCAGTACTAAACCTTAATTGCGTGCCCAAAGCTTTATGTAGTCATTTCCAAAAATGACTCATGAATTGGGTACCTCTATCAGATACAATAGTGGCTGGAACCCCGTGCAAATGCACTATCTCATCTATATATAACTGTGCCAGCTTCTCAACAGTGTAGGTTGTTTTGACAGGTAAGAAATGTGCTATCTTAGTCAACCTATCAACTACCACCCAAATGGAATCAGGACTTTTGGCTATTCTAGGAAAACCAACCACAAAGTCCATGGTCACATGATCCCATTTCCACTGTGGTATAGACAGAGGTTGCATTGATCCTGCGGGCTTTTGATGTTCAACTTTAACTTGCTGACACACCGGACACCGCATAACAAACTCATCTACATCCTTCTTCAATCCAGGCCACCAATACATATCTTTCAAGTTATAATACATCTTGGTGCTTCCTGGATGCATAGCATACATCGAAGAATGAGCTTCTTCAAGGAATAACTTTCTTAAGTTATCGACATCGAGTACTATCATCCTACTATGATAATAGGCTTCCTGATCATCTGAATCATGGAAACCATCTCGTTTCTCACTACCATACTCTGACCTGATCTGTTGAATCACAACATAAGCCTACTGTGCTTCTTTAATCTACTGTCTTAGAGTAGGTTTCACTTACATCTCTGCTAACAACCCGGATAACAATGATACCTTAAGTTTTACATTATCTTGCCATAAAGAGATAAGCATATCTCTCTTACAACACACTAAGGAGTTTAACTATGCTTTATCTAAGGCTGGTGTTGTCGATTTTATGCTTAGTACATCAACAACTACATTAGCCTTCCTTGGATGATAATAAATTGTATAGTCATAATATTTGATTAATTCCATCCAGTGGCGCTGTCTCATATTCAGCTCATGTTGTGAGAAGATATATTTTAAATTCTTATGGTCTGTGAAAATCTGGAATGTCTCTCCATAGAGATAATGTCTCCAGATCTTCAAGGCATGGACCACATCAGCTAGTTCTAGATCGTGTGTTGGATAATTCTCCTCGTGTTTCTTAAGCTGTCGAGAAGTAAAAGAAATCACTTGCTTATCTTGCATCAACACACATCCTAGACCGTTCTTGGATTCATCACAGAAGACTATGTACCCCTTCCCTTGCTCAGGTAATACTAACATAGGTGCACTTGTTAACCTTTCCTTCAACATCTGAAAAGATTGTTGGCACTTGTCATTCCAGACAAAAGGAACCTCTTTCCTGGTCAACTTAGTTAGGGGTAAAGCTATAGAACTAAAGTTCTGAATGAACCTCCTATAATAGCCTGCTAGTCCAAGAAAACTACGAATCTTCATCGGTGTCCTTGGCTGTTCCCATTGCAGGACATATTCTACCTTCTTAGGGTCAACACGAATAACTAAAGCAGATATTACGTATCCAAGAAAAGAGACTTCTGGTAACCTGAACTCACATTTGCTAAACTTAGCATACAACTTATGCTCTCTTAGCAAAGTCAAAGCCTGACAGAGGTGCAGCTCATGCTGTTGAGCATCTCTACTGTACATCATTGTGCATCCATAATTAATCCCACTAAGGGTATCAATCATCTAAGTACATAAAGTCTCCAAAAGATTTAATCAATTGAACCTTCAATTATATGAGGGATCCAAAAGAATTGACCAATTACACTTTCAATTACATTAGGTGATCAATTGGATTAACCAATTAAATCTTCAATTGCATTAGACATTCAATTGAATTGACCCTATTGGACCTCCAATTACATGAGGTATCCTAATGGATCAACCATGTTGAACCTAAAAAAGATTTGATTACATAAGCCCTAAACGATCTTAGTTCTCAGAATTCAATTGGTAGAAAACCATTTGGGCAATTTGTCCTTGAAACCGATTGGATAAGATAGGTGTTGAAACAATTGCACTTTGGGTCTCCAAACAGTTTGAGACCATTTGGACCCAAATGATCTTGAGACTGTTTGGGCCCAAATGGTCTTGAGGCCATTTGGACTCAAACGGTCTTAAGACCGTTTGGTCGAAACCCTCTCAAAACTGAATGGACCAAAAAGTCCTTTCAACACTTACACGATTCATGATCTCAATAGATGAACCGATTAAAAATTGAATCCTTGATATCTTCATCACTTGAACTATTGAATAAACCTTCAATTAGACCATCAATTAGGGTTTTATACCCAATTGGTCTAGGGTTTCTACTCAAGAACCTTCAATTATGGCTTTGAAATCGAGGAACCATCAATGATCAGCATTGTGGAATTAATTCAATTGAAATCAATGAATCATCATACAATTTTTGATATGACCTGACCTCAAATGGTCTTTAGGTCATTTGGATGACCTCCAAACGGTCTTGAGACCGTTTTCCCCATCCTATACTTGGATTTTGTGAAGTTCCATTACGGTTTAGATCATTGGACTGATCATCAAATCAACACTTAATTGCATTTCAATTTGGCATCTCTAGACCTTTAATTGCTCAACCATACATAACCCTAGACCTCCAAACGGTCTTGGGTGACCTCCAAACGGTCTTGAGACCGTTTGGGTGACCTCCAAACAGTCTTGAGACCGTTTGGGCTCAAACACCCAAAAATCTAAGTCAATCAAATCGAATTTCAGCACTTAACCCGATTAGGGTTTGCTAATTGATTAACCTTCAAATGATGAACCCTTTGGAATTAATAAATCAAATTTTATATGTCATCAACCATCAATATTAGCATCAAATTTTCCAAACGGTCAACCCTAGTCAACTCTCCCAAACAGTTTGAAACCGTTTAGCTTATAATGGTTTGATGAAACCATTTGCTTTCAAACGGTTTTGTTGAAACTGAATGAGCAAGCTTGTTGAAACTGAATGAAATACAATTTCTTTAGGAAATGTGTCCAAGATGATGTAATCATCATATACCTTCATCCCTGTAACTTATAATACTTCTGATTTCATGAAATTACCAATTTCAACCAACAATTAATCAATAAGATGAAGGAATCAACGAAATTGCAAGATTGATAGTTAAATAACAATGTAGAGGGGTTTAAGTTATAAAACCCACCTCCAATTGAGCTTCAAAGCTCAAATCTCAGGTCAAAAATGGTGGATGCAACTCCTTTCACTATTACAAGGCTTGTACTCAAGCTTTGAGTGAAAAGGAATGGTTAGAATTGAAGATGGGATTGAGATAAGAAGAATCATGCATTGTTTTGTGATTTCCACCATGAAACCAAGGTGAACGAAGGTCAAGAAGCTTACCAACATGTTGGGGGTCGTCCTAATGATCCTCCAAAGATTCCTTGGTCGTTTTTCAAGCAAAGAGAAGAAGTGGGTTCAAAATTACCGTTTCATTCTATGGATAAAGAAGCATATATGTGAATTTTATTGAAAATTCAATTAAGAGAGAGAAAGTAGGAATTATCTCCCCCAAATCCTTGCCACTTGCCCCCTTCTCTTCCTTGGATACGAGGCTACCCTCCTTGCCTCTTATTCCTCTCAATTATCTACAATTTAAAGAAAAGCAAATTAAGCACCTTAACCCTTATAATATTAATATCATAAAGTTAGTGGATATTACTTTTCTTTATATTATGTAAGTGAGTTATCCACTTGCTTTGAGATATTTCGTGGCCTAGAAAAGGCACAAGGGTGTTCACACTTGATAAAATTCAACCATCTCGTTTTTTGTTGAAGGCCCTTCAATTATTTTATTTATTTTTACATTAAATTGAAATAAAGTTTCAATTATGCTTAAATCTTGATTATTTTAATATCAAGATTCTCTCTCCTTCAAAGTAATTCAAATGAGGCGCACCTCCCATTTTATTTTCTCTACAAGATGCCAAGAAACATGAGGGACCCTCAATAAGTGGTATTTTGCATATTGAACTCTAGGTTTTGGGTAAATTGCACGTTACACCAAAACTAGGTTTTAATGCACAAAGATTGCTTTATCAGCTCTTTCTTGGTACTCAGGCCACCACAAGCCATACCTCTGCATCATCTTCATTCTCATGATGCTTAAACACATGAGGAACATATTATCATGCACAATTTTCAATTTAAACCCTCAACTTGGGTAATTTTCACTTTAGTCCAAAATAAACAAAACATTGTTTCAACATCATTCAAAAAGGACTAAAATTGAAATATAAGTTCCTCTTGACCCTTAATTACTTTTCAAAAGATAAGAGAAAGCATATAATCAACTTTATTAAGAAAAACACCTAGGGTTAAAGCATAACCTATGTCAGGGATGTTACACCAAGGGAGGTCGATTTACCCTGAGTCACCCGTGAGGGTACTAGTTACCATGGTGAAAGAGCTTAGGAATAAAAGAATAGAGACGGTAAAAGTTCTTTGGAAGCACCATGGAGAAATGAAGGCACATGGGAGCTGAATATGGACATGGGAAAGGGTTACCTCGAATTTTTTTTATTTTATTGGTTGAATTTTGGGGGCAAAATTCATGTAAGGGAGGAAGGATGTTATAACCTCAATTATGCTTGTATTGATTGAAATGCAATTTTTTCAAATAAAAGGGGTTTGAATGGAAAAGTGTATGGTTTATTTTCAAAGAATGGTTGCTTTTGCAAAATTCCCCTTAGACGCATGATTTTGAGGTTTATACTACTTTAATACATCCAATAATGATAAAAAAGAAAAGAGATAAAAGAAATCCCATATAAGTAAAAGGAAAAGAAATAAAGGATAATTGTGTACATATATGATAATTATGTAGAATTCTCTATAAAGTGGTATGGATGACCACTATTGGTTAACTTTCGGTTCCACTTGGTTTCTAATAAGAAAAGAAATAAAAAAAGAAAATAGAAGAGAAAAGAAAGAGAAAAAAGAATTTTAATTGCATAATACATGCCTTTTGAGTGGATGACTTACATATGAAAAAAGTATCTTTTATTTTCAATCTTTCGATCCAATCTTTGCATACAAGTAATTTATGTCATTAAAGAGTTTCCCTTAAAATTTGGGATTAAAAGGATGTGTAGTCTGAGAGATATGGATTTTTGAAAATCCCTAAAGTGAGAGGAATATCTTAAAATGTCACGATTTTGATTTGAATTATTTATTTATTTATTTAACCTTTTAATAGGTGTGTCATGATGTGGACCATTGGATCTGAGATCCAACAATGCACGATCCTCTCCTACCAACAGTCAAATAAGGAAATAAGGAACATGAGAGAGATCCTTTCCGACCGATTTCTCTCCACCTAGTGGATGTGCACACCTAGAAACTTGCCCCATGAGGTGGTAGTGAGAAACAACACCGATCCATCCTATGTTTGCTAGGGTTTTGGGGGGGCCTAGAAGGTTCACCCAATTTCACGGTGACAAGGAGCTAACATGAGGAACCCCACCTACAAAAGGAGGACCCGAGACCTTTTGCAAAGGTGCCAATACCCTTGCAAGCATACCCACAACTCCTCCGTCTCAACTCTACCCTCATTTCCTCCTCCAACCTCTGTTCTCAACCTCCATCATCTTCCTTGGACCTTGCCATAGATCGGCTAGCTGTACCAGCTTCTCTGACCTCTCTACAACCAATTGACGCCTCAGGCAAATTCGATTAGGCGAGGCAATGCTTTGTGCACCTTCACCTGCTGGTCCTAGGCCTCGACTTCTAGAGTTGACGTTGGAGGCTGACCCACTTTGTTGGCCCTATTCGTAAGCAAGCAGACAAAGGAGGGAGACAACCCTTCGTGAAATCTCCTTCCTCCTCTCACCTTCTGCGTGATAAGGTAAGGGGCACTTTGGTCTTTTCCTATGTTTTTAGTTTTGCCCGCCTTGTTTCCATACGAGCACGGGTTCCACCATGGCACGAGCCTATTGGCTCAGTCTGGCTTCGCTAGCCCAGCCAAAAATATACTAAGTAATTAGGTGGCATTTTCTCATTGGTTTAAAAGTGATTTATTTGGAAAAATCATAACTAACTGTACAATTATTCAATGGGAACATGTAGTATATGGATTTTGATGAGAAAAATATGTATAATCCATTCAAAATGAAATTGAGGCCTGAATATGCTTTTAACTCGAAAGGTATGTAAAGGTGCTATCTTTAATGGTTTTAATTAATTTATAAACCTAAGTTCTGAAGATTAATGGATCTAATGATGTTCCATGACTAAGAAGTTTAGTCTTTTGACATAAAAAGGATGGATTAGATCTAATTGGATTATATTTTTTCATAACTTTATTAATTAGGGTTCCATGATTATAAAAGTGCATTAATGGACTTAGAAACCCTAATTTTGATAATTATGAGGTTTAATGGATTTTAATCTGAAAGTCAATCAAGAAGGCCTGAAAATGATGTTCTTAAACTAATTTGTGGATAAAGACCCTTAATTTGGATAATTTGAGTAATTAGGGTGTTTATGAGTAGAAATGTGCTTTTAGGGTTTGTTGACCTAAAAGTGTAAAAATGGAAAGTAAAACTGAGAAACCGTAAGGAAACCTTAATAAGGCTTAGAAACCCTAGAATGGAATCCCAAGTCAATAAAAGATGTTTGGATGCAATTATAAGAATTAGGTGTTATAAATACTTTTCAGGATCAAGCTACTTGATTTATTGCTTAACTTGGTTGATTGAACTTCTTGATTGCATCAACTATCTTGCTTGGTTTTGAGATTGCCAAATTAGGTATGTGGTTACACTTATGGCTAATCACTCTAGTTTCATGGCGATTTCTGAGGTTTCACTGGTTGCTTGAAATTAACTACTTGGATGAACTTTAATTCTTACAACTATAAAGTGAGTATGGCTATCACTATATATGTGTGCATGACTAGCTCAAATCCTAATCCTCCTCTGTATATTTGTGTATATGTGAGAAATTGATATCTAGGTATTGGTCTACCTTGGGGTAGGATCAACAAAATATCATGAGTCAAGGTTTGGTCTACCTTTGGGTAGGATCATACGACTATACAACTCTAGGTACTGGTCTACTTTTAGGGTAGGACTAAAAGGGCTATTGAGGATCTGCCACATGAGGAAAGGTAGTATCCATGTCTATTGCAGGGACAACATAAATGCTTGGATAGATCATGATTGAGTAATTATGTTTAAGACATAAGGTTTGATATGTTAAACAATAATATTATTGAAATATGTTGTTACAACTAGATGCAAAATTTTTGTTTCCCCTACATATCAATATAGCATGTTATACTGATTGACATTTTGTTTTCCGACATTTTAGGGTAACATGTTATTACATATACAAGCTTAATGGAAAGTGGATATTCAATAAAAGTTGACATTGACAAAGAACAAGTCTATATAATGTTTGGAGAAATATAGTTAGATAGTTCTCTCCTTGGGTATAATTATGAAATCCCATTTTTGAAAGGTATGTGGAAAGAACATTTTTATATCATGCATTAAGCTTAGTCGTGGTAGAATTTATTAATTATTTTTGATATTTGCAAAACCATATGATCCTATTTGGGATAACGACTCTAGCTTCTTGGCCTTCCTTAATTGGGGGTTGCCAGGGTGGGGTCGTTAGAACAGATTAGGATCGATGATTGTAGCTTGACTAATATGTCACCGTGATAGACTCATACTAAGCAAGGGGAAGAGACCTTAGGATTTTTGACTCTCCTAGATCTTGTATGGAACTAATTGTGACATTGCAGTAGTTAGTTGGATGTTTGAGTGGTATGCATTAAACTCCCCATGGATTAATAAAAGATGTAACCTGATCGTGTAGCATATATGTTAGGGTTGTGCCATGATTCACATTGGTTGATAACCCTTGCCTTGTTTCTTTTAATGTTTAGATGATGTATAATGTGGTAAGATAAATCAACTATTTAAACAATGTCAGCTTTACCTATTCCTATGAATATTATGCTAATCATTAAATGTTGTAATATTATCTATTTTATCACTTTAATTACATATCTGCTACTAGAAGTAAATGTTGTTGAGAGTTATATCTCTTGTTGGGACATGGGTCTCACTTTGTGGGTCACCACAACTTTTTAGGTGATTGTCAGTGTCATTGTTAGGATCATGGTGGTGGGGAAGAGTAGCTTGGAGAGTAGAAGTAGAAGGTTGGCTAGTGTTTAGTATGTCCTAGAGTCGTCCCTATACTCTCAGGTCTGGGAAGGGAAGTTTTGTAGACTATGTATCTTGACTAGAGTTTTTGGTAGTATGCAGATGTTGTATATGGAATGTATATATGTGGAATAATGGTTTGGCATACATGTTGTGGTTGAGGCCACTGGACAGTTGTATGGATACCTGGTAAGGTATGTGCTCTTATGCATGGTGTTGGGCTTATATGTAAATGTTTTTGGACATGTTAAGGAGTTTTATTTGGTTTTAGTTATCCACTTTTCTTACTATGTGGTTAATTAGGGATTGATCATGTTGGTTTTAAGTAATTTCATTTAGCTCTAAGGGGTGCCACAATTTGGTTGGTATCAGATCTTAGGGTTTGCTGAGCCTACATGGACATATGACTTATGTTGTGTGTTTGTTCTTACATAATCCAACATATCTAATCATAGCTTATGGATATGCATATATGTCTGGAGAACGTGAAGAGCATGCCGAGAGTAGCTATGTGACACTAGGATATGGTGGTAGGAGGATGGTACCAGATGGTAGAGTACATGAGACGGGGCCAAAACAGCCCGAACCACCTCTGTTTGACCCTTGAGCCATGGATGATCTAGCCTTCCAACCCATGTTAGGACAACTCATGACAATGATTACACATTTAGGAGATAGGGATGCTACACCTCAACCTAGGGAACCTATCCCTAATGCAAAATCTCAGGGTCTAGGGAAGACATTTGAGAAGCTGAAGCGTGTGGCAACCACTAAGTATGCGGGTACAACGTAGTCAAAAGACGGTGACATATGGTTAACCGAGTTAGAGAAAGCATTTAGAATCTTAAACATCCCATATGAGGACAAGGTGAAGCATGCAGTTTACCTTTTGAAGGGTGGTTTTGGCCATTGGTGGAGCATAGAGGAGGAGAAGAGACCTGTAGTGGTAGTGAGTTGGGAAGAGTTTTGGTAGGAGCTTGTGAGTTGCTATTTCCTTGAGACATACCTAGATGAGAAGACAACCCACTTTGAACGTTGTGCCAAGGTCCATTATCTATCAACGACTACGAAGTGAGGATTATGAGGCTGTTGAGGTTCTATCCTCACATGGAAACCATAGAGAACAAGAGGATCTGGATGTTTGAGAATGGTCTAAACTCTAAGTTGTCTACAACAACATCGTCTTTGGATAATAGGGAGAAGTTCTTTACCTTTATGTAGTATGTAAGAAGGATATAGGTATGTTGTTGAGAACTGAGAAGCCAATACAAGAGAAAGGCCAGCTCAGTTCCAAGGACATTCTTCTGGTATCTTCAAGAAAGTGAGGTTCTCTTCACTGTAGTATCAACAGTCACCATAGAGATGGGCTTTTTCTGAGCCAAGAGCACGAGTTCAATCAAAGTGGTCCTCTAGTAAAGGGAGAGGTCACAACTTTTCACCAGTAGGGGTGAACATTTCAATGTCAATATTAGTGATAGGGCTGTCTAGGACACAATATGATTCAAGGACCTATTTCAAGTGTGGGCAAGTCGGGCATATGAGATGGTCATGCCTTGTAAAGGACAAGGATGTGATATAGTAGCTGAGGCAGAGTCTGTAGGGCTCACAGCAACAACATCAGTAATAATATAGCAATGGTGGTGGTAGAGGTCGTGTCCATGCATCACAGACACGGTCATCAGGACCATCTAGTAGAAGATGAGGACGACAATAGGCGACAACTATATTCTATGCCATGAATCAGTTGGAAGTAGTGGTCAACTCACAGGTTGTGACATGTCAAATGGAACTTTTTCATTCAGACTTATCTGCTTCTTATTTTGTATGTATTTTAGTTGACCTGGGTGCGACACACTCATTTGTCACTAGAGAGGTGATAAGTAGTTGTTATCTGCTATTTGTAGTAAATCTGATAGCCTCTTTCTAGAAACATCGTTAGTTGGTTCCGCTGTGTTGCGAGAGGTGTGTCCATCTTATGTTCTTTCTTTCTTGGGACACAATGTTCAAGTGGATCTCATGCCACTTGGCATGCATGAATTCGATGTGATCCTAGGGATGGATAACTTAGAGAAGTACAAGGTTGTTTTAGACTATAGTTCCACGGTTGCAATGTTCTATGATGGGGATGTCTCCTGCACTTTCCAAGGAGATAGGAAGATTCTTCCTACATGTTTGATGTCGATCGTTATAGTGGATAAGTTGATGAGATAGGGGTGTGAGGCTTTCTAAGCACATGTTGTGGATACCAAGGTGAGGATTCCTAGTATCCAGGGTGTACCTATAGTGTGCGAGTTGGGGGACATATTTCCAAAATAGTTTCCTGGTGTTCCACCCCCTTTAGCGATTGATTTTGAGATTAATATAGTTCCTAGAATGCAAGCCATAGCTCAGGAAACTTATAGGATGGCACCAACTGATATGAAGGAGTTGAACAAATAGTTACATGAGTTTCTAGAGAAGGGTTTCATATGACCGAGCACTTCCCTTTGGGGTGCTCTAGTGTTGTCCATGAAGAAGGATGGTTCCATGAGGATTTGTATACATTATTGACAGTTGAACAAGGTTACAGCGAATAACAAGTACCCATTAACGAGGATTGATGATTCATTTTGTGATGACCGTCATCAAACCGACAAGAAAATAGTTACTAATTATGTGGTATAAACATAAACAACGGATTAGAAAAAATCTCTAAAATTAAAAACCATTTTGCAAGAAGGTCCTCTTTCAAATAACTCTTACCGAAAGATCCAAAACTTATACATATCATGATTTACATTGTACAACATTGTTCCATCCCATCTTAAGGACAACATATAATAGTTGCTCTATCAAAACACATACTGGAGCAACATAAAACCTCAAGGCCTAAAAGGAAAAATCTCAGATTGTTCATGAAACCATTACACACTGACTCCAAGGACCTGAGAGTATAGAGACGACACATATGACTTCTATCTACAAGATACGACAGACAATACACTCTAACTGAGCTATTACTGCTGCCCCAACTATTGTTCCTCCTCCACAAAAAGGTCTCCATCACTTCATGCTCATCCACCTAAAAATTGTGGATCCCACGAGGTGAGACAATTGTCCCAATGAGAGATATAACTCGCCGTCAACCATATTATTATTGTAGATAAATATTATAAAACTGAGCATGGCTTCTTTTATATTAATAGGTATGATTATTCATTGTATGAACATGATAAAGTAATCTCTTTGCTTAAGAAAAAGATGCATCTACCCATGGTAGAATAATAACCTTAAGCAAATATACTACACGACTGAACAT
This sequence comes from Alisma plantago-aquatica, assembly GCA_963693085.1. Taxonomy (NCBI): domain Eukaryota; kingdom Viridiplantae; phylum Streptophyta; class Magnoliopsida; order Alismatales; family Alismataceae; genus Alisma; species Alisma plantago-aquatica. The sequence continues at coordinate 320,149,469 of OY856415.1, read as the reverse complement.
ATTTTACAATCACACTTATGCCCTAAGGAGATGAAGTATTCTATGTTCATCTCCAACTGACCACAAACTTCTCACAAGTCGGTACCATACAAGGTCAATAGGAGAGCCGGTTGCCATGACCTCAGCTGTCTCAATCAGTACGAGACCACTGGTAGTGACATCTCGTGTCAATCTACAAAAGAGCATGCCAGGGTATACATGCATCTATGCTCAGAGCTGCAGTGTCAACTGCACTCTCTTAGGGGAAACATCTACTAACAACCACCCCCAGTTATGAAATTACTAAGTCATGGCATATAGCCATACTCTGATCCACGTGCCAGTTCACCATGCTCAACATAGAGTCTACGACCAAAGTTGCACTCGAGCCAGGATATGGTATATAGCCAAATCCCCATTTATTTCAAGTTTGTAAGGGGACTGACTCATACATGGACGTCCGTTTATACTTACACCCCCACATATTCAAAAATATGCACTTCGGGTTATGCCGCAGGGAACCCGTTTCACCATTCAGCAAATTCTGGCAGTGATGGATATATAGTCAGGGCAACATTTTATGGTTTCTAATGATATATTACGTGCATTACAACATTCTTTTAGCATCAAACAAGTTATCATTATTAATCACAACAAATGCTACAAAGAAAGGTGTAATACATCTATCACGTACGTTTCAAATATTTGAAACACATTTAGATACTTAACACTTGGGATCTCAGTCCCTTATAATATTACTGGGAATCCTCATCCCTTCACATCATTATCATCATGATTACTAGATCTGGGTATTCAAACACCTAGATCACCGCATAGCATTGTTACCTCTGTAACAGGTAACCATTACCTCTAGGTTCTCAGACCAAGGTATTCATTTCACTTGTTGTACAAGTATTTCACATAGTTCACATGGTTTGATCAAGTATCTTGTCACATCTCACTAGGAAACAACTATACACAAGGATCACAAGGCCCATTAAACATCTTGTCTCCTCTCACAAGGTAACAACTATACACATGGCTCACAAGGCCCATTAAACATCTTGTCACCTCTCACTAGGTAACAACTATACACATGGCTCACAAGGCCATTAAACATCTTGTCACCTCTCACTAGATAACAACTATACACATGGCTCACAAGGCCATTATTAGAGTTAGGGTTTCCCTTTATAGTCGAATAGGTTTTCAAGTTCATATTATTAATCCAAACCCTAATTCATTGCTCCACACATCTAGAAGCATACATTGACATCATAAGTATGTGATCATACTTATTTAATCTCATTATTTATCATTAAATGATTATCAACACAAGGTATGACATTCTCTCTCATCCTCACTAAGATATTGATTACAACATATATTTGGTTCAATCCTCCTCTTGAGGAACATTAGTTCATCATTAACAATTCACATCATCTTTTATATTGCAATTAACACAACCTGCAACATATGTCACTCAGTCAATCACATATGATTGAAGTGTCCCTTCCATATCGGGTATCAAGATGTGTATATGTTAACATATTATGCTTTAATATACATTCTTATTTCATGTAGTGTATCCATATCAGGCATGTGATATAACCACATAACCATGTCATGTTTTAGGGTGTATCCTCTTATCGTGTGCCCACATCAAATTGACTATCACTTAGTTTTTATCATCTCAAGATAACTTCATATCGGGTATGAGCTAGGTGCTTGACCCCATATCGGGTATAAGCTATGTGCTTGGTACCATATCATGCACAAGGTCTGCACCATATCGGACATAGAGTGTATGCCTCATCATACATCGTTTAAGTGGTGTATACAAGATACCATATCAGTTTTGTTGGCTAAATTGGACATTATTAAACCCTTGTTTTGATGATGACAAACATTTTATTCTTGTGGATCTAACTTGTTATTTGAGTGTTTCAGGGATAAAAAAATAAGGAAGTGGATAGTTCAAGAGCAATACAAATTGTAAGATCAATATGCTTAAATTACTTTATTTTCATTATTGTACTCAATGTAAAAACTTGTACAAATATATAATGTACAAGTACTTAGACATCATGTAAATCAAGTGTTAGATCTTCCCTATCCACTCACAACACTTAGAAAGATCCTCCCTTAAGATAAGAACAATTACACATTGATACACACACTTAGTACATGACTCAACACATTGGGACAGGGACATTCTCAGTCGACAAATTCCTCGACCGAGACACTCTCAATCGACAATATTCTCGACCGAGAATAGTCCTTCTAGAAAATTCTATAGACGTTAGACTGAATTGAAAAGTGGTTGGTAGTTGGAAATGAACGTTGCAATACACTCATTTCAGACCTTCCCTCGGTCGACAAATTCCTCGACGGAGAGACTCTCGGTCGACAAACTTCTCGATCGAGAAAGGTTCTGGACTGCACTTTTCAGCATTAAACAACTAGCCGTTGCAATGTAATTAGTGGACACCTAACGGCTATTTGAGCACTAAGGACACCCTAAAAAGTATCTAGAATGTCTCTAAGCACTAGTAAGCCATTCCTATAAATAGGACATGCCTTAGGAAACCCAAAACATCACTTACACTTGAGAATCATTCCTTGTGTCCAACAAGCTGAGCTACACTTGCAATCTATTTTCCTTGAGTTCTACATTAGTGTCCTATAGCCTAGTATCTCCTAGCCACCACACTACCACGTTCATCTATAGTGGATAGGAGATCAATACGATTGATATAGGATCAAAGTGCTATACTCAATTTGTAACATTGTTTCTTTCTTCCAATCTTGTTCCTTTTATTGTATTTTGTTCTCCTTTGCTACTCCTAGGTTAGAGGCTGCGGAAAGGAGGTTTTGGAGCTTCTTTAGGTGGTGAAGGTAGCTCGGTGGACTTAGGTTTACTTCAAGAAGGCTATTTTAATGGGAAGATACTTCAAGAGGAAGGCCACTTCAAGGGGGAGCTTGGAGTTACTTCGAGGAAGGCTGCTTCAAGGTTGGTGGGACTACTTCTAGGTGAAGGCTATCCTAAGGGTTGTGAAGGTAGTTGTATCTTATGTAACATCCTTGCGAGGTAATAAAATACAATTGCTTTGAAAATCCCAGTTGGGAACAACCGGGTAGTGGACTGACTCCCTTAGTATTTGCTAAGGGTGGAACCACTCTAAACAGCTTGCCTCCGACTTCAATATTTTTGTGGTTGTTTGCTTAAATTGATTTTTAAATTCCAAAAAGCTCTATTCAGCCCCCCTTTAGATCTTTCAATTTGTATCAGAGCAGGCTTCGAGGAACTTTAACAAGTCTTGAGGAAAATGGGTGATGGAGTACTAAACAACCTCAATTTGGAAGGAACACTTGTAGCTTGGCCTCCACCATTTGATGGCACCAAATACAACTATTGGAAGAGGAGGATGCAATTCTACTTTCAAGGGATCAACTGGGATATTTGGAGAATGGTTTCAAATACCTACACTCTTCCTCAAATAGAATATGCTACATGGGATGCAAATACGGTAAAATTAGCCCAATTGAATGCAAAAGCTATAAGTATCCTTTATTGTTCAATTTCCATAGGTGAGTTTAATAGAATATCAAATTGTGAAACTGGATATGAAATATTGCACAAACTCTCTATTACTTATGAAGGAACTATTCAAGTAAAGAACTCCAAAATTAGTATGCTTAAATAAAAGTTTGAACAATTTTGTATGGAACCAAATGAGTCTATTAGTGAAATGTATGCAAAGTTTCTTCTATTGTTAATGGTTTGAATGCATTAGGTAAAGCCATTAGTGATGAGGATCAAGTATCCAAGATTCTTAGGTGTTTGCCACCAAAGTACAAACCAAAGGTGACGACTATTGAAGAAGCAAATGATCTCACAAGATTGGAGGATGGAACAACTCATTGGCAACTTGGAGACTCATGAGGTCACCCTTGAAGAAGAAGAAAGATTGGTGGCTGAACACAAGAAGGAGAAAAGAAAGGACATTGCATTCAAGGCATCAACCAAAATTAGTCATGACATAAGTGAAGAAGACAGTAAAGAAGAAACTCTCATTGTAAATGGTAAGTAGTATAGAAGATTTAAAACTAACAAAACTTCTAGTGTTTCTTCGTCCTCTAGGTGCTTTGAATGTGGAAAATGGGGACATTTGAAAAGTGATTGTCCTAAACTCAAGAAAGGAAAGAAATCATCTCACAAGAAGAAGGAAAAAGCCTATAAAGCTGCATGGGATGACTCAAGTGATGATAGTGAGGATGGAGAAGAAGAGGTGGAGTGCCTTATTGCTACAACAAATGAAGAAGAAGAGGTAAGTCTTTTTGATTTATCTGAAGAAGAGTTAGTTGATAGCATTAATGAATTGCATGATAAATATATTGATTGTAAAAAGAAACTAAAAAGAGTTACTAAAACTAATGAGGAATTTTATGCTCAACAAAATGATCTTGTTTCTAAAAAAGAAAGTATTATTTCTGAAAAATCTACCTTGAAATCATCTCTTAATGATTGCAATACGAGGCTGTTTACTCTAGAAACAAATTATGGTTTTCTTTCTCAAGAAAAGGTTGAACTACTTGAAAAATTGAATGATCTTCAAACTCAGCCTATCTTGTGTACTCATTTAGATTATGATGCTATTATCAAAGAAAGAGATAGTTTGTTATCTAATCTAGAACAAGCAAAGTTATATGTTAAACGGAGAATGGATGAAATTGCTAAGTTACAAAAGGAAATTAGTAGCTTTAAAAAATGGTATTCTTGATAAGATCCTAAAAGATTCTTCTGGTCAGATTGGAAGGAGAGGACTAGGTTATAAGCCCAAAGGTAAATCCTATCAAAAACCTAGAGTGAGAAGGACACAAGTGCCCAAGACTAAAGTTATATATGTGCCTAAAGACAATCTAGCTAAGAAGAGAAACGAAATTGATTCTATATGTTGTCATTACTATTTATGTCTTGGACATTATTCATTTTCTTACCCATACAAGAAAAAGGATGTTGATCTAGTTTGGGTTCCTAAAACTTAGAGATTTGAATCTGATTAGTTGAGATTTGACTTAAAACTTTACTTTGATATTCAAAATGTCTTATCTCAACTAAACTGAGCTTTAATTTTCATATTTCTTTAATTATATTGGAAATAACTTATGTTTTACTTGCAAATAATTACTGAAAATACAACAGAAACAATCTCAGTCGACAACAAGTTCGACTGAGACATTCTTCAGTTGAGAAAATTGTCGACCGAAGTAGTTTCTGTCTCAAACCTACATTTTCTAGAGAAATAGTAAAATTATCGATCGATAAAATAGTCGACCGAGTAAGTTATTGTCTTAAGTCTACAAAAACTTGAGAAACATCCGGCCGACAAGTAATTCAACCGAATATCACTCGGTTGAGAACTTTGTCGATCGAGGAAAACTCTCTCATAACTATTTTATTAAAATAAGATACTTCAATTGCAATTAACTTAAGTGACTGGAATATGCAATAAACTTTACATATTACATTAAATGTCTGAATGACCCTTATCAAAAGGAAGAATATGTGGGCATCAAAACTTTACACTTTGCATGATTAAATTGTCCCAGATAAGCATATAAGAGGAAAAGATTGGCTTTATTCAAGAAAAGTGTTAATAGCAAATCGAAAGTCACAAAGAGGTTTTATTTTAGATTATTAAACATTCATAAGTTCATATATGAGCAAAATGAAGAACTAATAATGATCATGCACAACAGATCATATGGTCTATGGGATAACCTATGAAAATGCATACATTGGAAATCTATAGAAATGCCTCTCGATTGAGAAAGAATTCAACCGAGGGGCGCCATGGTCGAAGTCAAGGTCGACCTAAAATAAGCTTGAAAAAATGCTTATTTGTAAATCATTCACCTACACTTAACCTTAGTATATTTTCTCAACATGTTAAAAACAAATTGATTCATTATTTTACTTATTTAATTGCACTTCAAAGCTAGTTATGACCTTCGTATCCTTAAAGTAATTCAAATAAGGTAGCTTACAATATTCTTGAATGTGATGCTCTTAAATGAATTCTGTAAACAAATTAGGGCTGAACATCCCTTGTATTTACTTAAGAGACACATCAATTGATTCCACTATGAGCCTAAAGGAATGTCATATCATTTCAGGGCTTAACATCCCTTGTAAATGGTTGAGAAACTATCAAAATATATTCATGAGTCTAAAGTATTCTTATGTCATTTCAGGGCTTAACATCTCTTGCAAATGATTGATAAATAAATCATGATTTTTGAACTATGGATAAATTTGACATTATTGTTATAGCATACAATTAAGGGGGAGTATCCCATTCAGGGGGAGCAAATTGTTATATGGTTATCATTTTGAAATGCCAAAGGGGGAGAAATAATATATATCAAAATAAATGAGTTTCATAATCTCTTGGCTTCACATAAATTATTGCTATATTCCTTAAAAGAGTTCTATACGTCTTTAAATAAATAAGAGGATACTTACATAATGTAAACATCAGGTATGAAACTCATGCTGCTACTAGGTTGGAGGCTGCGGAAAGGAGGTTGTTGAAGCTTCTTTAGGCGGTGAAGGTAGCTCGTTGGACTTAGGATTACTTCAAGAAGGTTGTCTCAACGGGAAGCTACTTCAAAAGGAAGGCTACTTCAAGGGGGAGCTTGGAGTTACTTCGAGGAAGGCTGCTTCAAGGTTGGTGGGACTACTTCTAGGTGAAGGCTATCCTAAGGGTTTTGAAGGTAGTTGTATATTATGTAGCATCCTTGCGAGGTAATAAAATACAATTGCTTTCAAAATCCCGGTTGGGAACAACTGAGTAGTGGACTGACTCCCTTAGTATTTGCTAAGGGTGGAACCACTCTAAACACCTTGCCTCCTTCTCCAATCTTTTTGTGGTTGTTTGCTTAAATTGTTTTTTAAACTCCAAAAAGCTCTATTCACCCCCCTCTAGATCTTTCAATTGGTATTAGAGAAGGCTTCAAGGAACTTTAATAAGTCTTGAAGAAAATGGGTGATGGAGTACTAAATAACCTCAACTCGGAAGGAACACTTGTATCTCGACCTCCATCATTTGATGGCACCAACTACAACTATTGGAAGAGGAGGATGCAATTCTACTTTCAAGGGACTAGCTGGTATCTTTGGAGAATGGTTTCAAATACCTACACTCTTCCTCAAATGGAATATGCTGCATGGGATGCAAATTCGGTAAAATTAGCCCAATTGAATGCAAAAGTTGTACGTATCCTTTATTGTTCAATTTCGTAGGTGAGTTTAATAGAATATCAAATTATGAAACTGCATATGAAATATGGCATAGACTCTCAATTAATTATGAAGGAACTGTTCAAGTAAAGAACTCCAAAATTAGTATGCTTAAACAAAAGTTGGAAACATTTCGTATGGAACCAAATGAGTCTATTAGTGAAATGTATGCAAAGTTTTCTTCTATTGTTAATGGTTTGAATGCATTAGGTAAATCCATTAGTGAAGAGGATCAAGTATCCAAGATTCTTAGGTGTTTGCCACCAAATTAAAAACCAAAGGCGACAGCTATGGAAGAAGCAAATGATCTCACAAGATTGAGGATGGAACAACTCATTGGCAACTTGGAGACTCATGAGGTCACCCTTAAAGAAGAAGAAAGATTGGTGACTGAACACAAGAAGGAGAAAAGAAAGGACATTGCATTCAAGGCATCAACCAAAATTAGTCATGACACAAGTGAAGAAGATAGTGAAGAAGAAACCCTCATTGTAAATGGTAAGCAGTATAGAAGATTTAAAACTAACAAAACTTCTAGTGTTTCTTCTTCCTCTAGATGCTTTGAATGCAGAAAAAGGGGACATTTAAAAAGTGATTGTCCTAAACTCAAGAAAGGAAAGAAATCATCTCACAAGAAGAAGGAAAAAGCCTACAAATCTGCATGGGATGACTCAAGTGATGATAGTGAGGATGGAGAAGAAGAGGTGGAGTGCCTTATTGCTACAACAAATGAAGAAGAAGAGGTAAGTCTTTTTGATTTATCTAAAGAAGTATTAGTTGATAGCATTAATGAATTGCATGATAAATATATTGATTGTAAAAAGAATCTAAAAAGAGTTACTAAAACTAATGAGGAGTTGTGTTGCTTACTCAAGAAACAAATTATGGTTTTCTTTCTCAAGAAAAGGTTGAACTACTTGCAAAATTGAATGATCTTCAAACTCAGCCTATCTTGTGTACTCATTTAGATTATGATGTTGTTATCAAAGAAAGAGATAGTTTGTTATATAATCTAGAACAAGAAAAGTTATATGTTAAATGGAGAATGGATGAAATTGCTAAGTTATAAAAGGAAATTAGTAGCTTGAAAAAAATGATATTCTTGATAAAATCCTAAAAGATTCTTCTGGTCAGATTGGAAGGAGAGGACTAGGTTATAAGCCCAAAGGTAAATCCTATCAAAAACCTAGAGTGAGAAGGACACAAGTGCCCAAGACTAAAGTTATATATGTGCCTAAAGACAATCTAGCTAAGAAGAGAAATTAAATTGATTCTATATGTTGTCATTACTATTTATGTCTTGGACACTATTCATTTTCTTGCCCATATAAGAAAAAGGATATTGATCTAGTTTGGGTTTTTAAAACTTAGAGATTTGAATCTAATTAGTTGAGATTTGGCCTAAAACGTTACTTTGATATTCAAAATGTCTTATCTCAACTAAACTGAGCTTTAATTTGCATATTCCTATAATTATATTGGAAATACCTTATCTTTTACTTGCAAATAATTACTAAAAACACAACAACAACAATCTCGGTCGATAGCAAGTTCGACCGAGACATTTTTCGGTCGAGAAAATTGTCGACCGAAGTAGTTTATGTCTCAAACCTGAATTTTCTAGAGAAACAATAAAATTATCGATAGAGAAAATAGTCGACTGAGTAAGTTATTATCTTAAGTCTACAAAATCCTGATAAACATCTGGCCGACAAGTACTTCAACTGAATATCACTAGGTCGAGAACTTTGTCGACTGAGGAAAAATCTGTCAGAACTATTTTATTAAAATAAGATACTTCAATTGCAATTAACTTAAGTGACTGGAATATGCAATAAACTTTACATATTACATTAAATATCTGAACGACCCTTATCAAAAGGAAGAATATATGGGCATCAAAACTTTATACTTTGCATGATTAAATTGTCCCAAACAAGCATATAAGAGGAAAAGTTTGGCTTTATTCAAGAAAAGTATTAATAGCAAATCTAAAGTCATAAAGAGGTTTTATTTTAGATTATTCAACATTTATAAGTTCATATATGAGAAAAATGAAGAACTAATAATGATCATACACAACAGATCATGCGGCCTATTGGATAACCTATGAAAATGCATACATTGGAAATCTATAGAAATGCCCCTCGATTGAGAAAGAATTCAACCGAGGGGTGCCATGGTCGAAGTCAAGGTCGACCTAAAATAAGCTTGAAAAAATGCTTATTTATAAATCATTCACCTGCACTTAACCTTAGTATATTTGCTCAACATGTTAAAAACAAATTGATTCATTATTTTACTTATTCAATTTCACTTTAAAGCTAGTTATGACCTTCGTATCCTTAAAGTAATTCAAATAAGGTAGCTTACAATATTCTTGAATGTGATGCTCTTAAATGAATTCTCTAAACAAATTAGGGCTTAACATCTCTTGTATTTGGTTAAGAGATACATCAATTGATTCCACTATGACCCTAAAGGAATTTCATATCATTTCAGGGCTTAACATCCCCTATAAATGGTTGAGAAACTATCAAAATATATTCATGAGCCTAAAGGATTCTTATGTCATTTCAGGGCTTAACATCTCCTGCAAATGATTGAGAAATAAATCATGATTTTTGAAAAATGGCTAAATTTGACCTTCTTGGTATAGTATACAATTAAGGGGGAGTATCCCATTCAGGGGGAGCAAATTGATTATATGGCTATCTTTTTGAAATGACAAAGGGGGACAAAGAATATAAATCAAAATAAATGAGTTTCATAATATCTTGGCTTCACATAAATTATTTCTATATTCCTTAAAAGAGTTCTATACCTATTTGAATAAAAAAGAGAATACTTACATAAGGTAAACATCATGTATGAAACTCATGCTATTTAAATTTCCTTTATTTATATTTTAGAAATGTTTGTCACCTTCAAAAAGGGGGAGATTGTTGGCTAAATTGGACATTATTAAACCCTTGTTTTGATGATGACAAACATTTTATTGTTGTGGATCTAACTTGTTATTTGAGTGTTTTAGGGATAAACAAATAAGGAAGTGGATAGTTGAAGAGCAATACAAATTGGAAGATCAATATGCTTAAATTACTTTATTTTTATGATTGTACTCAATGTAAAAACTTGTACAAATATATAATGTACAAGTACTTAGACATCATGTAAATCAAGCGTTAGATCTTCCCTATTCACTCACAACACTTAGAAAGATCCTCCATTAAGATAAGCACAATTACATATTGATACACACACTTATTACATGCCTCAACACATTGGGACGGGGACATTCTCGGTCGACAAATTCCTCGACCAAGACACTCTCGGTCGACAATATTCTAGACTGAGAATAGTCCTTCTAGAAAATTTTATAGACGTTAGACTGAGTTGAAAAGTGGTTGGTAGTTGGAAATGAACGTTGCAATACACTCATTCCTGACCTTCCCTCGTTCGAAAAATTCCTCGACTGAGAGACTCTCGGTCGACAAACTTCTCGACTGAGAAAGGTTCTGGACTGCACTTTTCAGCATTAAACAACTAGTCGTTGCAATGTAATTAGTGGACACCTAACGGCTAGTTGAGTAATAAGGACACCCTAGAAAGTGTATAGAACGTCCCTAAGCACTAGTAGGCCATTCCTATAAATATGACATGCCTTAGGACACCCAAAGCATCACTTGTGCATACAATTACACTTGAGAATCATTCCTTGTGATCAACAAGCGGAGCTACACTTGCAATCTATTTTCCTTGAGTTCTACATTAGTGTCCTTTAGCCTAGTATCTCCTAGACACCACACCACCACATTCATCTATAGTGGATAGGATATCAATACACTTGATATAGGATCAAAGCGATGTACTCAATTGGTAACATTGTTTCTTTCTTCCAATCTTGTTCCTTCTATTGTATTTTGTTCTCCTTTGCTACTCCTAGGTTGAAGGCTGCGGAAAGGAGGTTGTTGGAGCTTATTCAGGTGTTGAAGGTAGCTTGATGGACTTAGGATTAATTCAAGAAGGCTGTCTCAATGGGAAGCTACTTCAAGAGGAAGGCTACTTCAAGGGGGAGGTTGGAGTTACTTCGAGGAAGGCTGCTTCAAGGTTGGTGTGACTACTTCTAGGTGAAGGCTATCCTAAGGGTTGTGAAGGAAGTTGTATCTTATGTAACATCCTTGCGAGGTAATAAAATGCAACTGCTTTCAAAATTGGGAACAATCGGGTAGTGGACTGACTCCCTTAGTATTTTCTAAGGGTGGAACCACTCTAAACAGCTTGCCTCCTTCTCCAATATTTTTTGGTTGTTTTCTTAAATTGTTTTTTAAACTCCAAAAAGCTCTATTCACCCCCCTCTAGATCTTCCAAGTTTCCCATAAAAAATTATCATATCGGTTCTCCATGTTGGGTAACATATTGGATTACCATGTTAGGTAGACCCTTGGGCTCATAACCCCTTCATACCTTCAAGGATTAGTCCTATCATATAGTTATATGAAAAGATAGGTGTCTAATGGAATTCTCTTATCACAATTCATTACACAAAGGATAGGGTATATCAGATTTCAATCTCTCAACCAGGGTTTGCCACCATATTGGGTAAAATGAGCCATATCGTGCATGCGGTATGAATTGGACCTCATATCGTTCACAAGGTAGAAGTAGGTTCCATTCCTAACATCCAAGGGATATCATTCATATTATCCATGTGGTATCACTCATCACTTGTATCGGTTTACCCATCACCTTTGGTTTCAAACTCTATATTGTTTAGAGTATTCCCTATCTCTATATCATGCAAGAGGTATAATCTTAGACTTGTATAGTGTATAAGGGGTAAGTGGGTATCTCCCATGTCATGCAAAAGGCATGGCTCATATCATGTATGAGCTATCCTCTATCCCCATATCGGGTTAAGGTATTTCAACCATATCGGGTTATACCATGTATTTGATTCTAGTCTTATATTATGCATAAGTGTATACTTCATCAACCATATCATGCACCAGATGTGTGATTCATAATATCGTGTGCAAGAGGTGCATTACATGATCATATTATGCAAGGAGCACTTGCTATTCTCATTCATATCGGGTTACCCAAACTAGGGTTTCATATCGACTTACAAGTATGCCCTTGTTCCTATATCGTGCATGGAGTCTATATCGTGCAATAGGTATTATGGTTAACACCATATCATGTTCCAAGGTATAAAATTCATCTCCATATCATGCAAGCAGATATAATCTCACAAGAATATCATGCAAGTGATGGTTTCACATACCCATATCGGGTTAGAGGTACTAATGTGTATGCTTGAACTCAATATCACTTTATAAAGTGATACCATCTTCTTCAAGCTCTAGAAATTTGTTCTAACTATTATAGTCCATGGCAACGGGTATAAGAAACTACTAGAACTCATAATTTCATCAACTATTCAAGAAGATCTCGGAATTAAAAGTAGATCATTATGTATAGCAAGTTAGGTGACAAATAATAATATGATTGAGTTCAAGTTATATAACCCGCCTTGTAAACAACTTCAAAGCTCCAATCTCCAAAGCTTTACATCCTAAGGTTGAAGATGAACTTCTCCAAGGTCCAAGACTCGTTCAAATCTCTTCCATAGACAAGAAATCACCATTTTTAAGTACTTGGTGAAGAAGGAAAGAAAGGAATATTCATAACCCGATATCCTACTGTTGGCTAAATGGACATCATTTAAATCCCTTTGTTTTGATAATGACAAACATTTCATTCTTGTGGATCTAACGTTCTACTTGAGTGTTGCAGGAATAAGGTGGATGACAAATACTTGGACGATCTATATGCTAAAATTACTTTAAGTCATGAATGTAATCAAATGTAAAAACTTGTACAAGTATATAATGTACACGTATTTAGATATCATGTAAATCAAGCGTTAGATCATCCCTATCTAATCACAACACTTAGAGATAGGTCATCCCCTACGATAGTGTCACAACTGCACACTCATACACACACTTAGTACTTGGCTTAAAACATTGAAACAAGGTTAATCTCGGTCGACAAAATTCTCAACCGAGACACTCTCAGTCGACAAACTCTTCGACCGAGAATGACCCAGGTAGCCGTTAGACATAGCAAACAAGGTAGTTGGGAGTTGGATTAGAACGTTATATACACTTGCTCCAGACAGTCCCTCGGTCGACAAGTCCTCGACCGAGAAGGACTCTCGGTCGACAATTGTTCGACCGAGATGAGTTCTGTCTGCAATTTTCAGAGTTAATTAACTAGCCGTTGTTAAATCAACTAATGGTTACCTAACGGCTAGTTAAGCACTAAGAACCCCCTAGAAAGTGTCTAGAACGTCCTTAAGCATCCATAGGCAATTCCTATCAATAGGTTAAGTCATAGGACACCCAAAACACACTTGTGCAATACTTGAGCTTACATACTTGCAATTGGCAATCTGTTTTGAGCAAATTGAGCAACACTAGTATTTGCTACTCATTTCCCTTGCTCCAAAATTCGTGTCCTATAGGCTAGCATCTCCTATCCACTAAACCGACACTTCCATACTCATTGGTTAGGAGATCAAAATGCTTGATATAGGAAATCAAGCCTTGTGCTTCAAGTGGTAATTGTAATTTCCATTTCCTTTCTTGTTCTTTCTTATTCCTTGTACTCTCATTGCTACTCCTAGGGTTGGAGGCTGTGGATTGGAGAGGGTTTGATCTTCTTGGTGAAATAGGAGATCTTTGGACTACTTCTAGAAGGCTATCTCAACGAGAAGCTACTTCAAGAGGAAGGCTACTTCAAGGGGGAGCTTGAAGTTACTTCAAGGAAGGCTGCTTCAAGGTTGGTGAGACCACTTCAAGGTGAAGGCTGTCCAAAGGGTGTAGAAAGTATTGTAATTTTATGTAATATCCTTGTGAGGTAATACAATTCAATACTTTCAAAATCTCGGTTGGGTAAGCAACCGGGTAGTGGATTGACTGCCTTAGTATTTGCTAAGGTTGGAACCACTCTAAACACCTTGTATCCTTCTTATTATTTCAATTGTGGTTGTTTGAGTTAAATTATCCTAAAATAACCATAAAACCCTATTCACCCCCCTCTAGTGGTTTTTCAATTGGTATCAGAGCAGGGCTTCAAGGAACTCTAACAAAGTCTTGAAGAATGGGTGACGGGGTACTCAACAACCTCAACTTGGAAGGAACACTCGTGGCTAGACCTCCAACTTTTGACGGCACTAACTACACCTACTGGAAGAGGAGGATGCAATTTTACTTCCAAGGACTCAGCTGGGACTTATGGAGAATGGTATCAAATCCATATGAACTTCCTCAAACGGAGTATGCAAATTGGGATGCCAATACGGTAAAATCTGCCCAAATGAATGCAAAAGCTGTAAGTATACTTTATTGCTCAATTTCCGTTAGTGAGTTTAATAGAATATCAAATTGTGAAACAGCTTATGAGATATGGCATAGATTGTCAATAACATATGAAGGAACTGTTCAAGTTAAGAATTCTAAAATCAGAATGCTTAAACAGAAATTTGAACAATTTCTTATGGATCAAAATGAATCTATTGGTGAAATGTATGCAAAATTTTCTTCTATTGTGAATGGTTTGAATGCTTTAGGCAAAGTAATTAGTGAGGAAGACCAAGTGTCAAAGATTCTTAGATCTCTCCCTCCCAAGTACAAGCCCAAAGTGACTGCCATTGAAGAAGCAAATGACCTCACCCGACTAAGGGTGGAGCAACTCATTGGCAATCTAGAAGCACATGAGGCAACCTTAGAGGAAGCGGAATGACGAGAGCATGAACTGCAACAAGGAAGAAAGAAATATATGGCTCTAAAATCTTCAAAGATCATCACGCAAGAAAGTGATGAAACAAGTGAAGGAGAAGGAGAAGAAGCCCTAATTGTTAATGGTAAGAAATATAGAAGATTTAGACCTAACAAAATTGCTAGTTCTTCTTCTTCCCCTCCTAGGTGTTTTGAATGTGGAAAGAAAGGACATCTAAAAAATGAATGTCCTAAAGCAAAGAAGGGAAAGAAAAGCTCACACAAAAAGAAGGGAGAAAGA
Organism: Alisma plantago-aquatica; assembly: GCA_963693085.1. Lineage (NCBI taxonomy): Eukaryota > Viridiplantae > Streptophyta > Magnoliopsida > Alismatales > Alismataceae > Alisma > Alisma plantago-aquatica. The sequence continues at coordinate 320,134,096 of OY856415.1, read as the reverse complement.
GCTTATAAAGCTGCGTGGGATGAGTCAAGTGAGAGTGAAAGTGGAGAAGAGAGTGTGGAGTGTCTCATGGCAAAAGAAGACGATGACAATTCCCAAGAGGTAAGCCTTCTTGATTTGCCAAAAGAAGATTGAATTGCTAGTCTACAAGAAACTCATGACAAGTATGTTGACTGCAAAAAGAAACTAAAGAAGGTCACTAAAACTAATGAGGATCTATATGCTAGATTAAATGATCTTTCTTCTGAAAAGAACAATATTGCTCTTGAAAATTTGTCTTTGAAAACATCTTTAAATGATTGTAATATAAAGTTACTTAATTTAGAAACGAATCATGATCTTCTTTCTCAAGAAAAGGTTGATTTGCTTGCCAAACTAAGCAATTTTCAGACTCAACCTATTCTATGTAATCATCTAGATTATGATAATGTTGTTAAAGAAAGAAACTCTCTATTATCTGATTTAGATCAAGCAAGGATAGATATAAATAAGAAGATGGATGAAATTGCTAAGCTACAAAGAGAAGTAAATGGCTTAAAGGGAAATGATATTCTTGATAATATTATGAAAAATTCCTCTAGCTAAATGGAAGAAGAGGCTTAGGATATGTTCCTAAAAGAAATTTCTATCAACCCAAAAGAGGTCAAGCATGCAAGATCATGTTTGTACCTAAGAACACAATTCCAAATCCTAGAAAGAGAAATGAAATTGACTCTATTACTTGTCACTTTTGTCTACATCTTGGACATTACTCTTTTTCATGCCCTTATAAGAAGAAGGATTCTGAGTTAGTTTGGGTCCCCAAACCTCAAAATTAGAAGACTTGAATGTAATTTAGTTGAGATATGATCTAAATGCTTATCTTTGAAAATCAAAATGTCTTATCTCAACTAAACAAATAGCTTCATGCATTATTTTAAATTCAGAACTGATATAAACAAATTACTGAGACAAATAAAAACATTCTCAGTCGACAAATAGTTCGACCGAGATACTCTCGGTCGAGAAAAACTTCGACCGAGCGAATGTCTGTGACAAACCAAAATCTATAGCAGAAATCTTAGTAAAACAACAACTATTCCGGTCGAGAAATGATCGATCGAAGCAAAAATCGATCGAAAAATGGTCGACCAAACAAACTTCTGTTTCTATTCAACTTTAATCTGTAAAACAACAACTTTATCGATCGACAAATTGGTCGAACGAGATACCTGTCGGTCGAACTTTTGTCGACTGAATAAAGCTCTAATCAGTTTTCTTTGTTAAAACATGTCCAGTTTGTAATTAAATGTACCTAACCATAACGGACCATCACATGGGTACCAAAACCTATATCTTAATGCAAGATTGGGTGGTCGACAGCGGATGTTCCAAACACATGACCGGAAACAAGGAGGCATTTCAAACTTTTGAGGAAAGGAAAAGTGGAACAGTCACTTTTGGAGATAATGGTAAAGGTAAAATTGTTGGAATAGGTAATATTGGTACAAACCTTGAAATAAAGAATGTTTTACTTGTTGATGGCTTGCATCATAATTTAATAAGTGTTAGTCAATTATGTGATAGTGGATATGATGTTTTATTCAACAAAAATTGCTGCAAGTTACTAATAGAAAATACTACAAATGTTGTTTATGAAGGAAAAAGAGTTGGAAATCTTTATATTCTCAGACCTAACTCTTTGCAATCTGTAGTTGGAAAATGCTTACTTGCAAATGAAACTTCTTTACAACTATGGCATAGAAAATTGGGTCATGCTAGTTCACATGTTATCAGAAAGCTAGTTAAATATGATCTTGTTTGTGAATTGCCTAAATTATCTTTTGATCAAACTAAAAATTGTGAACCATGTACTTTAGGTAAACAAACTAAAACCTCTTTCAAACCCAAAAATGTACTTAGCACTTGTAGATCACTAGAACTTATTCATATGGACTTATTTGGACCTATGTGGACACAATCTATTGACGGCAAAAGATATTATTTTGTTATTGTTGATGATTATAGTAGATATACATGGGTACACTTTCTTGCAAACAAAGATGATACTATTCAAGTTTTTACAAAATTTTGTTCTAAGATTGAAAATCTACTAAAAAACAAAATATGTACAATTAGGAGTGATCATGGTGGAGAATTTGAGAACCATTTATTTGAATAATTTTGCACATATCAAGGCTACACTGACAATTTTTCTGCTCCACACACTCCACAACAAAATGGCATAGTTGAAAGAAAAAATCGATCACTACAAGAAATGGCTAGGACTATGATGCTCGAACATAATACACCTAAAACATTTTGTGCTGAAGCGGTAAATAGAGCTTGCTATGTGCTAAATAGAGTAACCGTTCACTCTTATTTGAAGAAAACACCATATGACATCATATATACTAAGAAACCTAGGGTTGACTATTTTCATACCTTCAGATCAACATGCTATATCTTGAACACAAAAGAGGTTAGAGACAAGTTTGACTGTAAATCACATAAGGCCGTTTTCTTGGGATATTCCACCTCTAGCAAAGCATTTAGAGTCTACAACACTATTTATAGAAAAGTTGAGGAATCCATTCACATTACTTTTCATGAAGAACTACAATCTGAAAATCTTGAAATAATTGATCTCACTCATCAATTAGAAAATTTATCCATACCAAACGATAGTGACAAAAACACTACTAACAACCACCAAGTTGAGACACAACCTGTTCCTAGACTCATTAAGGATCATCCTTAAGAATTGATCATTGGAAATCCAAATGATTGAGTCAAAACCCGTTCTTCTTTTAAAGATGTTGCAAATATGGCATTTGTTTCTATCATTGAACCTTAGAAGGTGACTGAAGCTCTCAAAGATGACTATTGGATAATGGCAATGCAAGAACAATTAAATCAATTCACTAAAAATGATGTATGGGACTTAGTTCCTAAACCACAAGATAAAACCATTATTGGAACTAAATAGGTTTTTAGGAATAAGTTAAATGAAGCAGGAGAAGTGGTAAGAAATAAAGCTAGGTTAGTAGCACAAGGATATAATCAACAAGAAGGGATAGACTTTGATGAAACTTATACACCAGTAGCAAGACTTAAAGCCATTAGAATGCTACTAGCTATAGCTGCACACAAAAACATCAAACTTTTCCAAATGGATGTAAAAAGTGCATTTCTCAATGGAATAATCCAAGAAGAAGTATATGTTTCCCAACCACCTAGTTTTGAAATACCGGAAAAAGGTGACTATGTATACAAGCTTAAGAAAGCACTTTATGGTTTAAAACAAGCACCTAGGAATTGGTATGAAAGGCTCAAGAACTATCTATTTGATAACGATTTTTCTATTGGAAATTCAGATTCTACTTTATTTTTCAAAACTTATGCATCTGATTTTCTAGTTGTTCAAATATATGTTGATGACATTATCTTTGGTGCCTCAAATGAATCATTGTCCAAACAATTTAGTGATATTATGAAACAAGAATTTGAAATGAGCCTCATGGGTGAACTTACTTTCTTTCTTGATTTTCAAATTAAACAAACGCCCACTGGGATTTTTATAATCCAAGAAAAATACACCAATGAACTCTTAAAACGTTTTGGGATGGACAAGTGCAAAAATGCTACCACTCCAATGGATACTTCTACTAAAATTGATAAGGATGAAAATGGGGAACCTATTGATGATTCCTTATATAGAGCCATGATTGGTAGCTTGCTTTACTTAACTGCTTCTAGACCGGACATCATGTTTTTAGTTGGTCTTTGTGCTCGATTTCAATCACAGCCTATGCAAACCCATTTTCAAGCCGTCAAACAGATTTTACGATATTTAGCCGACACCACTTGTTATGGTCTATGGTATCCTAAAGGACAATCTTTCGACTTTAAATCTTATACTGATGCCGACTACGCTGGTTGTCGAATTGATCGCAAAAGCACAAGTGGTAGTTGTTTCTTGTTAGAAAGAGCCTTAGTATCTTGGTTTAGCAAGAAACAAAATATAGTTGCCCTCTCTACAACTGAAGCTGAATATATGGCAGCCGGATCCTGTTGTGCTCAGGTGCTCTATGTGCAACAAGTGTTAAATGATTACGACTTTACTTTTTCATCCACACCCATATTTTGTGATAACACAAGCGCTATAAAATTAGCACATAATCCTATTTTACACTGCCGAGCCAAACATATTGAAATCCGTCATCACTTTTTAAGGGATCATATATCTAAAAATCATGTATCCCTTCATCATGTTGATACGGAAGATCAATTGGCTGATATTTTCACAAAAATGCTTCCACTAGACCAATTTAACAAAATAAGGAAGCAACTACTCATCACTCCCTTAGAGGATGTTTTCTTTGATATCTGTGCTTCTTAAAAACGGTTTTTTGTGTTATTTTTGGCTTCCAAATGGACATTTTTTGTGGTTATATTTTTAAGGGGGAAACAAATTAAGGGGGATTCTATCTACATTTATTTTTAGCGGATATCTTTTTGAAATGACAAAGGGGGAGAAATAAATGTAAATCTTAAAATGGTAACTTTGAAAAACTCAATCAATGAGTTTCATAATCCCTTGGCTTTACATTAAAGGTTGCTATATTCCCTAAGAATTGGATTTTATGTTCCATACTTCTTTGGGAATAATAAGCACACATTTCATAAACAAGAGAAGAATTCCTAAAGTAAATCTCAGGTATGAAACTCAACTCATTTTAAAGACTAGTTGATTTATATTTTGGAAATGTTTGTCATCTTCAAAAAGGGGGAGATTGTTGGCTAAATGGACATCATTTAAATCCCTTTGTTTTGATAATGACAAACATTTCATTCTTGTGGATCTAACGTGCTACTTGAGTGTTGCAGGAATAAGGTGGATGACAAATACTTGGAAGATCTATATGCCAAAATTGCTTTAAGTCATGAATGTAATCAAATGTAAAAACTTGTACAAGTATATAATGTACAAGTATTTAGATATCATGTAAATCAAGCGTTAGATCTTCCCTAGCCAATCACAACACTTAGATAGGTCATCCCCTACGATAGTGTCACAACTGCACACTCATACACACACTTAGTACTTGGCTTAAAACATTGAAATAGGGTTAATCTCGGTCGACAAAATTCTCGACCGAGACACTCTCGGTCGACAAACTCTTCGACCGAGAATGACCCAGGTATCCGTTAGACACAGCAGACAAGGTAGTTGGGAGTTGGATTAGAACATTATATACACTTGCTCCAGACAGTCCCTCAGTCGACAAGTCCTCGACCGAGAAGGACTCTCGGTCGGAAATTCTTCGACCGAGATGAGTTCTGTCTGCACTTTTCAGAGTTAATTAACTAGCCGTTGTTAAAGCAACTAATGGTTACCTAACGGCTAGTTAAGTACTAAGAACCCCCCTAGAAAGTGTCTAGAACGTCCTTAAGCATCCATAGGCAATTCCTATTATTAGGACAAGCCATATGACACCCAAAACACACTTGTGCAATACTTGAGCTTACATACTTGCAATTGGCAATCTATTTTGAGAAAATTGAGCAACACTAGTATTTGCTACTCATTTCCCTTGCTCCAAAATTCGTGTCCTATAGGCTAGCATCTCCTATCCACTAAACCTACACTTCCATACTCATTGGTTAGGAAATCAAAATGCTTGATATAGGAAATCAAGCCTTGTGCTTCAAGTGTTAATTGTAATTTCCATTTCCTTTCTTGTTCTTTCTTATTCATTGTACTCTCCTTTCTACTCCTAGGGTTGGAGGCTATGGATTGGAGAGGGTTTGATCTTCTTGGTGAAGAAGGAGATCTTTGGACTACTTCTAGAAGGCTGTCTCAACGGGAAGCTACTTCAAGAGGAAGGCTACTTCAAGGGGGAGCTTGAAGTTACTTCAAGGAAGGCTGCTTCAAGGTTGGTGAGACTACTTCAAGGTGAAGGCTGTCCAAAGGGTGTAGAAAGTATTGTAATTTTATATAATATCCTTGTGAGGTAATAAAATTTAATACTTTCAAAATCCTGGTTGGGTAAGCAACCGAGTAGTGGATTGACTGCCTTAGTATTTGCTAAGGTTGGAACCACTCTAAACACCTTGTCTCCTTCTTATTATTTCAATTGTGGTTGTTTGAGTTAAATTATCCTAAAATAATCATAAAACCCTATTCACACCCCCTCTAGTGGTTTTTCACCTACTTCAACCAAGGTTGAAGATGACTAAAGCCTTACCTAACGCTTGGTGCTCGAGCTCTCCTTGCTCCTTGAGCTAATTTGCATTATACCTAAGGGGCTTTGCATGATATATCCAAGGGAGATGATTGTGAGGATCGTAAACTTTCATAAGTTGGTGAAAGGTGAAGTATATATACTTGGTTTCATGAGATAAAGTGTATAAGAGGTGTCTTTACCTCAAGCTACTAGATGACACGTGGCCATGCATGGTTGACACATGGCCATGCATGCACACATATATATATATTGCCATGTAAGAGTCTTGAGGATAATCTAGAGACATTATCTCGGCCATCCTTTATCTTCTTGGATAAGTTCCCTCATCTTTATCTCATCAACGAGGCAACCCGATACACTTTATGAAAGGGGCTTTGCAACCCATCATGGACCACCTCCTTGAGGTGCTCTGCCCGTCATGGCCTTTTCCAAGGCTCAACAAACCGATAGGAGGCCTCTATCATGGCTCCTTGGCCGATAGGAACTCCTATGTTAGGCCTATAATCTGATACATCACATATAAGGCTTCCCTGCAACTCTTTCCTTGGTCTTTCCATCACCAAGAGTATCATCATTCAAAGGTGATTCAAACATAGTGTCTCCTTCTAACTCTTTCCTTGAAAAGATACATAGAGGGAGTAGGGACACTCTAGAGGTGGTGGTTTGCATTCCAACCCCATTTATTAGGTAAATTACAAATTGTACCAAAATTGGTGCACAAAGTACCAACATTGTTCAAACAAGTTATAACATTGTCTACAAGACATCACTTAGAATCATACTCTCTCTTATGATACTAAAAACACTTAGAACATATTCATCATGTGACATTTTGAAATGTAACCCCTCATCTTAGGCAAATTGCACATTTCACTCAAACTATCATTTAATGCACAAATAGTTTGCAATTAAGCTCAACTTTGAAAATAGACTTCACAAGAAGCCTTAATTACTTTCCAAAAGATTAGAATCAGTTTGTAAGTAACTTACTTAATCAAAACTTCTAGGGTTAAGCCATAACCCAGGTCAGGGGTATTACTATTATAAACCCCTAACAAGGAATTCGTCCCTAAAAACCCAGATGAAGGAAGACAATTGTCGTTCATACATCATATCATCAAGTCTCCACATAACATCTTGATGTTATGGACATGCCATAGAACTTTGACTAACACAAAGTCCTTCCATTAAATATCATCATAAGATCTATCACACATGACACATACTCAGCTGTCCTATCCATTACTGACTGCGGAGTAACTCTGTGTTTGGTAACTCTTTCAAAGTCAAAGAAGTAATATTCATACTTCGTATAATTCTGGTGTCAAACCTTATTGACTCACATCTTTTATGTGATAAGATTCTTGATTCTAGCGAGTCTTCCATACTCCTCATTCATTTTAGCATTTCACTTCCAAGGAAAGATCAGGGTTACGTTCTGTCACCCACTTGGGACTACAAGTCTTATCAATGTTATGTTTATGCAGAGCATAAACCCCTAACATATGATCTCCATACTAGAGTTATCTCAAGGTTGACCCTTCTAGATAATTAAACATTATTTATCTTCTCATGAGTCATATCCTCACTTTCTCATACCGCATGGCACATCTTGGATACCAGAATCCCTTACCTTGGCATCCTTCACATGGGTCGAAAACACATCACATCCTCATCATTTCCATCTCTCTATTATTAATACCAAAGTCAAACTTACAAAAGGATCTTTCTTTTATCTTGGAACATTATATATTACACATATATTTATCTTGGAACCAAAGTCCAAGACAAACTGATACTTTTCTAAGTATCCATCAAGAGATCACTTCTAACTCATACACATCAAGTGTCCTCAGACTCACTTGATTGCCATGTCCCTGAATGGAAAGAACACAAAGAAACATATTCCTTTCTTCACCCCATCATTACCCATGGTTGTTCATCAAAGAGGAGACATCATCATCTCCTAAGATTATTACATGAACTTTCAACTGTTCATGAGTCATTTAAACTTGTATCATCTTAGGTTCCTTGCCATCTACATAGGAATTATATTGACGATTACATATCATCATCCTTTTCTTTATTATTTCCTAACATGTTCATGAACATTTTATGATTCTATCACATTTCCCATTTCCACATTATGGGAAAAGATCTTTACTATTCACACATACTTTATCAAACATGGATCATCTCCCTTATTCTCTTTCTCTTATTATGAGGATTATACTTTTTACTTCCTCATACATATAGATTGATCTGAGGTGATCTTAGATTCCATTTTATTGTACTTAGGATGTGATAAAAATATCCATGCCATATTTCGAGTTTCGTTATGCTCATTAGATTGTCTCAAAATGACTACTTGATCAGAGTAATTAGAAAAATAACAATCTAAGAGTTCCATACCTACCTTATCTTCAATAGTTGAATACCTGGACAGGGTAAACAAGTACTGAGATTAGGTGGTATGCACTTTGTTTACTATCATATTCCTTACTTTTCATATCATCAAAACATAGGACTTAGAATCCCTGGATTTTCTCCAGACATCACCTCTACACCTCATCCTTTTTCGCACAAATAAGAGCAATTATAAAACATTTAAAAGATAACTAAGAAAAATGTAAGTCTTCGTCTTCCTTATGTACTCATAGGACTAGTCAAAGTAAGCTCAATGACAACTACTTTTCCTTATATTTAAAAAATCGAATCATGAAATGACATATCAGAATGACATTATTTCATCTGACCTATCTCAATATGTGGGTTGTTTACTGCCTCAGGCTTATTCTTTTCATAGAACCTTATCATTTCCTAATCCCAACGTCGTGCTCTTTTGTTTGGTGCAGGTGAACTTGCTCGGGACATCTGTCCATGTCCTTGTGTGCCACTTCTAAACCATTGCCTTTGAGAGTCTTATCAACTTTGCCTCGGCGGTTGGGTCATTTTCTCCTTCCTTTTTGGACAAAAGGATCTAATATGCCCAATCTGTTTACACTTATAACACATCTTATAAGCAGCCCCTAGCCTTGTCGGCCTTATAACTGACGTAGAGGCCAAATCAAGAGTTCTAACTGGTGGAACATCAAGTCCTTTGCCCTTTCTTGGTAGCCACTGCCCTGGTGCATTAGACATTGGTTGCATTGGTGGTTCTAAAAACTTCCCCTTTTTAGAACTACTAGACATCTGTTCCTGAATTTGGATAGATCTTTTCTTTATCCCTACCTCATTATCCTTTTTCAGACAATCCTTTATCAAATGTCCTACTTTCCCATACTGGAGACATGCTCTGTTTTCTTATTGTGTCTTAGTTCTTTCGATATTTTCAACTGCCCTGACATAACTATGTTGATCTGAAATTCTGTTAGAGCCTAGAAATTCATCATTATGGGCTAGTAATCTAGGCTGTGTTACTAATATCCAGTCCACTATACGCATCACTACTGTCCTAACCTGCCCAGCAATGGCATCAAAAGAAGGATCCCTTATCATAGCTGGATTAACTTGGGGATTCTCAAGCAGTCATTCTCTTCTTTCCTGATCCCTTGCACCCTTTCTTGGTGCAGCAGTATTGCTTTCAGCAATGCGTTCCTTGTTTCCTCTAGACATCTTTAAGCTTTACTCTATCTTCTACATAAGCATAAGTCACTATAAGATACACTGGAGGACACTAGAATAGACTCAACACCTTAGTCCTATGTCTCTATGGACTCCGTGAACCTTAAAATCTGATACCAAACTTGTGGCGACCGTCATCAAACTGACAACCAAATCGTTACTAATTATGCAGAATAATCATAAACAACAAATTAGCAAAAAACACGAAAAATGAAAACCATTTTGCAAGAAGGTCCTCTTCCAGATAACTCTTACTGAAAGATCCAAAACTTATACATATCATGATTTATATTGTACAACATTGTTCCATCTCATCTTGAGGACAACATATAACAATTGCTCTATCAAAACACATACTAGATCAACATAAAACCTCGAGGCCTAAAAGACAAAATCTTAGATTGTTCATGAAACCATTACGAACTGACTCCAAGGACCTAAGAGTACAAAGATGAAACATATGACTTCTATCTACAAGATACAACAGACAATACACTCAACCTAAGCTGTTACTGCTGCCTCAGCTGTTGTTCCTCCTTCGCAAAAAGGTCTCCACCACTTCGTGCTCATCCGCCTAAAAATTGTGGATCCCACGGAGTGAGACAATTGTCCCAACGAGAGATATAACTCTCTGTCGACCATATTATTATTGCAGATAAATATTATAAAACTGAGCAGGGTTTCTTTTATAATAACATGAAGGATTATTTATTGTATGAATAGGATAAAATAATCTCTTTGCTTAAAAAAAAGATGCATATACCCATGATAGAATAATAAACCATCTGTCTACTTTACAAGGAATGTAAAGGAACATAAACAACATCTATCAAGCTAAGATGTATAACTGAATTACACATCAAACAATGTTTTCCGTATTTGATCCTTAAGCAAATATGCTACATGACTAAACATATTTTACAATCACACTTATGCCCCGAGGAGATGAAGTATACCCCATTCATCTCCAACCGACCACAAACTTCTCACAAGTCGGTACCATACAAGGTCAATGGGAGAGCCGGTTGCCTTGACCTTGGCTGTCTCAGTCAGTACGAGATCACTGGCAGTGACATCTCATGTCAATCTACAAAAGAGCATGCCAGGGCATACATGCATCTATGCTCAGAGCTGCAACATCAACCACACTCTCTTAGGGGAAACATCTACTAACAACCATCCCCAGTTATGAAATTACTGAGTCATGGCATATAGCCATATTCTAAGCCACGGGCCAGTTCATCGTGCTCAACATAGAGTGTACGACTGGAGTCGCACTCGATCCAGGATATGGCATATAGCCAAATCCCCATTTATTTTGAGTTCATAAGGGGATCAACTCACACATGGCCGTCTGTTTATACTTACGCCCCCACATATTAAAAAATATGCACTCCGGGTTATGTCGCGGGGAACCTATTTCACCATTCAGCAAATTCCGACATTGATGGATCTATGGTCAGGGCAACATTTTATGGTTTCTAATGATATATTACGTGCATTACATCATTCTTTTAGCATCAAACAAGTTATCATTATTAATTACAACAAATGCTACAAAGAAAGGTGTAATACATCTATCACATACTTTTCAAATCTTTGAAACACATTTAGATACTTAGCACTTGGGATCTCAGTCCCTTATCACATTACTGGGAATCCTCATCCTCATCCCTTCACATCATTATCATCATGATTACTGGATCTAGGTATTAAAACCCCTAGATCACCACATAGCATTGTTACCTCTGTAACAGGTAACCATTACCTCTAGGTCCTCAGACCAAGGTATTCATTTCACTTGTTGTACAAGTATTTCACATAGTTCACATGGTTTGATTAAGTATCTTGTCACCTCTCACTAGGCAACAACTATACACATGGCTCACAAGGACCACTGAACATCTTGATACCTCTCACTAGGTAACAACTATACACATGGCTCACAAGGCCCATTAAACATCTTGTCACCTCTCAATAGGTAACAACTATACACATGGCTCACAAGGCCATTAAAATCTTGTCACCTCTCACTAGGTAACAACTATACACATGGCTTACAAGGCCATTATTAGGGTTAGGATTTCCCTTTATAGACAGATAGGGTTTCAAGTTCATATTATTAATCTAAACCCTAATTCATTGCTCCACCCATCTAGGAGCATACATTGATATCATAAGTATGCAATCATACTTATTTATTCTCATTATTTATCATTAAATGATTATCAATAGAAGGTATGAGATTCTCTCTCATCCTCACTAAGATATTGATTACAACATATCTTTGGTTCAATCCTCCTCTTGAGGAACATTAGTTCATCATTAACAATTCACATCATATTTTATATTGCAATTAACACAACATGCAACATATGTCACTCAGTCAATCACATATGATTGAAGTGTCCCTTCCATATCGGGTATCAAGATGTGTATATGTTAACATATTATGCTTTAAGATACATTCTTATTTCATGTAGTGTATCCATATCAGGCATGTGGTATAACCACATCACCATGCCATATTTTAGGGTGTATCCCCTAATCATCTTATCGCGTGCCCACATCAAATTGACTATCACTTAGTTCTTATCATCTCAAGATAACTTCATATCGGGTATGAGCTATGTGCTTGACCCCATATCGGGTATAAGCTATGTGCTTGGTACCATATCATGTACAAGGTGTGCACCATATCGGACATAGAGTGTATGCCGCATCATATATCATTTAAGTGGTGTATACAAGATACCATATCAGTTTCCCATAAAAAAATATCATATCAGTTCTCAATGTTGGGTAACATATTGGATTACCATGTTAGGTAGACCCTTGGGCTCATAACCCCTTCATACCTTCAAGGATTAGTCCTATCATATAGTTATATGACAAGCTAGGTGTCTAATGGAATTCTCTTATCACAATTCATTACACAAAAGATAGGGTATATCGGATTTCAAACCCTCAACCAAGGTTTGCCACCATATTGGGTAAAATGAGCCATATCGTGCATGATGTATGAATTGGACCTCATATCATTCACAAGGTAGAAGTAGGTACCATTCCTAGCATCCAAGGGATATCATTCATACCGTCCATGTGGTATCACTCACCACTTGTATCGGTTTACCCATCACCTTGGGTTTCCAACTCTATATTGTTTAGAGTATTCCCTATCTCTATATAGTGCAAGAGGTGTAATCTTAGACTTGTATCTTTTATAAGGGGTAAGTGGGTATCTCCCATGTAGTGCAAAAGGCATGGCTCATATCGTGTATGAGCTATCCTCTATCCCCATATCGGGCTAACTTCTATCTCGGGTTAAGGTATTTAAAACATATCGGGTTATACCATGTATTTGATTCTATCTCTTATATTATGCATAAGTGTATACTTCATCAACCATATTGTGCACCAAATGTGTGCTTCATAATATCGTGTGCAAGAGGTGCATTACATGATCATATCATGCAAGGAGCACTTTCTATTCTCATTCATATCGAGTTACCCAAAGTAGGGTTTCATATCGACTTACAAGTATGCCCTTGTTCCTATATCGTGCATGGAGTCTATATCGTGCAATAGGTATTATGGTAACACATATCATGTTCCAAGGTATGAACTTCATCTCCATATCGTGCAAGGAGATATAATCTCACAATCATATCGTGCAAGTGATGGTTGCACATACCCATATCAGGTTAGAGGTACTAATGTGTATGCTTGAACCTGATATCACTTTATAAAATGATACCATCTTCTTCAAGCTTTAGAACTTCGTTCTAACTATTATTGTCCATGAAAATAGGTCTAAGCAACTACTAGAACTCATAATTTCATATGTAGTTCTTGCCCTAAAGATTTGGAGACATTATCTGTATGGGGAGAAGTGTCAGATCTTCATAGATCACAAGAATCTCTCGTATATCTTCTCAAAGTAGGACCTTAACATGAGGCAGAGAAGGTGGACAAAGCTGATCAAGTAGTATGACTGCATGATTGACTATCATCCAGGAAAGGTGAATTTGGTAGCTGATGCACTAAGCAGGAAGTTATCTTAAATACTAACTGTAGATAAAGCACGATTACACTCCATGTCACAAGTGATAGGAAATCTAGGCGACAGATAAGGCAGTAGAAACAAAACATTTAAAGCCTGATTCCCTAATAAAAAAGATTGCATCAACAACATATGTATCTAGGAAGAGGGTAATAAGAGTTATACCTGGTCCTGGAGAAAGTCCAACGACAACCCTTGTTGTAGTAGCGTGCACCTTTTCAAGTTGCAACATACTTCTTCTTCAGGGAGCATTTGAACAATTGTCAATAATGACCTTCTGTTGCAACACCATGGATGGCGGTTGACAATGTTCTCCTAGTGGCAGGCACAACCACCTTGCCTCTAGAGTATTCCACCTAGACCACGATGAACTCCATGTTACACTACCATAGTTTATGAAAAGGAGTTGTCCCTTCAAACGTCAGTGTACTAGCACTAATTTGCTCTCCGACAAATCTCTCTCCCCTTGCTATCCCTCCCTTTTTGGGTTGGACTTGCTTAAGCTCTCACAACTAGAGAGGACAACAATTGTCCAAGCTTATTTTTGTATCTGGGAAGCCCCCAGTACCCCTCTATTCATAGGAGGGCCAAGGTCAGGGTTTCTAGTCAGTCTGGCAGTCGAAGAGACAAGATTCATGATTTTTTGAGAAACTACAAATGGTGAACTGGTTAGTTCACTGTCCTACCAGTCGGTTGATGGTTGAATCGATTGTCTCATCCACTGAACTAGATGGTTCAATAGTTTTCCTATTTTGAATCACATTGGTATTCAATGCACAATTAATGAAAATCATGACATCAACATCAATCCTTGATCCAATCAAACTGACCATTGAATGGTGATTCATCACATGAATTGGTCATTTAGGACCATGAATATGGCCAATTCATGAAGCAGTCAGTTCATGCCCTGGTTCAGACATTGTTCAACCAATGTTGTTTCCAATTGACCTGATACTCCAACCGATTGATTCAACACTTGAACCGGTCAGTTCAGAGTCTAGTCAGTCAATTTTGAACCAATATTGTTTAAATTGAATACCTAAACACTTTAGTAATAAAATAAAACATCATTCATGAATAAACTCCCATTCCAAGTGCATACTATGTGTGTGACCTATAGGTCCCAAATTACGTTGGCAGTGAATGTCCATAACCAACTCATGACATCATAAGCAATGAGCGACATCTAGCAACACATCATTGCTACCCAAGTAGTTCAGAAAGTTGGAGAAAAAAATTCAACCTACAATCCCTAATTAGTGTTATCGTGATTGTATAGTTCCTTTGTTTTTGATATCTAGATTGAACTTGAGGCATGGAATCATCATACTCTTAACATTCAATCCATATTCCTTAAACTAGAGTAGATTGTCTAAGACACATGTGAGTTCGCATATCACATATTGAATCACATGTATATGACCATACATTTTCCAGTCTCACTTATGAAGAGGCCTAGATATCAATCTCGTATAGGAGGGACGAATCCCATATACATCCCTCACACTAAATCCCCATGTGTCACAATGCACTTGAGCATCACCTTTATGGCAACCCTTACTTAAGGTCACGTTGGATGATATCTAAATACAATGAACAACATGTGATTATTGTAGTGACTTATGGTCTAAGAACCACAATCACCACTACCACTATGAGAGCTGATTCTGACTACCATTCCATGGTATCCACGTATCACTCTCAAGGTGAGTCTGTCCGATACACTATTCTATAACATATACCTGTGTGTTTGACTTGATATCATATATCATGACTAATGATAGTCTGTCATCAATCAACATACACTCTATAGTCATATATTACCACTTTCTATTTTGCTTCCACTGTGGTATCTGACTGCGGACATAACAAGAATGTATGTACTCTTATCATGCATATGATCTCATTGTTCAGGTCAACAACCTGAAGACATATGTCATCGAGTAGCATCATTCTTTAGAAATCTACTATGTCTATGTCATCATCTCATGATTGTGAAAAACATAATAGATCAAATTACATTTATCATTATCAAATCCAGTATCTAATGCCACATTCCAATCATCATATGGTTGGATCTTTTAGCATACATACCAACAAACTCCCACTTGCACTTAGAGACAATCACCCACAAATCTTATTCCAAGTGATATTAACATGTCCATCATGTTTCTGTTGTGAAATCACTTTTGTAGAGGGTTAGCAACATTTGCTTCTAGTCGATATTTTGCAAGTTTCACATCACTTGCTGTGCGACTTCTTGTATGAGATGGAATTGCTATAGTATGCTATCTGAGATTCCTTACCTATCCAGTAGCTCCATTGTTGTCACAATATTTCTAATGTCTCATCAATGGTTGTAACCTCCCACAAGTTCATATATATTAACTTCTAGATCCATACAATATCCTCTATTTTGTTTATAACACCAAGATACTCAACTTCTATTGTAGAATTAAACAACTATCTCTAGCTAGGAACTTTTCCAGCTTACAATTTTCATTTTAATGTCAAACATAAATTTATATTGTGACCATTAATTTTATTTGTCATTTTGGAAGCTTGCATTATGCCCAACTCTTCCTTATTACCATAACCAAGGAACTAATCCTTTTAGTGCTTCTTAAGTACTTAAGGATGTTCTTATGGCATTATAGTGACCTTCACTAGGATTTGACATATATCCTCTCGTTATGTCCAATATATACGAGACAACTAGATGATCTCATCATGTCCAACACATATGAGACATAGGATGAGTACATAACATTGCATACATGATAGGTCCAATTGCAAATGCATATGTCATCTCACTCACATTTTCCCATTCTTCACAAGAATTGGGAACCTGGGCTATTGAGAGACTAATCCCATGGAACATGGAAAGTTTTTCTCTCATTGAGTTATGTATGCCAAACCCCTTCAACATCTTGCCAATGTATGTTCTCTTTCTTAGAGTAAGAAGCTTTTGAAACCTATAGATCTCAATTCCTATCATATATGATGCTTCACCTAAACCCTTCATAGAGAAAGTACCCGCCTTGCCAGGTTTTCACATTTATAGTATAAGGATATTATTCCCCATCATTATGTAGAATATAAATATTATCCCACTAAATCTTTGTAATAACATATTTCTTCTTCATTGTGACTCAATTTAAACTCTTTGACTATCTTATCAAATTGAAGATTCCAGTTCTGAGATGCTTGCTCCAATCCAAGGACTGACCTTTGTATCTTATAGACTTTATTTACATTATTGGATTTATAAAACATTTAGTATGCATCACACACACATCATCATAGTTATTCCAGTTAAGGAATGTAGTTTTAACATCCATATGCCAAATCTCATAGTCTTAACAAGATACAATGGCAAGCATAATCCTAATGGATTTAACCATGGCAATTGGAGAAAGAATTTCATCAAGTTTAACAAATTGAACTTGTTTGAAACTCTTTGTAACCAATCTACACTTCCATGTTGGTCTTCTTCCTGAAGAACTAATTGCACCTTATGGGTATAACCCATTTAGGTGGATCCACTAAGGTCATACATTGTTGGTATTCATGGACTCCATCTTAGATCTAATGGCTTCAAGCCATTTCCCATACCCTGGCCCCTCAATAGATTCTATGTAGCTTGTTGGCTCATCATCTTATGACCAACTCACCACCTTTTGAGTTATAATATATCATTATGTTTCAAACTCAAGGTGTGTTCTACTAGATCTATGAGGTTTTCTATTACATAAGGAACTTAGGACTCCACAAGAATTTGTGATTCTCCTAGTTCCTATTGTACCCCTTTAGGTTCAATATTTTTCTTATTAGTTTCGAACATTTCACGTTCTACTTTTATCCCACTGATTCCTTTGGAATTAAATTCCATGTAGGAATACAACCATCCTGGCAACAAACAATTTTGTTGTTGGAAAAGTAGTATTCAACAAAACAACTTATGTGGTTTGTGGATAAAACTTTCCAAGAAACTATTTTCTTATATAAGAATTCATCCCTAATTAGTATAAAAGACATATTGTAACACTTCCCATACCATATATCATATGGTGTCTTTTGAACCATTTTAAACGGTATATTATTTTAGTGTAAAACATATGCCAAAATGAAATTGGAATATTATCTAGATTCATTTATAATCACACCATGACTTAAAAAGGCGTGTTTCCTTCTTTTTGACACATCATTATGTTTCAAGTGGAGTTCATTGTGATACACTATCATGTTCTCTCCATAAGGTCCTCAAACTCTTGGTTTAAAATATTTCAACATCGATCATATCGAAGTGTCTTAATACTTTTACCAAGTTAGTTATGTACTTCATTCATGATCTCCTTGAACACTTCAAGAGATTCATACTTGTATTTCATTAAATACAAACCTCCATATCCATTAATAATATTAAGTAAATGTAATTAGATACCAGTAACTACCTTTAGCATTTATTCTAAAAGGTCTATATACATTAGTATGTATGAGCCCTAATAGAAAAATCACTCTCCCACTACATCTAGTGAAGATGCTTTTATCATATTTCCCAAAATAAGATTTGCATTCCTCAATTGGTTCAATGACCAAAAGAATCTAGATAACCATCATTATGGATTCTAGAAATGCATTTCTCATTCATGCACTCTAGATGACAATGCTATAAGTATTCATTGTTTCAGTCATCAAGTCATTCAGTATATGTGTCATACACATTTGTCTCTACAACTATGGAGTATAGATCATGAGACATTGACATATAAGATCTCATCTTTTAAAATGAAACATCAATTTATTCATAATATTCTTGCACATATAAGATACATGATGTTTTCACTAATGTCAAGTACATAATAGCAATTCACTAATTCTATTACATGCCTATGAATGACAAATTCCAACTGTAGTGGCATCAACCCTTACTCCGCACAATTCTATCTTATTTCTTCTCATGCCCTGAAGTGGATATCTCTATCTCCTTCTTCTTGAGATCCTCTATATAAAGAGGGAAGTTCCCTTTCCAGTGTCCAGACTATTGATCATGGTGGCACTTCCTTTGTTTCTTCAAGTGAAAAAGGAAAAATTCCTTTTTCAATTACTCTTCTCCTTATTTTGAGTGTAGAAGACTTGGAATTTATCTTTTCCTCATAACTCTTCTTAGTCTTACCTTTTCACTTGGAATCTGTTCCATTAATCATCATCATAGGTTTGTCCATCTTCATTTGTGGTTCAACATTAATCAACATGCTAAGCAATTCAGATAATGGTTTGGCCAAGTAACTCAAGTGATTTCACTCGATGAACTGGCTATATGATTTAGGCAATGATTGTAGAGTCATATCCATGCCCAACTCTTGACCTAAAAGAAATCCTATTATCTCTACATGTTCAATCATATTTAGCACATGGGGCTCTACTGGATCTCCCTCTGTCAGTTTGCACTCAAACAATAGTTTGAAGATATTATACCTTACTAGATTTACATGATTCTTAAGACGGGTTACCATCTCGAGAATGTCCATATTTTCATGTTGTTCATGCAACTCATAGTTCATACAGCTCAACATAAGGTTTTTGATGTTTGCTACATCATTGGCATGCTTCAAGTAAGCATCCATTTCAGCCTTAGGTGCTTTTGGTGTGGTTCCTCTAGATCTAGTTTTTCAAGGACAGAGAGCTTTTACTCATTGGTGAGAACACTTCTCAAAGTCCTAAACCAGATGTGGAAGTAAATCCCATTTAGTTTGTCCTATTTAAGGACTGATCGCAGTAAAATGTATGTGTGTTTGCCATTAGATTCTACAAAAGACATTGCAACTTTAGTTAAAACATTTTTTATTATTTTGATTTGATAAGTTTGACAATATTAATTAGGCCTTTAATTAGTTTATGGCTCCCACTATTTTGTTCAAATTGATAGCCCTCATGTATCAATTTGGAAGATTGCAACAAACAACCTTCTAGTGAGCCAGGATCCATATTCCATCAAATCATGAGTCAGCATTGACTAATTGTGGCCAAATTGAATATTTAGGTAGGCAACTCTCTTTAATTGCATCAAGATGCAACTCTTGGATAGATGGTGTCCACATATCCTTGTCACTAACAATCTCTATGCTTCTAGGTACTTAGTTTCATTAAGATCACCTAGTTAATCCTGACCCAAAAGTCAACACGATAGAATATGCACCCTGCTTTGGCAGAACCTACATATCTACCATTACACTTCCATGAGATAGATGGTACATCATGCTTTGGCGTAACCTACAGTTGGTCAGTCAAGATTTTCATGTGTGTCACTTATAGAAAGCACCTTGTACTTAATATGTATTGAGGGATCTCATACAAGTACATATACATATCCAATCACCACATACTCATGTATCTTATACATGCTATAACCACAAAAAAAACATACAATTATAAACATAAGGGATGGTTATGGACACACTATTGTAATTCCTTGGAGCCACAAGGAATTACTACCACCTAAGGTCTACATCATATGCAGAAACATGTTTTTAGTGAAGATACATCCTAGAACTAATCCAAGTTGATCGGTTCAACACTTGAACTGATCAGCTTGGATACTGGCCGCTCGGTTGGTCTGTTGAAATGATCGTCTGGTCTCAGTTTCAACCGATATATGGACTTCTCCCATTGATCGGTTGGACCACCAGTCAATAGGTTCATCTCCTATTGTCCAACCTCCTCCATCCTTCACCTGACTAGTTTGACTCCTAAGTTGGCCAGTTCATCTGGTGCAGAACATAAAAGGGAAAACCTCGAGTTACATTTGAGAGGAAATAGGAAGAAGAACATTTATTTACATTTGGAAAGGAGGAGAGAGGCCCAATATGCAAAAAGGACTAAACAACCACCAAAACCATGCACAATGTAATTTCTGACGCCCCAACACCACACAAATGAGATTACTCAAAACAAACACATGATCAACAACTAACAACCATCTTACCAGAAAAGAAGGTAAATTAAAACCAAACTCATACCAATATCATGCGTGGAAACAAATTAAACAAGGATCCAACAACCTGTATCACATTATATACCATAATAAAGATGTACATATGTTCAGTGGCCATCTACCACAAACTGTATACAAAAGAGATCATGTTCCATATGTACGAGCCGCATATATACAAACTATGACATACTGCCAAAACATGTGTCGATATACATCATCTACAAAGCATATTCCTTTCCAGACCTAAGAGTACATGGATGACACTAGGACTATACTACAACCACAACTAATATCTATCCAACCTTCTAAGGCTACCGATCTCCAAGCTACTCTTCCTCAATAGCACTATGCTGGCCATGCCGCTGACATCCACCTAAAAGATGTGGTGACCCATGAGGTGAGACCCATGTCCTAGTGAGAGATATAACTCTTAACCAACGATAATTGTTACCACATATATATTACTATTAAAGAGGATGAGTAGATTCAACTAAATGAATAATTTAAACTGATTACATAGGTTAAGAAGGTTAAGTAGCTATAACAAATAGGCATAGCATCATGATAAGAAGGAATATGAAGAACATGTATAACAATTGTTTACTCTTACCACATTATATAAAAATTGAGTAGCATAAGAAACAAGGCAAGGGAAAACATCAAATATGAAGCATATTTAATCCTACACAAATATACTACGTGATTGTATTATGTATTTTATTAATGCCCTGAGGATTTGAGTTGTACCACCCAAATCCAACTATCCATTGCTAAGTCAAAATCAATGCCAGACAAGATTTAGGAAGATCCATAATCTAATATCTTCTCCCCACTTGGTCAGTACGAGTGAACATCGCAGTGACATATCAGTCAAATTTCCACCAGTGACATATAGTCAAGCTGAAAACACCTAGCCCGCCTTGGTACAGGTCATGGCTCTAGACATCAGGGTATGAAACCCTACCACCGAGGTACAACTGTAGTTGTCCTCCAATCACATCACATATATAATCACTGAGACACGAATGTAGCCATTCTCACACTAAGGTATGACCATGGACATCCTCAAAACACATGCAATGAAGATGACAAGGACAAACCATCACTTGCACCTCGCATATTCAACAATATGCACTTTGAGTTTCCCTTAGGAATGCTCGTTTCACCACCCAACAAGTTTTGATGCTAAAATGGATCTATGTCCAAGGCAACTACATGATTAGGGTTCCACTTGATTAGTTAATGCAATTTGGTGTCTTTTATTGCATCAATCAAGTTACAAGCAAACCCTAGAAAGATTCTACAAAGATAAGGGTAGATTGCAGTTTCAGAAGATATAAAACATATAATGTATAAACTTGTCACGTCATCACATGGTACAATTCTTTGTCACACAAATGAGTCCACACTCATCATCACATCATTATGGGATATCATTCCCTCAACACATCACCAGAGGATATCACCTCAAGTATGGCACAAAGCCATTACCAAGGTCATAAGGACATTCACATTGATCCCTACAAGAACACAATTACCTCTGCATGCCACAACCAAGTTCATCCTCATCACCACACAAACATGGCATACATTCATCATAACCATGCATTTTAAAACTATGATGCTCATACAATATTAAATTAAGGTTACATTAGTTTAGGAGAGAGAGAAAGTACTCTATCATCATGCTAATTACTCAAGCAAGCTAAGCATTATCACCATGTACTTAAATTAGGGTTAAGGTATAACAAAGCAACCGTAATTAGAGGTTTCAAATCAGTAATAGATGTAAACCCTACTTATAGTCCTCTCTAACATTCTTGGAAGTAAGCAAGTCAAGCACCACCACCACAAGGTCAAACACATAGTAAAACACAGAGTCCAAAATTCCATCGAATGAAGAGGATAGGTCTCACCCTCTTCATTGACCAAAGTGGCAAACCACCCTAAATGACCATCTAGGTTAACACATCAACAACCACTTAGGGCTATGACTTCATAGACCAAAGAGAAAGCTTGGCGACCAAAGAGGAAGCTCATCACTTCATTGACCAAATAAGATAGTTACGTTAGTGACCACTCAAGGCGATCCATGCTTAGCGACCCTAAAGATGCCAAAAACTCATTGATCACACAAACTATAGCTTAACAAACATCAAGCGAGAGGAAACCTTGCCAAACTCAACATCAAACATGCCACTTATCACCATGAAACCGAAAAACCTCCAAGGTACAAACCACAAGAAGGAAAACAACTCCAAAACCCTAATTTCAACCACCAACATGAAAGAAAACAAAAACATGACTTAGAGAGAGAAAACCAACGTTTAGCATATAAATGCATAAAAAAATCTCCATCATTAAACAAGAAACCAAAACTATGATATGGATAAAGAAACCAACATTTAGCACATGCATGCAAGGATCACAACCTCCATCATCAAACAAGATTTTGGGTACAAGCTCAGGGTTTCATCAAAGAGAGGTTCATTTATTCAAGATCACCATAGAAAATATATCCTAGATCATAGATATCATCACCATTATACTTAGAACCACATTTTAAGAGTAGATTACTTGAATGCAAAGTAAAAGCAACAATAATTTAGGAGAAAGTTATATAACTTGCCTTAGATATGAAGAACAACTCGAACAACAAAGAAGCTCCAAGAAAAGAGAGAAAACCCTAGCTTGATCATCTCCACATCCAAGATAGCACCACCTCAAGGAGACAAGAAAAACCCTAGGTTCAAGGAGCACAAGAAAGAAAGCAAAAACCTAGGCCGAAAAGACAAGGAAGAGAAGTTCTTCATGCTCAACTCAAGCACTACGATGGAGAACCATGGATTCAGCCAAGAAGAGAGAAGTTCCTCAAGCTCAACTTCAAGCACCACCATGGAGGATCATGGGTTTGTCCAAGAGAGAGGGAAGAGAGGTAGGGTAGAAAGAAAATGAAGATGAGATCACTTACCCAAACCAAATAGAAGAGAAAAGGATCACCAAAAGATCACTAAAGAAGGGTTCCCTAACTCAACATGCAAGAAGTTCAGCCACTTGCACCAAGCTCATGCTCTAATTTCACCACCAAGCACAAGAGGAACAAGATCCAAGCAAGAATACATAAATAAGGGTGTAAAAGGTATCACTTCATGCAAGGAGAGAGGTTTTGTATAACCAAGGGTTAGAGAGAGAGAAGGGAGGTTAGGTGTCACACAAACACATGCCACTTGTCCACCATATCTCGTCCATTCAAGCACTAGGCTCATGCATGCATCAAAGGTGATAAAAATAAGGAAACTTATCAACCAAAATGATCTAGAAAAACTCAACGGTCGATGAGAACATGGAAACCAGAGGAGATCAAAGCCTAGAGACCACATAACATCCAAACCCTAGGGTTCCTTGGCGATCAAAGAGAGGATCAACGGCTCATTGACCACCAAGACAACTTAGGGATACTCAAACCTCATCGACTGCAGAAGACAAGGCCAAAGGAACATCTAGGTGATCATTGAAACAAGGTTCATCGGTCAAACACAAAGCATGGTGAACCATCCACTTAGGGTATCTAAGCAAACCCTAGAACTCAACACACATGACACCTCATCAAACCAAGGTACAACATGATGCCCCAAGGTACAAATCTCTCCAAAATGATGTCAAACATGTGAAGCTCAACAAGCATGTGACAAATTACATGAAAAAACTTAAACATGGGTTAATTACAATTAGGTCCAAAACACACACATATAACATAAATAGCTCAAACAACATCGAAACTGCACCAAACTTGAAACATAAGCATGTCATCCTACAAAAACAAAGACAATAATTCCTACACATCTCATACTCTAACTCACACATGGCTTCCTCCACACCATGATGATGCTACAAAACCTTAACATGAACTATATCCTTCTTATTCAACTTCTTCACCCTCCTATCCAAGATCAACACATGACCGTCAACATATGATACATCCTCCTCCAACTCAACCTGCATTGGCTACAATACCAGATCTGTATCTGGATGGTATTTCCTTAACATGGAAACATGGAACACATGGTGCAACCTATGCAACTCTTGAAGTATCTCCAACCTTTAAGCCACATTCTCAACATGTGACACAACAAGGTAAGGTCCCATAAAACTGGGAGCCAACTTACCCTTATTACCAAACCTCAGCAAACCTTTCCAAGGAGAGACCTTAAGATATATACGATCTCCCATTTGGAACTCCAATTGTCTGTGGTAGTTATCAATATAAGTCTTCTATCTATCCTGGGCTGCCTTCAACTACTGTTGTATCAACTTGATCTTCTCTATAGTCTATTGTACAAGATCATGACCCAAAAGCTGTCACTCACTGGTCTCATACCAACAAAGCAATGACTGACAATGCCTCCTATACAAGGCTTCATATGGTGCCATATCTATACTCCTATGGTAACTATTGTTGTAAGAAAACTCTATGAAACTCAGATGCACATCCCAACTTCCAAGAAGATATAGAACCAAAAATCTCAACAGATCCTCCAAGATCTGAATAGTCATCTCTAACTGACCATCTATCTGTGGGTGAAAAGTTGTACAAAACTTCAACTATGTACCCAAGCTGTATGCAAATGATCCAAAAAATAACTGGTAAGCTGATGACCTCTATCAGACACTATGGTAAGTGGGATACCATGCAACCACACTATCTCATCAACATATACTTGTGCCAGCTTCATTGCTGTATATGTCATCTTGACTGGCAAGAAGTGTACTGACTTGGTCAACTTATCCACTATCACCCAAATGGAATCATGACCTTTGGATATCTTAAGAAGGATAACTACAAAGTCTACAGTGATAGGATCCCATTTCCACTATGGTATAGGCAACAATTGCAACATTCCTCAGGCTTCTGATACTCTACCTTAACCTACTAAAAAACTGGACATCTAGCCACAAACTCTACCACACCACTCTTCATACCAAGACACACGTATAGGTCCTTCAAGTTGTGGTACATCTTGGTACTATTTGGATGTATGCCATATGTCAAAGAGTGAGCCTCGTCAAGAACCATCTTCCTCAAATCGTTCACATCTGAAACCACTATCCCACCATGGAAGCAGACTGTGCCATCATATACTCATGGAAACCATCATACTTCTTCCTACCAAACTAGGCCCTGATATTCTGTATCACCGTATCAACCTAATGCACATCTCTAATCTACTGTATCAAGGTAGGCTTCACTTGTAACTGTGTTAACAAGCCTGTCAACATAAATACCTCCAACTATATGTTCATCTGACGCAACGACACTGACATGTCTCGCTTATGGCACACTAAAGAACACAAACATGCCTTATTTGCAGATGATGAAGAAGAAGAATTCTTACTAAGTGCATCAGCCACCATGTTCACCTTCCCTAGATAGTAGTCTATCATGCAATCATAGTTCTTGATCATGTCCATCCCTCTCCTCTATACCATGTTCAGCTCCCACTTTGAGATGATATACTAAAGGTTCTTGTGGTTGGAAGAGATCTGACACTTCTCTCCATACATATAGTGCCTCTAGACCTTCAAGGCATGGACCACGTCTACAAGATCCATATCATGCGTTGGGTAGTTCTCCTTGTGTTTCTTAAGCTATTGTGAAGCAAAAAAAATCACAATTTTATCCTGCATCAACACCATCCCAAGCCGTTCTTCCACGCATCAGAGAAGATGATGTAGCCTTTCCCTTACTCTAGCAGAACTAACATTGGTGCACTGGTCAACTTCTACTTCAAAAGTTAGAAAGAATGTTGACACTTGTCATCCCAAAAAAAAGGTCCACCTTTCCCTATCAACTTGGTTAGGGGTAACACCACAACACTGAAGTTCTTGATTAACCTCCTGTAGTAGCCTGCTAAACCTAGAAAACTACAACCCTCCATTGGTGTCTTAGGCTACTCCCACTCCAACATTGACTCCACCTTCTTCGGGTCCACACAAATGCCTCTAGAAGATATCACGTGACCTAGAAAAGACACCTCCTTTAGCCAGAACTCATACTTACTGAACTTGGCATATAACTTGTCCTAACTCAACAATGTCAATGCCAAGCATAGATGCTGCTCATGCTACCGACTATCTCTGGAGTATATCAAGATGTCACCAATGAATACCACCATGAATTGATTAAGATATAAATTGAACACCATGTTCATCAAATCCATAAAGGACACCAGTGCATTTGTCAACCCAAACGACATAACCACAAACTTATAGTGACCATACCTAGTCATAAAAGCTGAATTGAGTATGTTATCTTCTTTGATCCACAACTGATGGTATCTAGACCTCAAATTTATCTTCAAGAACAATACATCACCTCTCAATTGATCAAATAGATAATATATTCTCAGTAACACATACTTGTTCTTGATAGTAAACTTGTTGAACTGCCAGTAATCTACGCACAATCTAATAGAACCATCCTTCTTCTTCACAAACAAGACAAGATCACCCTAAGGGGAAGTGCTCGGTCTGATAAAGACCTTCTCTAGAAACTCCTGCAACTGCCTCTTCAGCTCCTGCACCTCTATTGGTTCCATCATGTATTGGGACTGTGTTATAGGCTGCATACTAGGAACAAGATTAATCTCAAAATCAATCTCTCTGGGAGGGGGAACATTGAGAAACTCTTCAGCAAAAACATCCTCAAACTCTTACACCACTGGAACCTCATGGATACTAGGACCCTTCACCTTGGTATCCTCAACATGAACCAAGAAAACCTCACACCCCTACCTCATCAGCCTCTCCACTGTCATAGCTGGCACCAAGCACATCAGAAGAATCTTCCTATCTCCTTGAAAGACCAACAAAACATTTCCCCTATGAAATGTCGCCACCTTGGAACTACTTTATAAGAGCACCCTCTACTTATCCAAGGTATCCATCCCAAGGATCACATCAAATCAATGCATGTCAAGTGGTATAAGGTCCATTTGAATGCTACATCCCGAGAAAGAAAGAATACAAGATAGACACACCTCCAGCAACTCAGTGGAACCAACAAGAGGGATTTCTATCTAAAGAGTATCAAGATCTAATACAAACAGGAAGATGACAACTATCTATCACCTTTCTGGTGATAAAAGAGTGTGTCACACCCAGGTGAACCAAAACAGATACAAAAGAAGAAGCAGACAAATCAGAATGAAAAAGTTCCATCTAACCCGTGACAACCCGTAGATGGACCACTCCCTATGGATGACTCATAACATAGAATCGAGCCAATACATGTTGTCACCCAC
This sequence comes from Alisma plantago-aquatica, assembly GCA_963693085.1. Taxonomy (NCBI): domain Eukaryota; kingdom Viridiplantae; phylum Streptophyta; class Magnoliopsida; order Alismatales; family Alismataceae; genus Alisma; species Alisma plantago-aquatica. The sequence continues at coordinate 320,105,884 of OY856415.1, read as the reverse complement.
GTCCTCTTCTAGCCTATCCAAAGGATCTTGCCTGCTATTCCTGACCATGTCCTTTGCCACCACTACTATTGAACTTCTACTTTTGAGAATCTCACTGACTCTGCCTTGGTTGCTGTGTCACCTCCTCATCCTTCATAGGACATGACAACTTGGTATGCCCAGTCTGTCCACACTTATAATCTGTCTTAGCCTCATACCATGGCCTAGACAACCCTATCACTTACACCAATGCTATACCGTAGCTCCATCTAGTGGAAAACTACAACCTATGCCCTTACACGGGGACCACTGTGATGGCACCACTGACCACTACTTAGAGAAAGCTGATTGCTACTGTGACCAAGGTGAACAAAACCTCAACTTCCTGAAGCCTTTAGAAGACTACCCATAGGACTGAGCTGACATCTTCTTAGAGTTGTCTTCACACTTCTCAATAGTAGACCACTCGATCCTCCTCACTGGCTCCACAAAGGTAGCAAACCTCTCTCTATTCTCCAAAGCATACACTATCGTCGTCAAATCCATGTTCAGACCCTTCTCAAATTGTCTGATCCTTTCCTTTTCTATCGCCGCCATGTCAGGAAAGAACCTGAACAACTCCATAAACTTTTCCTCATACTCATTGATCGACATCGATCCCTACCAAATTTTCTCAAACTACGATATCTTCTCATCAAGATACATCTCCGGTAAGTATCAACTCACAAACTCCCACCAAAAATCATCCCAACTGATTGCTACTCCAGGTCTCTTCTCCTTCTCAATGGTCCACCAATGGCCAGCACTACCCTTCAACAGATACACCGTATGCTTCACCTTGTCGTCTTCTAGGATATTGAGGTTCTTGAAAGCCTTCTCTAGCTCTTCAACCACATATCTACATCTACTGAGTCTGTCATACCCACATACTTGACTGCCCCACATGTCATAGATGCTCAAACGTCTTCCCAAAACCCTAGGATTCCACATTGGGGATAATTGCTCTGGTTTGAGGTATGGGTGCTGTATCTATCATATGCATAATTTAGACCATCAACTATCCAAACATCGATTGAAAAATAGATTTGGCCAAGGTTGCTGGGTTGAATTGAGGCATCGTGGACTGCTATGGACCCGTCTCTGACACTCTATCTTCATCTACCTACCTCCGCGTGCCACCTCCAGGAACAAAAAAGGTACTCTCAACATGTTCTCTGTGTGCTCCAGACATATCAGCATAAGCATAAGCTATAATTAGATATGTTGGATGACACAAGAGCAAACACAACCCTAGTCCTATATCCCTGTAGACTCAATGAACCTAGAGATCTGATACCAATCTTGTAACATGCGACATCCCAACTCTACACAAATGAGGTTATTCAAAACAAAACACGTGACCAACAACTAACAACCATCATACTGGAAAAGCTGGTAAATTAAAACTGATCCCATATCAATATCATGCTTGGAAACAAATTACACAAAGGTCCAACAACTTGTATCACATTAGATACCATTTTAGAGATTTACATATATTTAGTGACCATCTTCTACCATCTATATACAGTAGATATCCTATTCCACATATACATGCCACATATATACAAACTACGACATACTGCCAAAACACGTGTCAATATACATCATCTTAAAAACACATACCTTTCCAGACCTGAGAGTACATGGATGACACTAGGATTCTACTACAACCACAACTAAAAACTACCCAACCTTCTGAGGCTACTAATCTCCAAGCTGTTCTTCCTCAGCAACATGATCCTGACCACACTGCTGACGACCACCTAAAAAATGTGGTGACCCACGAGGTGAGACCCATGTCTCAGTGAGAGATATAACTATCAACAAATAATAATTGTTACCACATATATATTACTATTAAATAGGATGAGTAGATTCAACTAAATGAATAATTTAAACTGATTACATAGGTCAATCAGGTTAAGTAGATATAACAGATAGGCATAACATCATGATAAGAAGGAATATGAAGAACATGTATAACATTTGATTTCTCTTACCACATTATATAACAATTGACTAGTATAAGAAACAAGGAAAATGTAAACATCTAATATGACATGTGTTTAACCCTACACAGATATACTACGTGGCTGTATTACATCTTTTATTAATGCCCTAAGGATTAGAGTAATAACACCTAAATCCAACTAACCACTGTTGAGTCATAATTAGTGCCATACAAGATCTAGGAAGATCTAGAATTAAATATCTTCTCCCCACTTGGTTAGTACAAGTGAACACCATAGCGACATATCAGTCAAACTACCACCAACGACATATATTTAAGCTGAAAACACCTAACCTACCTTGGTATAGATCAAGTTGCTAGACGCCAGGGTACAAAACCCTACTGCTGAGGTACAACCGCAGTTGTCCTCCAATCACATCACATGTATAATCACCAAGACATGACCGTAGCCATTCTCACACCAAAGTATGATCATGAACATACTCAAAACACTTGGGATCAAGATGACAAGGACACACAACCACTTGCACCTTGTTGAGTTTCCCTTAGGAATGATTGTTTCACCACCCAACAAGTTTTGACACTGGAATGGATCTATAGCCAGGGCAACTACATGATTAGGGTTCCACTTGATTAGTTAATGCCAATTTGGTGCCTTTTATTGCATCAATCATATTACAAGAAAACCTAGAAAGATTCTACAAAGATAAGGCTAGATTGCATCTTCAAAATATATAGAACATATAATGTATAAACTTGTCACATCATTACATGGTACTATTCATTGTCACACACATGATTCCACACTCATCATCACATCATTATAGGATATCATTCCCTCATCACATCACTAGAGGATATCACCTCAAGTAGGACACAAAGATATTACCAAGGTCATAAGGACATTCACATTATTCCCTGTAAGAACATATTTATCTCTCCATGACACAACTAGATTCATCATCATTACCACACAAGAATTGCATAAGTTTGAAATAACCATGAATTTTATAACTATGATGCTCATAAGATATCAAATTAAGATTACAATAGTTTAGGAGAGAGAAAGTATTCTATCATCATGCTAATTACTCAAGAAAGCTAAGTATTATAATCATGTGTTCAAATTAGGGTTAAGGTATAACAAAGCAACCCAAATTAGAGGTTTCAAATCAGCAATGTAAACCCTAATTATTTTCGTCTCCAACATTCTTTGAAGTAAGCAAGTCAAATACCATCACCATGAGGTCAAACACATAGATAAACATAGAGTCCAGAAATCTTCATCGAACGAATAGGATATGTCTCACCCTCTTCATCGACTGAAGAGATGAACCTCCCTCAACGACGATCTAGGTCAACACACCAGTGACCACTTAGGGTAACAACTTCATAAACCAAAGAGAAAGCTTGTCGACTGAAGGAAAAAGTTGATGCATTGGATACCAAAGAGGAATCTCATCACTTCATCGATTGAAGAAGATAGTCACCTTAGTGACCACTCAAGGAGATCCATTCTTAGTGACCCTAAAGATGTCATAAACTCATCGATCACACAAACCATAGCTTGACAAACATTAAATGAGAGAAAACCTAGTCAAACTCAAGATCAAAAGGCTACTTATCACCATGAAACCGAAAACCTCCAAGGTACAAACCACAAGAAGGAAAACAACTACAAAACCCTAATTTTGACCACCAACATGAAAGAAAACAGAACCATGACTTAGAGAGAGAAAAACAATGTTTAGCATAGACATGCATGCATAAAAAATCTCCATCATTAAGCAAGAAACCAAAACCATGATATGGAGAAAGAAACCAACGTTCATCACATGCATGCAAGGATCACAACCTCCATCATCAAACAATATTTCGGGTATAAGCTTAAGGTTTCATCAAAGAGGGGTTAATTTATTCAAGATCACCATAGAACAAAAATCCAAGATCATAGATATCATCACCATTATACTTAGAACCACCTTTTAAGAGTAAATTACTTGCATGCAAAGTAAAAGCAACAAAATCAAGGAGAAAGTTATATAACTCACCTTAGATATGAAGAGCAACTCAAACAATAAGGAAGCTCCAAGAAAAGAGAGAAAACCCTAGCTTGATCACCTCCACATCCAAGATAGCACCACCTCAAAGAGAGAAGCAAAACCCTAGGTTAAAGGAGCACAAGATGAAAAAAAAACCCTAGGCCGAAAAGACAAGAAGAGAAGTTTTTCATGTTCAACTCAAGTACTACCATGGAGAACCATGACTTCAGCCAAGAAGAGAGAAGTTCCTCAAGATCAACTTAAAGAGCCACCATGGAGGATCACATGTTTGACCAAAGAGAGGTAGGGTAGCAAGATAATGAAGATCAAGAGAAAGATCACTTACCCAAACCAAAGAGAAGACCAAAGGATCACCAAACGATCACTAAAGAAGGGTTGCTTCAAAACCCTAACTCAACATGCAAGAGGTTCGACCACTTACACCAAAGTCAAGCTCCACTTTCACAACTAAGCATAAAAGGATGAGATCCAAGGCAAGAAGAGAGAAATAAGGGTGCAAAAGGGATCAATTTCATGCAAGGAGAGAGGTTTATATAACCAAGGGTTAGAGAGAGAAGGGAGGTTAGGTGTCCTACAAATATGTGCCACTTGTCCACCATATCTCATCCATGCAAGAACTAAGCTCATGCATGCATCAAAGGTGATCAACACAAGGAAACTCAGTATCCAATTTGATATAGGAAAACTCAATGTTAGATGAGAACATGGCGACCAAAGGAGATCAAAGCCTAGTGACCGCATAACATCCAAACCTTAGGGTTCCTTGGTGACCAAAGAGAGGATTAATGGCTCATAGACTGCCAAGACCACTTAGGCACACTCAAACCTCATCAGACATAGAAGAAAAGACCAAAGGAACATCTTGGTGATCACGAAAACAAGGTTCATTGGTCAGACACAAAGTAAGGTCAACCATCCACTTAGGGTATCCAAGCAAACCCCAAAACTCAACACACATGACACCTCATCAAACCAAGGTACAAAATGATGCCCCAAGGCACGACTATCTCCAACATGATGCCAACCATGTGAATCACAACAATCATGATACAAATTGTAAGAAAAATCTTAAACATGGGTAAATTGCAACTAGGTCCAAAACAAGCACACATATAGCATAAGTAGCTTAAACAAAATCCAAATTAGATCAAACTTGAAGCATAAGCATATCACATGTTATTAAATCACATCATGAGGTTAGATTAAGGTTTTAATCATATAACTATGCTAAGCAATCTGAGTCAACCAGAAAGATAGGTTAAGGGTCTAACACATAAAATCTAGGGTTATTGACCATAACCATGCTAGCATCAAATTCTAGGGCAACACATGTAAATTGCATATATATTAGTTGGGATTGTATATGGTATTTAATTGGATATACACATTAATCATTTTAATATTCACATCATATGTAATAAAATAAATCTGATCATATCTATAATCTAGATACAACATAAATTGATGAGGCTCTGATACCATTGTCAGGAAATTTGGATGACAGATAAGGCAGTGGAAACAAAACATTTATAACCCGATTCCCTAATTACCAAGATCACATAAACAAAAATGTATAAAAAAATAGAGAACAAGAGCTATAATTGGTCCTGGAGCAAGTCCAACGATAAATCTTGTTGTAGTAGCATGCACCTTTTTTCAAGTTGCAACATGCTTCTTCTTCAGGCAACACTCGAACCATTGTCAACAATGACCTCCCAGTGTAACACCATGGATGGCAGTTGGCAGTGTTCTCCTAGCGGAAGGCAATTGACTCCTCACCTCTAGAGTAGTCTATGTGGACCACCGGGAACTCCATGTTGTGCTACCAGAGCCAACAAGATGGAGTTGTACCTTCAAACGTCAGTGTACTAGCACCGATTCAATCTCCCGCAATTGTCTCTCCCTTTCTATCCCTACCTTTTTAGGTAGGGCTTGCTCATGCTCTGTATTGGTTACTAAAACCAAAGAGGATAACAATTGTCAGAGCTTATTTTTGTATCTGGGAAGCCCCCAATACCCCTCTATTAATAAGAGGTCCATGGCCAAGGTTTCTAGTCACCCCGAAAGTTAAAGAGATGGAATTCATGAATTTTCTGGAAACTACAAATGATGATCCAGTCAATTAACTATCCAACTGGTTGGTTCATGGGTGAACCAGTCGACTCATCTGTTGAACCTGTTGGTTTAGTAATTTTTTCCTTTTAAATCACATTGGTATTTAATTAACAATTCATGAAAATCATCACATCAACATCAATCCTTGATCCAATCAAATTGACCATTGAACCAGGAAGTTCATCACATGAACCAATCATTTGGTACCATGAACAGGTCTATTCATTTAATGAATAGGTCAATTCATACCTTGGTTCAGGTATTGTTCAACCAATGTTTTTTCCAATTGATCTGACACTCAATCGATCAGTTCAACACTTGAATTGGTCAGTTCAAAGTCCATTCCGTCAATTTTGAACCAGTGTTGTTTAAATTGAATACCTAAACAATTTAGTAATCAAATTAAACATCATTCATGAATAAACTCCTATTCAAAGTGCATCCTATTCGTGTGACCCTATATGTCCCAAATTACATTGGTTGTGAATGTCCATAACCAACTTATGACCTCACAAGCAATGAGCGATATCTAGAAACACATCATTGCTACCCGAGTAGTTCAAAAATTTAGAGAACAACTTCAATCTACAATCCATGATCAGTGTTACCATGATTGTATAGCTTCTTTGTCTCTAATATCCAGACTCAACTTCAGGCATGGAATTGTCATCCTCTTCAATGTTCAATCCATATTCCTTGAATTAGAGCAGACTGTATGAGATGCATGTAGGTTCACATATCACATAGTGAATGACATGAGTATGACCATACATTTCTCAGTCTTTCTTATCAAGAGGCCTGGATACAAATCTCCTATATGAGGGATAAATCCCATCTACATCACTCACACTCAATCCCCATCTATCACAATGCACCGCAACATCACCTTTTTGGCAACCCTTATTCAAGGTCACATTGGATGATGTCTAAATACAAATAACAACATGTGATGAGTGTAGTGACTTCAGGTCTACAAACCACAATCATCACTATCACTATGAGAGCTGATTCTGACTACCATTCTATGTTATCCATGTATCCCTCTCGAGGTGGGTCTATCTGATACACAGTTCTCTAACATGTACATGTGTGCTTGACTTGATATCATATATCATGACTAAGAGACTTTGTCATCAATCAAAACACACTCTAGTCTTACGTATTACCATTGTCTATTTTTCTTCCACAGTAATATCCGACTAGGGACATAACAAGAATGTATGTATTCTTATCATACATATGATCTCATTGTTCAGGTCATCTACATGATGACATATGCCACCGAGTAGCATCATTCTTTAGACATCTAATATGTCTGCATCATCATCTCATGATTGAGACAAACATAATAGATAAAACTACCTTTATCATAATCAAATAAAGTACATGATTCCACATTCCAATCATCATACGATTGGCTCTTTGGGCATACATACCAACAACAAGTAGGACATGTTAGTGTCACTTTGGCATATGAATGTACAGTTGTAGGTCTCCTTATTGGTAGGATTGTCGACAAAGCTATAGGTTAAGAAAACATTAATACCTCATATCAGAGACGCACATAAGAATCATATTGGGATAAAAATATCAGACCAGAGTTTGGCAGCAGGAAGCATGATGGTTTCCATGAGTTAGCTGATGGGACAATGTGCTTCCACAATAGAACAATGGTTCCAGATGTTGATGGTTTGAGGGAGATGCTGCTTGAGGAGTGTAACATACTAGATCTCAGACCCTACCCTAGAAGTTGACATTTTGGACTTAACCAAACAAGGTTCAAGGTTAGACCTAAATAGATGTTTAGTATAACCCCAATGGGCTAATGCATGTATAGATCACCTTAATATAACCTAATGTTCTAACATTAATCTTAGGTTTATAATGGATACATAAAATATGCCACATAACTCATTTTGGTGGTAATATGAAGATAAAAAACTTAATTGGATGAATAATTTAGAGAACAGACCGTTAATGGGCCATATGACATATCTCATAAAAGACGTCTCAAAAGTGGAAAAAAACTTCAAATTCGAAATCTATATATCAAAATTAGCCTACATGTCAAATTTCATCTAATTTGGACAACTTTGAAATATTAGGATAAGTTTAGGAGAGAGAAAATGAGTAAAAGGCATAAGTAATGAATAATGTGATTATACAACTTCAAAATATGAAAATAATGGAAAATTCATATTCTACACATCAAAGATAACTTGTTTATGAAGTTTGGTCCAATTTGGATGTTGTTTGTGCAAGTTATGCAATTTTAGGTACATTATGGTCTTTTCTACAGTTTACCCAATTGGGAGGTTTTCTTTGCAAATTGTCACATTCATTATAATCCTTATATATTCCCTCACCATTCTCGAGTTTTTGAACCATGGGGCACCTAGTTGCACCTAGGTTTGAAGGTGTTTCTTTTTAAGGGCATTTTAGGGATTACCCTCTTTATAAATGAGCTTATCTTTAGAACCTATCAACCAATGGGGTTATTTCTTTGATTGGAGGTCGGTTGGGATAGCCTATAAGTGTCCATAAACTGACATTTGATATTCAAGAAGCATATATGAGCTGTCCTCTTGCATGGCCATGAAATCCCTAGGCTAAGGACACATGGAAAGCTCCATGGACACCTCATGCTCGACTTCTTTATTATCCATAAAGGTTTGCATGTCCATAGGAACCCTTAGCATTGGACACACAAAAATTAACTTGACACCTCGTGCTTGACTTCTACCTTATCCATACAGGCTTGCATGGCCATGTACACCCTTATACATGACACATGGAAAGTCTCATAGACACCTCATACTTGACCTCTTTCTTTATATAAGCCATATCTACCCCTTCCCAACTCCCAATTCAAAAACTCTTGCTATCCTTTATTTCCTCTATCTTAGAGTATCATTTCTACTATATTTTTTCATGAGGGTTCTGTTCCAAGGTAAAAGGAGGTGCCTACCTTGGTGAAGAAGGCTCCTAAGGTTCCAAATTTCTCTATTTAGGATTTCTTAAGTTCCTCCTTGGTGATTTTGACCAAAACTAGTAAGTATCCTCCTTTCCTTCCCTATTTTCATGCTGTTAGTCTTCCTTCCACCTTACTCCATGTTTGAACCATGGCCTTCCATGGTGAAACCCCACCTAGAACCCATAAACACCTCATCTTTATGTTCTTTTGTTAGGGTTTTTCACCTCTAAAGTGGAGAAGGTGCTTCTTACTCGAGATAGGAGCCTTGTTGGAGAAACCAACCTCACTAAGATTGGGAACCTTACTTATTGGACCTTTCCACCTTCCCTTGAGGTTCTTTGGCTGCCTAGTCTTGGAACTAGGACTGACTTGGACTGTTTAGACTCTAAAGTTCAGGCATGATGTATCCCCTATTCTTCTATGTTGAGCAATTCAGCTATGCTTATTCATTCTCTTTGTCCTATGTACATTAGCCTATACACAATGTGTTTTCTTTTAAAAATCATGGTTCAAGTGAACTACCTTATTTGATATTGATAATGTGATCATGGATATTTTTTTTGGACTCTTATCTTATGCTTTGTTCATGATGGAACTCTAAAAGATGACATGTGATATCTTTTGCCCACTTATGAGGTGGATGTATATGTTGGTCACTTATGTGGTGACTATTTTATATATTCTAACTATACTTTCTACTTTCCTCTACATTTAACATATAATGTGATTCAGTAGCACTAGAGTAGTGTAATTGCATTGGTTTTTATGGTAGATGTGCTATTTCCTACCGAGCAGATGTGATATTTCCTACTCTTTTGGGATGTAAAGGAACCTCACACCTAGGGCAAGATGTGTGATTCTTGGCTCATGTTTTATATATTTGGGAGATTGGCAATATTCCTTTCTCTACCAGGTTTCAAGTTTATGAGGCTTGGCCACCTTTGTGTTTATATTGTTCTAGGGCTATGTTTATCTCACATGCATGCAGGTTGATGATATGGGGTGTGTGGCCTAATGATTTACATGTGCTTGTGTGGCACAATCTTTATGTTTTATTAATGGCAAGTATTCTTTTGTTATCATATGGTTTCAATTCCTTTTCTCTTGATACCCATTTGGGTGGTTCTTATCATTTCTATGGGAAGCCTTTTATATTTGTTGTCCTTTATTCCATAGATAGCTCAATTTTCCTATTTAGTATGCACATACCAGCCTTTAATGATTTCATCTATTTTCTCTTCTTGCTGGGGTATGCTTCCAACCCTAGGTGAAGGACTTGGATGATAAGGCATGAAGTTTTGGACTAGCTTAAGGAGTTAAAGCTTGGAGACAAAGTTGTTATGGTTTAGATTTCCCTATACTTAGATCCTTATGTTGTATCATACATGTAAACCCTTATGGGTGATTATGATGTACTTTTGTAATCTTTTGTGAAAACTGAATATAGTCATTTTTTTAATTTTTCTGCTACACATCGGCCTTTTGCATACCATTATAATAAATTTGGAAAATTTATACCTATTCCAACATACCTTTGAGTGTGTTTGGAATGGATGTCAATTCTTCAAAATTTTAGTAAGGGGGTGATCCCGCCTTCTTACAACATGGTATCAGATCCCATAGTAGTCGAAATCTAACTATTTCAATTTTGTCTCCCTAGTTAGAATCCTTGCCTTCCCTTTAAGTGACATGTTTTCCCTAGAGTTGATCAATAGATGATGAAGGGTTGATTTAAGATCATATAGTTTCACATTAGAATAATGATGAATAGATCCTTAAAATACTGACAAGTAAAAGATGCATAAGTAACCATAGTAACTTGAGGTTGTTTAGCTTGACCTTTAGGCACCTACTAGGACATGAAGTTGAAAGAAAAGGTGTCTAGAAAGGATTAGGGTTCGGGGGCTAGTAGGATTTTCCTCCGCACCACTAGCTTGGTTTACGAGGACTCCCGAATCCATATGATACCAGCCTGGCCTGAGCTGATATGAATTGTTCAAAATAGCATGCTTTTAGGCAATAGTAGCCTTAGACATCTATATGATTTATCTTTAGGGACCCAAATATGTTGAACTAGTCTCCCAAGAATAATGACTTCTTTGAGGATGGATACCCAATATAGTTCCCTTATGTTCCCTAGGACCACATGTTTGGATAGTCTATCCATGATAACCTAGACTTTGAATTTTAGTGTTTAATAAGCAATCAGAGTGCACAGTGAAGCATGATGGATCTTGTATATGGTTTAGTTAGACTACCCTTTTACCTCTAGATTAGTTGGCTTAGTAGGCTAAATCCTTTAAGGGGTGGTGAATAAGTTGTTTTCTTACATGTGGATGTTTTGATTTCGAGGACGAAATCCCTTTAAGGGGTGGTGTTGTTGATGAATGCATATTCATAATGATTTTCAATCACCTTCTTGGGCTCATTTTGATTCAATACATCCAATTTCAGTTACTAAATATCAAAAATTTCCTAATTGGTTCAATTATCAAGGTTTTTAACTGAGTTTATGTTGATTTTATGCAGGTCTTGATGAGGTCAAACAATCAGCTGGCACCCACCTCCTTTCAACCCTAATCCATAAGAATCACCACCATTCGATCTTCATCTCAATCAACCATCATCCACATCAAAACCAAATGAGTGGGACCCACCTTTATCTTCCCTTGATCTACCCTCACTCATACTTGGTCTTGACCATACAGTCTTGACCATACGGTCTCAAGACCGTATGGGCAGCCTCACTTCAAGACCATTTGGGCTTCTATCTCTCCACACCATTAGATCTTAGATCAACACCCTCATTCATTTGGGAAAACGGTCTTCCCTATCATCCTCCTCCTAACGTTCCCTCAAGACCGATCAAGTACGATCGGTTTCAAGACCGATCGCTCACTAGGCCAGAGATCATTTGGACGTCGGGAGGTCGAAACCATTTGGACACTGTCCACCTTCTACTTCCTCCCACCATAACCCTAGATCCTACAAACCCTAATCCGCAGCTGCACCGCACCACATCACCCCACCACCTACTTGCAACCTTACCCCAACCGCCATATCCACCTGCATCTCCACCGCATCCAGCAGCAACATCAACGCCTACCCGCCCACCTCCAACCTTTGAGCTCAGCACCACCGCCGCCGCCCAGCACCACTGACACCGCCATCTGCAATCGTTCTACGAGACCGATAGAGCGGGAGCGACGACCGCATGAGAATAGGACCGATCGTTTGGAAAAGGCTGTGAGACCGTTTGATGCTGCTGGCCATCGAAACCGATAGGGTTGAAGACTGGTAGAGGGAGACCGTTTGAGCATCAGTCTTCAAGACCGATAGAACGAGACCGATAGAGCCAAGGGTACGATACCGTTTGGAGGCTGGACTTGTATGTAACCAATTGGAAAAGGGCTACGAGACCGTTTGATGCTGCTGGGTCGCGAGACCGTTTGATCACCCAGGGTTGCGAGACCGATAGAGCTAAACCGTTTGGAAAAGGCAGGGACTGCCAAAACCATTTGGAGAAAATCATCCAAACCGATAGAGCCAAGCATGCAAGACCGTTTGAAAAAGGTTTGCATGAGACTGTTTGAAAAAGAACACAACCAAGACCGTATGGAGGCTAGCTGTGAGATGATAAATGTATATTTATCCCTTTATTTACATCTTTTAGATATCTTTCTAGAATTTTTTTTGTTATTTATCTTCTTCATTTTGTTATTAATTACATTAGTTTGGAATTTTATATTTATTTAGAGTTTTAAATATATTTACTTGTTTTTTTGTAGGAAAATAGCTCATGAGTAAAAATCCCTAGAAGATATTTTTGCACAAATTCCCGCAGTGTTTGACTTCAGTATATACATTTAACCAAAATTGGTATAACTCCCACATTCCACGACGGAATTTAATGTGAAATAATGCGTTGCAAAGAGAATTCAATTATCTATAGGAAAAACATATTTTAGTACAGCTTCCAAATTTATGACTGGCCCAAAAAGACATTTGAAATTTCTGTTGTGGGAAATTACTGTAGAAAGAATGCAAAGCAATCAATTGTTTCCTCTATTGACTAGATCCAGAATGTTAGCAGCCGCCGACGGCCATTTCTTTTTCCCTAAACCTAATGTATACCCCCTCCTTCTCCTATAAAAGGAGGGGCACTTCCTCCTCATTTTATCATCTTGGTTTTTCACTTTTGTAATAACATTCTCGGAGCATCTTATTCTTGTATTCCCCTAGGTCACCAATAAAGCAATTTTATTTCTTGAAGCATTGTTTATTCTTAGATTGTTCCTTGACTATTTTATTCTGCTTTAGATCTAGAACTCCTTTTCCCCTTCCTTTAGTTCTGGAGCAAGGAATTAAGAGCCTGGCCATTTCATTGTCTCTAGCATAAGGATTAATTTCCTATTTTGGGCTAGACTATGGCCAAGGTACTTTCTTCCTCCGTATCCCCCTTCTCCTCAACTATGAGCGAGTAGTTCTATATCAAGGCAAGGGGAATAGCCCCTTATCCATGGTTTGATCAAATTAGTTTTAATCGATTCCCTTAGATGGCGATTGGTTTATTAAATCGATAATCTAGTAAAGTAATTACTCACTTAGATTCATATGTTAGCCCGGATGGAAATGACCATGGAAATCTGGGTTTAGAATGATTAAACCAATTCGCATAGAGATTTTGATGTGACCGAAGATTTATCTCTTTTCAGATGATGAACCAAGAAACATGAGCACCAGGACCAATGGGCTCACGTGGATTTCATCTTTTGTGTTTCTTTTGTGATTCACATGTCGTCGCCTATTGTCGATTAATAGTGAATTCACGTTCTTATCATGGATAAGGTGGTGAAAACCCCTAAAGCATCGATTCTCTTCCTTTGATTTCAATCACCGACTGTATCGTTTGTCTTAGTTTTTAGTCTTTTCAATTCACAATAGTTTCTCATGCTAACAACAATCTTTGTTTACCTTTTTGCAGGACAAATAAAATTCTTATTTAGTGCTTCTTTAATTTCTGCAATTTTCTTTCTTAGTGTAATCAATCATCACCCAAACCGACTTTTACATTCTCATTCAAAATCTGAAAATACCAAAAACAAATAAATTAGTTTTTCAAACAATTGGCTTAAGAAGAAACAATCTTAAAAAGTTGTCCTTTGGGATTCGAACCTTTCTATACTAACCTTAACCGGGAAGTTAAAATGTTTAAACTCTAGGATTAACAATCTTAATGATTGGTGTGTTAAGTGACACATATCAATTTGGCACCGTTGCCGGGGACAACAAATTTGTTTCTTTCGAACCCCTAATTTTTTTGAAAAACTTTTATTTTTTATTTTTTTATGCCTTTCGAGTAACATTCCAGAAATGCTACTCCTTCTTCTACCGAGTTTCCATTCCGGTAGTATGTTTTTTTCTACAAATATGCTAGTTTGTAAAAAATTATTAGTTTTGTAATTTTTAACCTTGTGTCATAATCCCTTAGCTTTTCCTTTTTAATTTATGGTCTTGTACAAATCTTTAGTTCTTTTTTGAATTGTAAAAAAAACCTTTTCAAATTGAGTAATATCCCCCACAATATTATTATTGTGGTCTTTACAACCATGCATATCTTGCATGCCCGACTCTACCCCATGCTTATGATAGCACCCCTTTTAATTGTGAGCCCTTTCATCCTGGTGGGTACAGTGTGAATCCACATTTTTCTAAGAACCATTATGGGGAATCTTTCTATCCATATTCTAATGGGGGATATGATCAACAAAATTTTGTGGGGTGTAACCAACAAAACCTTGGGGGTTATGAACATGTTTATAAAACCCAATATAATCCTCAACAAGAAGTGAGACTTAGGGCCCTAGAGAAGATAGCAGTAGAAGGAGAAAAAAAACTAAAAACCAACCAAGCCTTCTTAACTGCCCTGCTAAACACCCGAACCCAAGATATAGATTGTTCAAATATGTTTCCTCATGAATTAGTGACAACTTATAATATTAAATCTTCCTACCAAGATGGACGCAATGGAAGTTAAAATCCACCATCTTCTGGAGATTATTATGAGGAGAAATACCACCGAAAACAATATGAGGGGTACTATGGCCAAGGAAACTATGGGGAGTGTGGCGAGGATGGCCAAAATTTTGGTGTGTATAAATCCTTTGGTGAAATGCAATTTAATCTTGAACTGGAAGAGAGACTTAAGGCCCTAGAAAAGATGGCAATAGAAGGACAAGCAAAACTTGAATCCAGTCAAGCCATGTTAGCTACCTTACTAGAGGATCAATCACAAACTCCCCCTATAGATATTGAGCAACCCAAGATGGTTCTTCCTAGCGATGACGATGATGATGATCCTATTTTTGTGTCATATATGTCGGATCCTGAAGAAATAGTACAAAAATGGAGTAATATTTTGCATGCGGTGAGGACGTGTGTATCCCTATCTTTCCTTTACAGACTTTACTACTTGAATATAAAAAGTCGAAGCAGGAGAGTCAATCTAAAAATCCAACTACTCCCTCCACCACTTACAACAATCCAATTGACATCAAAGACCAATACCCTTATTTTGAGTCTATTTTGGATAATAAGCATCCAACCCCCTTTTGACAAAATGATTCCACATGTTCTGTTGCAACCAATTCCCATTCCATGCACAACTGATTTAGAAGAAGAGACACAACCCTTAGGAGAAGTCTACATACCCCCTTCCACTGACTGCAATGAATATGTACCCATTTTTATCCCTCATGAACCCTTAGGAACTCCTTGCATAGAGGAACTAGAGTTACATGCCATATCAACCATGAATCCGATCTATCCCAAGGTTAATTGCATGAATTTTGAGCAGAGAAAAAATACTTATCATGCTGATTTAAATTTAGTTGTCCCTTTCATATCACCACCAATTCTCCTATATGCAGGTCAATATGACCGTGGGAAACCAGAGCCAGATCCTCCGCCTAACTTTGCACATCTGGCACTGCATGTGTTACCAGTCGGTTACCCACCAACCTCCCCCAATCCACATCCATCTTCAACACTTACTTCACTATTGATGGAAGATCTGTGGATCCTATTGGAGGGAATGCGAGGTGAAAGCAAATATGATCACCCCACTGAGCTTCTACAATTACCCTATCATAGGGTACACTATGAAGCTCCTGAGATAAAGGTCCCAACCCTCATATTCAGCTGGACATTTTTTGAGCTACTAGGGCCACCTGGAAATCCTTTCTCTTCTCTTCCCTCCATCTCAGGTTTCAATTTTGCTCAGGATGAGAAAAAATCTAAGTCCAGGGTGGAGGTGGGTGGTATGTTTCTATTCCACCCTGTTATCTTTTTATTCTTGCATTATTTCTACCTTTTGTTTTGGTTTTACATATAGTTGCTTTGTTCATGGCCATTATCTAGTCGGCCATATTTTTATTTCTTTTGTTGCAAAATGGCCTTTGTCTAGTCGGCCAATATGAATAGATGGTTATCATGACACCCCTTTGAATTTAGTAAACTTTTTGCAAAGACTATTACAAATTGCCATGTCTGAAACCACCATGTCACCTAGGACCCCTAATAACATCACTCCTCAGAATAGTTGGCATGTCAAAGGAATCGATCAGAACCAAGCATAATTTTCCCTATATTTAAGCAATGGATTATCTTGTTATAAAATTTGTATGATGTGATTTATAGGAATACTCTAACTAGAGAAATGACACTCTCTGACAAAAATATATGAAAAAAAATTAAAAGTTATAAGCACAAGAACATCTCTTCCTTCCCTCTATTTTTTTTTCTAAAAAAGAGAAGCAAAGAATCACCACCAGACAAAAATCAAGTCCGGGGTGGCATGCTTCCCAAAATGAAAACTCCATACCCCACCAAGGGGCGTACCATCAAAAGATGCCAAAAGTGCACATGAAAAAAATTGTGACCAATGTAGCCACAACTCCATAAATTCATATCCCGAGTCAAGTAAAGGAGGGATCAATATATTTTTGTCACTTCTTTCTTTGTTTTCACACCCCCAAATTCGTCCTATTCTTGTGCAATAACTAAACAAAAGAGTAATTAAAATTGAGAGTGTCAAAGAAAAAGTAAGACGATGCCTATTTTTCTACAAATTCTTATTTTAGAATCTAGATTTGACAATTGTTTTGATAGGGAATATGGAATTTTATGCTATGTGGTTCTAGGAGATTGGGTCACTTGGCCAAAATTTGGAGGTGAGGACTGTAGTGATGTTATTAGGTTGAGGATGGTATATTGGGAGTATATAATGGACTTTATTTGTGATTTTATTTGCTCGAGGACAAGCAAAGATTTAAGTCTGGGGTATTTTGATAAATGTATATTTATCCCTTTATTTACATCTTTTAGATATCTTTCTAGGATTGTTTTGTTATTTATCTTATTCATTTTGTTATTAATTGCATTAGTTTGGAATTTTCTATTTATTTAGAGTTTTAAATATATTTTCTTGTTTTTTTGTAAGAAAATAGCTCATGAGTAAATTCCCCTAGAAGATATTTTTGCACAAATTCCCTCAGTGTCTGAGTTCAGTATATACCTTTCACCAAAATTGGTATAACTCCCACATTCCAAGGTGAAATTTAATGTGCAAGTATGCGTTGGAAAGAGAATTTAATTAGCTATAGGAAAAATATATCTTCCAACCGCTTCCGAATTTATGACTGGCCCAAAAAGACGTTTGAAATCTCTGTTGTGGGAAATTACTGCAGAAAGAATGTAAAGCAATCAATTGCTTCCTCTATTGACTAGATCCAGAATGTTAGCAGCCACCGCCGGACATTTCTTTTTCCCTAAATCTAATGTATACCCCCTCCTTCTACTATAAAAGGAGGGGAACTTCCTCCTCATTTGATCATCTTGGTTTGTCACTTTTGTACTAGCATTCTCGGAGCATCTTATTCTTGTATTCCCGTAGTTCAACAATAAAATAATTTTATTTCTTGAAGAATTGTTCATTCTTAGATTGTTCCTCGACTCTTTTATTTGGATTTAGATCTAGAACTCCTTTTCCCCTTCCTTTAGTTCTGGAGCAAGGAATTAAGAGCCTGGCCATTTCATTGTCTCTAGTATAAGGATTAATTTCCTATTTTGGGCTAGACTATGACCAAGGTACTTTCTTCCTCCATCTCCCCCTTCTCCTCAACTATGAGCGAGTAGTTATATATCGAGGCAAGGGGATTAACCCCTTAGCCATGGTTTGATCAAATTAGTTTTAATCGATTCCCTTAGATGGTGATTGGTTTATTAAATCAATAATCTAGCGAAGTAATTACTCGCTTAGATTCATATGTTAACTCGGATGGAAATGACCATGTAAATCCGGGTTTAGAATGATTAAACCAATTCACATAGATATTTTAATGTGACCACATATTGATCTCTTTTTTGGATGATGAACCAGGAAACATGAGCACCAAGACCAATGGGCTCATGTGGAGTTCATCTTTTGTGTTTATTTTGTGATTCACATGCCGTCACCTATTGTCGATTAATAGTTAATTCACCTCTTATCATGGATAAGGTGGTGAAACCCCTAAAGACTCGATTCTCTTCCTTTGATTTCAATCACTGACTGTCTCGTTTGTCTTAGTTTTTAGTCTTTTCAATTCACAATAGTTTCTCGTGCTAACAAAAATCTTTGTTTACCTTTTCACAGGGCAAATAAAATTCTTGTTTAGTTCTTCTTTAATTTCTGCAATTTTCTTTCTTAGTATAATCAATCATCACCCAAACTGACTTTTACATTCTCATTCAAAATCTGAAAATACCGAAAAGAAATAAATTAGTTTTTCAAACAATTGGATGAAGAAGAAACAATCTGAAAAAGTTGTCCTTTGGGATTCGACCCTTTCTATACTAACCTTAACCGGAAAGTTAAAAGGTTTAAACTCTAGGATTAACAATATTAGTAATTAGTGTGTTAAGTGACGCATATCATGAGACCGTTTGCACAAGCATTGTGAGACCGTATGAAAAAGAGCATTGTCAAACTGTATGAAAAAGGCTTGCATGAAACCGTATGAAAAAGGGCACGTACAGACCATTTGGAAAAGTAAAAAATCAAAACCGTTTGAAGGCTGACTTACACTAAACCGTTTAGAAAAGGCATGCATGCAAGACCGTTTGATAAAGTCATGTGTACCAAGACCGTATGGACACCAAAAGCAACCAAACCGAATGGTCACTTAACTCAAGACCATTTAAGCAAGTTGTAAAAATTACAACTGGGCCCAAAGCATGAGACCAGACCCAAGCCTATAAATAGGACCAACATGGTTCTCATTTGGGCATCGGTTCTGGGACGCTGATAGGCTACCTGTACACTGGTCCGAACATGTCACTACCACTTCATCTGCCATTCCTGCTGCAACTCAAGGAGACAGAGAAGAGAAGGAAGGAGGAGTGAGAAAGACTACCCAGACTGTCTTGGCATACCTCGTTCGTCCAGATCTACTCTAACACGACGTAGAAGACCGCATCATCTTCACCGAGCTGCGACTACCTTCTACATCATGCTCATGGAAGAATCCTCTCTCTTTCCTATTCTTCTTGTTTCTCGTACCATGAGCGAGTAGTTCCTTTTCACTGGGGTGGGGGGACTAGCCCCGCTGCCCATGCAATTCATGTCCTTACATTTAACATTCCAAGACAATATATATAACTTTTCATTTCATTGCTAATTGATATGCTTGTAGTTGATTACCTGCTTGCTTTCATCTTGTTCTTGTCTTCATAGTATAGAATGTCGATTAATAAGGTAGACTCCTTGATGAGAAATCTAATAGGGTTCCTTTAGGTTGCAAGTGTGTGATCTGTGAGGGGATGAGCCATCTAGCCTATGGTGACACTTCTATGGTCTAAACATCCCTCAAGGAGGACCACAACCTTAGTTGGATGTTGTATCTTCTTGTTAATTGTCGATGTTTTCTTGCAGACTAATTGCCTACATGCGTGTCGATTAGCACGGTTGACTCCCAGACTAGAAATAGAATGGGGTTCCTTGAGGTTGTAAGTGTATGATCCTTGAGGGGACGAGCCATCTAGCCCATGGTGACACTTCTGTGGTCTAAAAATCCCTCAGGGAGGATCACAACCTTAGTTGGATGTTTTATTTTTGGAATCATAAGTGCATGATCCAGATGGCGACGAGAAATCGGATGCCTAAGGGGATGCTTACGCGGGCCTAAACATCCCTCCGGGAGGGTTCACAACAGTTCCATTTGGATAGTTAGATGCTTGCCTGGATGTTATGTGTTTGGTTGTGTTTGCATGTGCTGTGGTGGTGAAACCCGATACCATCCCAACGATTCCATATCATCTAATCTAAAACAAACTTTCATTCTGCTCATTTACTTTCCTACAATTAGTTTAATTAACCTCAACCAAATCAATCATTCTAAATATTATTCTCACTTGAGCTAGATTCGACTGACAAAGATTCTTAAAAATGTTGTCCTTTGGGATTCGATCCTTAACTATACTACGATAAGACCCGTACGCTTGCAGGTGGTATTATTGCATGAGGTTTTGGTAAAAGCTCGGGGATTTCAACCCCGAGTGAATTTGTTATTGCGATATTTGCCACGTCAAATTCTGGCGCCGTTGCCTGGGACAACGGAATCAGTTAGTCAAATCTAGTTCTTTTAAGGCTAATCTAGGATTTTACTTTTTCATTTTGAAACTATTGATCATCTACTTGAATTTCACTCTACTCCATCAATCTCACTTCAAATCTTTTTATTTCAGGTACTTCAAGAAGGACTAGTGCATGCACCGTTTGAATAGTCCCAGACTCACTGCCAGCTTTGATCCCAAGATAGACACAACCTTTCTCCTTCAAAATAGAGAAAACCAAGCAAGAATGGCTCAAGAGGAGGAAATAGCCCGAAGGGTAGCTCAAGCCCTTAATGCGTAGAGAGAAAGGCTCATGCAAGAAGCCAGAGCTGCGGTTCAAGAAGAAATCTAAGAAGCACAAGCAGTGACACAAGAAGTAGAACTACAAAAGGATCTTAGAGAGTTCTCAATCCCTAAAGCTGCTAATGTTTGTCATCCAGTACAACCTCCTCCCATAAATGCTGCCAATTTTGAGATTAGGGCACATTGGATCACATTGCTTCAAAACAGCCCATTCTATGGCAAATAAGGAGAGGATAGTCAGGAACATCTTTTGAGGTTTATTGATCTATGTGCTATGACAAAGCAAAATGGAGTATTCGACGATGCCATTCGTCTCCATCTCTTCAAGTATTCACTTGCTGATAGAGCAATAAGCTGGTACAATTCATTGCAAAGTGAACCCATCACCACTTGGGAACAACTTCAAAATGTATTTTTGGAAAAGTTCTACCCTCACTCTCTCACCTATGAAATTAGGGGACGGATAAAAAATTTCACTCAAGTCCCTAGAGAAACCCTTGTAGAAGCATGGGATAGATACAAAGAGCTTCTATGCAAGTGTCCACACAATGAGATTCCTAAGAATCAACTTATTGAAATCTTCTATAGAGGTGTGGACGACGGTATCAAGAGGTTTTTAGACTCCTCATCTGGAGGAAATTTCACGCGTCAAAGTTATGACATCACATGGAGGGTTGTTACCCTTGGAGATGAAAATCAAGCTAATTGGGGTAGGTCAGTAGGAAAAGGAGTATTGAAAGTAGCTATGGCTGAAGTTATTCCTGAATACAAGTCAATCGCTGAAACCCTCAAACTCCTAGTTGCCAAGCAAGACCATATTGAATCATCCCTTGCTGCATTTGGAAGAGGATGTTCACCACCTCAACAACAAGAACAAATCAAGTCAGCTTCATTGTTCTGTGAAGCATGTAAGGCTACTGATCATTCCACTTTAGCATGCAATGTTCTCTATGATGTTGTTCTAAGCAACGCATGTGGATAAGGAGATAATGGTCAAATGGAAAATCTTAATGTTGTCAACACCATCCCTGGTCAAGGATATTACAATCTGAGTCAGAACAGGAACCAACCTGGTTTTCATTATGGAAATCCTTTAGGAGCGGAAAACTCGCGACAATTTGGTTCAAATAATCAGCAACGAGGCCCACCAGGATTCTAGTATAACCAACAATAAAATTTTAGAAATCAAGGAAACTTTAGGGGTAACTTTCAGAACATGAACTACAATAATTATCAGAACAATTCTCAGTTCCAGAATCCCAACCAAGCCCCTTACCAGAACCAACAACAAGGGCAACACGCCATCCCCATCTCTCATGATGACAAGTTGTCGGCCATTGAGAAGATGTTGCAGTCACAGCATACAATGATAGCTAACCAGTAGGCCCATTAGAAGGCTATTGAATCTCAACTAGCTCAACTCACAGCTAGCATAAAGCCACCCACTGGAGTCCTTGCTAGCCAACTGGAAAACAATCCTAAACACCCAGAACAACTGAAGGTGGTTACCACCAGGTCAAGAAAAGACTATACTAATCCTCCTATCAAGCCACCTGTGGTTGTTACAGATAAGGATGAACCCGTGATTTTACAAGACTCCACAACTACCGAATATCAACCAAAAGAACCAGTAACTAATGGTAAGTCGGATAGAGAAAATTCTGAGAAGGCTGCTCAAGAAGAGGAAGAAGCAACATCGGAACCTGATATCCCTATTTACAAACCTTGTATACCTTTTCTAGCTCGTCTAAGGAAAACTAAGCTTGATACTTGGTTCAATAAGTTTAAAAGAAGCTATGAAGAAACTTCATGTTGATATACCCTTTTGGATGCGCTGGATGAAATTCCAGCATGGACAAAGTACTTAAAGTCTCTCCTTACCAGGAAATATATAACTGAAGAATATGAGATAGTCAAGTTACCTAAAACTACTACAAATATCATCTAGAGTAAGATGCCGAAGAAGTAGAAAGATCCAAGATCTTTTGG
This sequence comes from Alisma plantago-aquatica, assembly GCA_963693085.1. Lineage (NCBI taxonomy): Eukaryota > Viridiplantae > Streptophyta > Magnoliopsida > Alismatales > Alismataceae > Alisma > Alisma plantago-aquatica. The sequence continues at coordinate 320,082,795 of OY856415.1, read as the reverse complement.
GATTTCTTGCCATATCAGTGATTCTTCATGCAAGAAAGGACTGGCATACCTTAGTACTAGCATCTCCATCATGCCACTCAGCCTTTGCAAAAGGCTAGGGTTTTCTGAGCTTCTCCCAACTGACATGACCATACAACTCACAGACAATTCGATAAAACACCCGTTAGGAATTATTGAGGATGTACCTGTCAAGGTAGGAAAAGATTCCTATGTTCTATGTGACTTCATCATCATGGACATAAAAGAAGACCCCAAATATCCTCTCATCTTTGGATGTCCATTCCTCTCCACTCTAAGAGTTCTAATTGATGTTGAAGCAGGAACATTGCTGCTCAGACTTGGTAAAGAAACTCTCGAATTCAAAGTTTTTGAAAGCATGTGAAGACCAAGCATGCATGAAGAAGTCTATCTGATTGACTGCATTGAGCAAATGCCACTCCTCACACAAGAGGAATATGAACAAGATGATCCTTTAGAAGTGACTCTAACAAACCCATCTGCTGATAATTCCATCAATGAACAAGTTAAAGAGTGTGTTCTTGACCTCGACACAGCCAAAGAAGATCCAGAAGCCAAGATTGAAGAACTCAAAGATGTGGAAGTTACTGAAGAACCATGTGAAAAGACACAAGCTCCTAAAATGAAGCCCCTACCCGAAGGATTGAAATACACATTTCTAGATGACCTCAATGTTTGTACCGTTATCATTAATTCAGATCTAACAACCGAACAAGAAGACAAACTCTTGATGGAATTAAAAGAAAGAAGAAAGCCATAGTCTACAAGGTGAGTGACCTCACCAGGGTCAGTCAAGCGCTTTGCATGCATAAAATCCCCATGATGGAAGATCACAAGACAACTATTAAACATCAACAGAAATTGAATCCAAATATGCAGGAAGTAGTATGTCATGAAGTCATTAAACTGCTTACCGCTGGAATAATCTATCCGATATCAGACTCACCATGGGTGAGCCCAGTGCATGTAGTCCCAAAGAAAGGTGGAACAACTGTGATACGAAATGAAAATAATGAACTCATACCCACTCGAACAGTCACAGGGTGGAGGATGTGCATTGACTATAGAAAGTTAAAAAAGGCAACTCGAAAGGATCATTTTCCAATGCCTTTTCTTGATCCGTATTAGAGCGGCTGACCCATCAAGAATATTTCTGTTATCTTGATGGTTACTCTGGATTCTATCAAATACCTATACACCCAGACGACCATGAGAAAACTACTTTCACCTGCCCATTTGGAACATACACAATTAGAAGAATGCCGTTTGGCCTCTGTAACGCGCCTGCAACTTTCCAACGTTGCAAGGCAGCCATATTCGCTGGCCTCACTAAAACTATTATGGAAGTTTTTATGGATGATTTTTTAGTGTATGGAGATTCATTCGATTCATGTCTAAAACACCTCTCCCTTGTTCTCAAACAATGTGAAGAAGCACATCTTGTACTCAACTGGGAGAAGTGTCACTTTATGGTAAAGGAAGGCATTGTCCTCAACCATAGGGTCAGTAATCGGGGAATTGAAGTAGATAAGGGCAAGATTGAAGGGATTTCCAAGCTCTCTATCCCTATCAATGTAAATGAAGTTTGAGCATCCTTGGTCATGCAGGCTTCTACATACAATTTATAAAGGACTTCTCAAAGATAACCAAACTGATGACAAATTTATTACTGAAGGATGCTGAATTCAAATTTGATGAAGAATGTGTTAAAAGTTTCAACAAACTAAAGCATGCCCTTACAACCACACCCATCATCAGAGCTCCTGATTGGGACCACCCTTTTAAAATCATGTGTGATGCAAGCGATTATGCTGTGGGTGCTGTCTTGGGTCAATGTATAGAAAAGAAACAATACGCAATCTACTATGCATCAAAGACACTTGACGAAGCTCAGAGGAATTATGTAAGTACCGAGAAAGAACTTCTGGCAGTCGTGTATGCCTTTAACAAATTCAGATCCTATCTCATTGGTTCAATAGTCATCGTCTATACGGATCATGCTGCTATCTGTTACCTTCTGACAAAGATAGATGCAAAACCCAGGCTAATTAGATGGATTCTCCTATTGCAAGAATTTTATCTAGAGATAAGAGATAAAAAGGGTACAGAGAATGTGGTAGCAAACCACCTCAGTTGCATCCACACTCAGAATATTGAGAAGATTCCAATTAACGACTCCCTTCCAGATGACCAACTAATGAAGGTCTCAGAAGCTACACCGTGGTACTCAGATTATGTGAACTACCTTGCTGCTGGGGTTATCCATCCTCAATGCACCAGAAATGCACTGAAGAAATTTAAGCATGATGTGAAATAGTACTACTGGGATGAGCTATAACTTTTCAAACTATGTGATGTGGTCTATACATGCGATGTATCACCGAAGAAGAAGCTCAACTTATTTTGGAGCAGTGTCACTCAGGCCCAGTTGGAGGACATATGAGCTCTAAGAAGACTGCCATGAAAGTTTTGTAATGTGGATTCTTCTGGCCAACCATATCCAAAGATTCCTATGACTTTGTCCTATCATGTGAAAAATGTCAAAGATCTGGCAATATAACAAAGAGAGATGAGATGCCGCTGAACCTGTGGCAAGAAGTAGAGATATTTGATGTTTGGGGGGTGGACTACATGGGTCCATTCCCATCTTCTCATGGATTGTCATACATCCTAGTGGTGGTGGACTACATCTCAAAATGGGTTGAAGCCATACCAACGATCACTAGTGATTCTAAACCTATCATAAAGATGTTCAAAGATATCATTTTCCCTTGATTCAGAGTTCCACGCACTGTGATTTCCGACGAAGGTTCTCATTTCCTAGAAAGAAGCTTGAAGCATTGCTGAGGAAATATGGTGTAACTCACAAAGTGGCCTCACCCTACCATCCACAAACTAGTGGATAGGTAGAGGTTTCTAACCGTAAACTCAAGGCTATTTTGGAAAAGACTGTAGGATGCAATCGGAAAGATTGGTTAATAAAAATCAATGACGCCTTGTGGGCCTACCAAACTGCTTTTAAAACTCCCCTTGGGACTACACCTTTTCGACTGATCTATGGAAAGTGATGCCACCTGTCGGTAGAATTGGAACACAAGGCATGGTGGGCAATAAAACAACTGAATTTTGATATGAAAGAAGCAGGCCAAGCCAAGATTTTGCAACTCCAGGAGCTGGAAGAACTCCGAATGACAGCTTTTGAGAATGCTAGAATATATAAAGAACGCACAAAGTTGTGGCACGATGGTCATCTCAAGAGGAAGGACATTCAAGTGGGAGACCAAGTTCTTCTGTTCAACTCAAGACTAAGGTTATTCCCAGGAAAACTCCATTCCCACTGGTCAGGACCTTACATCGTCAAGAGCATCTCCCCACATGGTGCTTTTTCTTTATGGAGTGAAAAGTCAGGCGAATTCATGGCAAATGGTCAATGATTGAAGAGATATTTCACCTCTGCTGATATAGGATCTGAAATGATGCTGGATCTCATCAATCCAACATATCCACCGTAGAAGTTGAAAGTATCAAGTCGAACCATCGACATAAAATAAAGGCGCTTGTCAGGAGGAAACCCGATAAATAAATTCATATTTAGTTTAATTTTGAATTAGGATCTTTCCTTAATTTTGTTTTTACCTTTTAGATAATTTTACACCAAATAAAATTGCATCACGAGATGCTATTTTTAGTCTAAATGGTCTTTAAGTTTGAGATTTTCAGATGGAGGAAACACACTGATTGGAACACAACCACATCTGGTGGTCCAAACGACATGAAATTTCCCCTCGATCTCAGATTTAGAGTTTGGTTAGGACGAGCAAATTTCTAAGTTCGGGGTGGAGGGTGGATGGTACGTATCTTACTTTCCACCTTCACCCATCTAAATTAAACTTAAGATTTCATCGTCGCATTTTTGACCTAATTTTTTAAAATTTTCAAATAAAATTTTCAAAAGAAATTTGAATAGATACTGGATGAAGTTTTGGCACTTTTTAAATCTCTATGCATTTTTAATCATTATACCCTCCTTTTTTGAAGCGGACCCTCAAAAGGACCTTCTTCTAAAAACTAGCCTTTTGATTGAAATCATCTTGTGAAGCTTATGAATCCTAACACCATGATCTTTATGAAAAAATGGCAAGTGTATGTCAAACTAATAGGGATCAAACACATCGTGCTTCCTAACTGACTAGTGGAACAACAACATGGGATCCCCACCGGACCCCCATCAAGTCATTATTTGAATAAAGTACGATAAAGAGAACAACCCGATGCATGGAATTGTAAATCAAGTTTCATTCTAATCTGATCCCTCTTCTACACTTCTTCTATCATCTTCGTACCCCTCTATCCATAAAAAAGAAACAAAATAGCCAAAATAGTGCCAAACCCTAAGTTCGGGATGGCATGCCACTTCCCTCTATATCCGCTTCTTCCATACCCCTCGCAAATAAATAGGGGTGTATCATCAAGAAAAGATGCCAAAGCGCACACAAAAAGAAATGCAATCTCGAGTCGAATAGAGGAGAGATTCACACACAAAAAAATGCAATAAATGAAATTGCAAATAAAATAATAAAAATCTCGAGTCGAATAGAGGAGAGATTTATTTCTTCCTTCCATACCTCCCTTCACTCCCTTTTCTACCTAATGGCACAATAAATGCCTCCACTACCCAGAAATACACCATTGTCAGATTAGATGCACACTTGTTGTTCTGCGGGTATCTCTGGACTCTTACGAACTTCTTTAACATGCTTGTTGTTGGAAAAAGTGAGGAGGAAGTGAAGTTGGAAAGCAAACTCAGGAACGAAGATATGGTAAGATGTGTTCAGTGGTCTTAGGAAGTTGAGATGCGTAGTCATGCTAAGCAAAAAGGAAACAATTGTAATGTGAAGAGGAGGCAATCACATGATCAGAAAGTATTCATTTGGCGACTGTTTCAGATTTTGTGTTACTCGAGGACGAGCAACGTTTAAGTTTGGGGTGTTTTGATGAATGCATATTCATCATGATTTTCAATCACCTTCTTGGGCTCATTTTGATTCAATACATCCAATTTCAGTTACTAAATATCAAAATGTGCAAAATTTCCTAATTGGTTCAATTATCAAGATTTTTAATTGAGTTTATGTTGATTTTATGCAGGTCTTGATGAGGTGAAACAATCATCTCGCACCCACCTCGTTTCAACCCTAATCCATAAGAATCACCACCATTCGTTCTTCATCTCAATCAACCATCATCCACTTCAAACCCAAATGAGTGGGACCCACCTTTATCTTCCCTTGATCTACCCTCACTCATCCTTGGTCTTGACCATATGGTATTGACCATACAGTCTCATCCATACGGTCTCAAGACCGTATGGGCAGTCTCACTTCAAGACCGTTTGTGCTTCTATCTCTCCACACCATCAGATCTTGGATCAAAACCCCCATTCATTTGGGCAAATGGTCTGCCCTATCGTCCTCCTCCTAACGTTCCCTCAAGACCGATCAAGTACGATCGGTTTCAAGACTAATCGCTCACTAGGTCAGATACCGTTTGGACGTTGGGAGGTCGAAACCGTTTGGACACCGTCCACCTTCTTCTTCCTCTCACCATAACCCTAGCGCCTGCAAAGCCTAATCTGCAATTGCGCCACACCACAACACCCCACCACCTACTTGCAACCTCTCCCCAGCCGCCATATCCACCTGCATCTCCACCGCATCTAGCAGCAACGTCAACGCCTACCTACCCACCTCCAACCTCTAAGCTCAGCACCGCCGCCGCCACCCAGTGCCGCTGACACCGCCGTCTGCAACTGGTCTGCGAGACCGATAGAGCGGGAGTGACGACCACACAAGAATAGGACCGATAATTTGGAAAAGGTCGTGAGACCATTTGATGGTGCTGGCCATCGAAACTGCTAGGGTTGAAGACCGATAGAGGGAGACTGTTTGAGCATCAGTCTTCAAGACCGATAGCACGAGACTGATAGAGCCAAGGGTGCGAGACAGTTTGGAGGCTGGACTTGTACGAGACTGATTGGAAAAGGGGCTGTAAGACCGTTTAATGCTGCTGGGTCGTGAAACCGTTTGATCACCCAGGGTTGCGAGACCGATAGATCTAAACCGTTTGGAAAAGGTGGGGACTTCCAAAACCATTTGGAGAGAATCATCCAAACCAATAGAGCCAAGAATGCAAGACCATTTGAAAAAGGTTTGCATGATACCATTTGAAAAAGAACACAACCAAGACCGTATGGAGGTTGGATATGAGACTGTTTGCACAAGCATTGTGAGACCATGTGAAAAAGATCATGTCAAACCATATGAAAAAGGCTTGCATGAAACTGTATGAAAAAGGGCACGTCCAGAACGTTTGGAAAAGTAACACATCAAAACCGTTTGAAGGCTGACTTACACTAAACCGTTTGGAAAAGGCATGCATGCAAGACCGTTTCATAAAGGCATGTGTACCAAGACCGTATGGACACCAAAAGCAACCAAACCGTATGGTCACTTAACTCAAGACCATTTAAGCAAGTTGTAAAAATTGCAACTAGGCCCAAAGCATGAGACCATACCCGAGCCTATAAATTGGACAAGCAGGGTCCTCATTTGGGCATCGGTTCCGGGACGCCGATAGGCTACCTGTACGCTGGTCCGATCCTACCACTACCACTTCACCTACCATTCCTACTACAACTAAAGGAGACTAAGAAGAGAAGGAAGGAGGAGTGAGAAAGACTACCCAGACTATCTTGGCATCCCTCGTTTGTCCAGATCTGCTCTGACACGATGTAGAAGACCACATCATCTTCATCGAGCTGCAACTACCTTCTGCATCATGCTCATGGTGGAATCCTCTCTCTTTCCTATTCTTCTTATTTCTCGCATCATGAGTGATTAGTTCCTTTTCACTGGGGTGTGGGGACTAGCCCCTCTGCCCATGCAATTCATGTCCTTACATTTAACATTCCAAGGCAATGTATATAACTTTTCATTTCATTGCTAATTGATATGCTTGTAATTGATTACCTGCTTGCTTTCATCTTGTTCTTATCTTCATAGTGTAGAATGTCGATTAATGAGGTAGACTCCTTGACGAGAAATCTAATAGGTTTCCTTGAGGTCGCAAGTGTGTGATCCATGAGGGGACGAGCCATCTAGCCTACAGTGACACTTCTGTGGTCTAAACATCCCTCAGGGAGGACCACAACCTTAGTTGGATGTTGTATCTTCTTATTAATTGTCAATGTTTGCTTGTAGACTAATTTCCTACATGCGTGTCAATTAGCACGGTTGACTCCCAGACTAGAAATAGAATGGGGTTCCTTGAGGTCGTAAGTGTATGATCTGTGAGGGGACGAACCATCTAGCCCACAGTGACACTTCTATGGTCTAAACATCCCTCAGGGAGGATCACAACCTTAGTTGTATGTTGTATCTTTTGGAACCGTAAGTGCATGATCCAGATGGAGATGAGAAATCAGATGCCTAAGGGGATGCTTACGCGGGCCTAAACATCCCTCCGGGAGGGTTTGCAACAGTTCCATTTAGATAGTTAGATGCTTGCCTGGATGTTATGTATTTGGATGTATTTGCATGTGCAGTGGTGGTGAAACCCAATACCATCCCAATGATTCCATATCATCTAATCTAAAACAAACTTTCATTCTACTCATTTACTTTCCTGCAATTAGTTTAATTAACCTCAACCAAATCAATCGTTCTAAATACTAGTCTCACTTGAGCTAGATTCGATTGACAAAGATTCTTAGAAACATTGTCCTTTGGGATTCGATCCTTAACTATACTGCGATAAGACCCGTCCACTTGCAGGTGGTATTATTGCATGAGGTTTTGGTAAAAGCTTGGGGATTTCAACCCCGAGTGAATTTGTTAGTGCGATATTTGCCACGTCAGTGGTGTAACATACTAGATCTCGGACCCTACCCTAGAAGTTGACATTTTGAACTTAGCCAAACAAGGTTAAAGGTTAGACCTAAATAGATGTTTAGTATAACCCCAATGAGCTAATGCATGTATAGATCACCTTAATATAACCTAATGTTCTAACATTAATCTTAGGCTTATAATGGATACATAAAATATGCCACATAACTCATTTTGGTGGTAATACAAAGATAAGAAACTTAATTGGAGGAATAATTTAGATAATGGGCCATTAATGGGCCATATGACATATCTCATAAAAAGAAGTCTCAAAAGTGGAAAAAAACATCAAATTGGAAATCTACATATCAAAATTAGCCTACATATCAAATTTCATCTAATTTGGACTACCTTGAAATATTATGATAAGTTTAGGAGAGATAAAATGAGTAAAAGGCATAAGTAATTAATAATGTTATTATACAACTTCAAAATATGGAAATAATGGCAAATTCCTATTCAACACATCAAAGATAACTTGTGTATGAAGTTTGGTCCAATTTGGATGTTGTTTGTGCAAGTTATGCAATTTTAGGTACATTATGGACTTTTCTGTAATCTACCCAATTGGGAGGTTTTCTTTCCAAATTTTCACATGCATTATAATCTTTATATATTCCCTTAGCATTCTCGAGTTTTTGAACCATGGGGCACCAAGTTGTACCTTGGTTTGAAGGTGTTTCTATCCAAGGGCATTTTAGGGATTACCCTCTTTATAATTGAGCTTATCTCTAGAACCTATCAACCAATGGGGTTAGTTCTTTGATTGGAGGTCGGTTGGGATAGCCTATAAGTGTCCATAAACCGACATTTGATATTTAAGAATCCTCTATGAGCTGTCCTCTTGCATGGCCATGAAATCCCTAGGCTAAGGACACATGGAAAACTCCATGGACACCTCATGCTTGACTTCTTCCTTATCCATAAAGGTTTGCATGTCCATAGGCACCCTTAGCATTGGACACATGTAAAGTAACTTGACACCTCGTGCTTTACTTATTGCTTATCCATAAAGTCTTGCATGTCAATGGACACCCTTATACATGATACATGGAAAGTCTCATAGACACCTCATACTTGACCTCTTTCTTTATATAAGCCATATCTACTCCTTCCCAACTCCCAGTTAGAAAACTCTTGCTCTCCTTTATTTCCTCTAGCTCAGAGCATCATTCCTACTCTATTTTCCCATTAAGGTTCTGTCCCAAGGTAAAAGGATGTGCCTACCTTGCTGAAGAAGGCTCCTAGGGTTCCAAATTTCTCTATTTAGGATTTCTTAAGCTCCCCTTGGTGATTTTGACCAAACTAGTAAGTATCCTCCTTTCCTTCCCTATTTGCTTGTTGTTAGTCTTCCTTCCACCTTCCTACAGGTCGGAACCATGGCCTTCCATGGTGAAACCCCACCTAGAACCCATAAATACCTCATCTCCATGTTCTTTTGTTAGGGGTTTTCACCTCTAAAGTGGAGAAGGTGCTTCTTGCTTGAGATATGAGCTTTGTTGGAGAAACCAATCTCTCTAAGCTTGGTAACCTTACTTATTGGACCTGTCCACCTTCCCTAGAGGTTCTTTGGAGGCCTAGGCTTGGATCTAGGACTGATTGGACTGTTTGGACTCTGAAGTTGAGGTATGATGTATCCCCTATTCTTCTATATTGAGCAATTCACCTATGCTTATTCATTCTCTTTGTCCTATGGAAATTAGCCTATACATAATGTCTTTTCTTTTGAAAATCATGGTTCATGTGAACTACCTTATTTGATATTGATCATATGTTCATGGATATTCTTTTGAACTCTTATCTTATGCTTTGTTCATGATGGAACTCTAAAAGATGACATGTGATGCCTTTTTCCCATTTATGAGGTGGATGTATATGTTGGTCACTTATGTGGTGACTAGTTTATATATTCTGACTATACTTTCTACTTGCCTCTACATTTAACATGCTATGTGATTCAGTAGTACTAGAGTAGTGTAATTGCATTAGTTTTTATGGCATATGTGTTATTTCCTACCGAGCAGATGTGATATGTTCTTCTCTTTTGGGATGGAAAGGAACCTCATACACAGGGCCATATGTGTGATTCTTGGCCCATGTTTTATATATTTGGGAGATTGGCAATATTCCTTTCTCTATCAGGTTTTAAGTTTATGAGACTTGGCCGACTTTGTGTTTATATTGGTCTAGGGCTACTTTTATCTCACATGCATGCGTGTTGATGATATGGGGTGTGTGCCCTAATTCTTTACATGTGCTTGTGTGGAACAATCTTTATGTTTTATTAATGGCAAGTATTCCTTTATTATCATATGATTTCAATTCCTTTTCTCTTAATACCCATTTGGGTGGTCCTTATCCTTTCTATGGGAAGCCTTTTATATTTGTTGTCCTATATTCCATATATAGCTCAATTTTCCTATTTAGTATGCACATACCAACCTTTGCTGATGTCATCTATTTTTTCTTCTTGCTGGGGTATGCTTCCAACCCTAGGTGAAGGACTTGAATGATAAGACATGAAGTTTTGGACTAGCTTAGGGAGTTAAAGCTTTTAGACAAAGTTGTTATGGTTTAGATTTTCCTCTACATAGATCCTTATGTTGTATCATACATGTAAACCCTTATGGGATATTTTGATGTACTTTTATAATCTTTTGTGAAAATTGAATATAGTCATTTGTTTAATTTCGTTGCTACACTTTGGTCTTTTGCATACCATTATAATAAATTAGGAAAATTTATACCTATTCCAACATACCTTTGAGTGTGTTTGGAATGGATGTCAATTCTTCAAAATTTTAGTAAGGGGTGAGCCAGCCTCTTTACAACATGGTATCAGAGCCCATAGTAGTCAATATTTGACTATTTCAATTTTGTCTCCCTAGTTAGAATCCTTGCCTTCCCTTTAAGTGACATGTTTGCCTGGTGGACCATCGAAGAAGAGAAGCGGCCTGGTGAGGTGATCTGTTGGGAAGTGTTCCGGCACGAGTTCCATGCAAGTACATAAATGAGTCACCTTTAGGTCAAGAATAAACATAAAAGGTCAAGATAGTCATTAGGTGTTCATTAATATGGTCCCAATTTGACATGTAGGCTAATTTTCATATATAGATTTCGAATTTGAAGTTTTTTTTCCACTTTTGAGACTTCTTTTTATGAGAAATGTGAAATGGCCCATTAACTGCCCATTATCTAAATTATTCGTCCAATCAAGTTTCTTATCTTCATATTACCACCAAAATGAGTTATGTGGCATATTTTATGTATCCATTATAAACCTAAGATTAATGTTAGAACATTAGGTTATATTAAGGTGATATATACATGCATTATCTCATTGGGGGTATACTAAACATCTATTTAGGTCTAACCTTCAACCTTGTTTGGCTATGTCCAAAATTTCAACTTCCAAGGTAGGGTCCGAGATCTAGTATGTTGTAGCACACCACCCCTTAAAGGGATTTCATCCTCAAAATAAAAACATCCAAATATTAGAAAACAACTTATTCACCACCCCTTAAAGGATTTAACCTACCAAGCCAACTAATCTAGAGGTAAAAGGGTAGTCTAACTAAACCATATACAAGATCCATCATGCTTCACTGTGCACTCTGATTGCTTACTAAACACCATACTTCAAAGTCTAGGTTATCATGGATAGACTATCCAATCATGTGGTTCGAGGGAACATAAGGGAACTATATTGGGTATCCATCCTCAAATAAGTCATTACTTCCTAAAGATAAATCATATAGATGTCTAAGGCTATTATTGCCTAAAAGCATGCTATTTTGAACAATTCATATCAGCTCAGGCCATGACTGTATCATATGGATTCGAGAGTCCTCGTAAACCAAGCTAGTGGTGTATAGGAAAATCTTGCTAGCCCCCGAACCCTGATCCTTTCTAGACACATTTGCTTTCAACTTCATCTCCTAGTAGCTGCCTAAAGGCCAAGCTAAACAACCTCAAGTTGCTATAGTTACTTATGCATCTTTTACTTATTAGTATTTTAAGGATCTATTCATCATTATTCTAATGTGAAACTATATGATCCTAAATCAACCCTTCATCATCTATTGATAAACTCAAGCCTCCTTGGCAACCTGGACTGACACATTAAAAGAGAAGAAACATCATTATTGATAATAATTACTAAAAGAAAAGAAGATAGATATACAAATTCCCATAGCGAATATAATCACCTCAGTTCCAGAAATTCCCATGGCAATACCAATGTCTACCATTTTCAGAGCAGGTGCATCATTGACACCATCACCAGTCATGGCAACCACCACATGTAAAAAACAAGTAACTACAAAACATCCAAGAAGACTTTCCAGAGTAGGAAGCAAAAAGACATTTACAACCTTATCTCTCGAGAATGGCCTTTAATCTCTTGGATAAACCACTCTTCCTTGAGTCTTCTTCGTAGACTTCTCCACCAGATCATAGTTCTGACATGTTGACAATGACTTCATTTACCTCTGCAGAGAAATTAGGATGCAAAACTGTAGAGGTACACGAAATCGATGTCAACATATCAGTAACAACAGAGCTAGCAGTAGTGTTAGTGAAGAGGATTGCATAAAAATGAAGTTTGATTGCATACACCTACATTAAGGCAAGGAAAAAGGTGATCATCATTGTTAGTAAGTATAACATCAAAATTTAAGCAGAACATACTACTTTAGATACTACTTTTACATACTACTTTGGCTAGGCTGCAATACATCAACATAGATGATCAGACAACCTTATCTCTTGAGAATGACCTTTAATCTCTTAGAGAAACCATTCTTTCTTGAGGCTTATTCATAGACTTCTCCACCAGAGCATAGTTCTGACTTTGTTGAGAAAGACTTAATGTACCTCTGCAGAGAAATTAGGACGCAAAACTGTAGAGGTACATGAAGTCATTGTCAACATATCAGTAATAGCAGAGCTACTAGTAGTGTTAGTGAAGAGGATTGCATAAAAATGAAACTCTAATTGCATACACCTACATTAAGGCAAGGAAAAAGGTGATAATCATTGTTAGTAAGTTGGACATCAGAATTTAAGCAGAACATACTACTTTAGATACTACTTGTAGATACCACTTTGGCTAGGCTGCAATACATCGAAGGAGCTGATCAGACATAGAAGCATGCGACTAAAATATGTCAGATACATTTCAGACAGTGGAAACTTCATGCCAAGGAAACAGGCATATATAAGTCAAATAATAACGACAAACTAAAATAAACATTGGTTGCTACTTTGTAATTTTCTCATTCAAAACTGTCATCCTCATTACTTTGATATACACTTTCATCATCCTACTAAATTTGGGATTGGTCTTTCTCAATTGTTGAACTATCAACAGTAATTCCTTCCATATCCAATCTAACTATGTCACAGTCTGCATTTTCATCCTCTGTTGTCATTGATGGCCCATCTCTAGGTTCACCTTGCACATAAGCTTCGACAGTCTCACTACAAGATGGATCTTCCATGTTGAACGTATCTCGTGGGGGAAAATTTACTACAAAATGCCACCCTTTTGCAGTGACATGTTCTACATAAAATAATTGTCCAACTTTAGATGCCACTACATACGGTTCTCCAGTTGATTTAAATAATCTCAAATTAACAAGAGTCAACCCATGTTCATCATGCTTGATTGTCCTCTTGGAGTAGATGTCCACCCAATCACACTGAAATAATGTCACCTTAAAGTGTTCGTAATAATTGAGGACAATAACATCCTTCAAAACACCATAGTAGGTAACATCTCTAGTAATTGGATTACAGTAAGTGGTTTTAGCATAACAATCAGTCTTAGCTACCAGAAAGACTCCACTATTTTGTGTTGTTAGATGTCGATCTTTTGCTTTGGTATGGAGTATGTGACCATTGGCAATGTAGCCCTTGTACTTAACGGCCATTTAATGTGGACCTTGAGAAAGAAACTTGATTTTATCATCCACCATCTCTGTTCTTAGGAGTGTATCAATCTAACACAAGAAAAGTTTGTTAGTATTTAATCATGAAGCATAACAAATTTAATTATGACAAATTAACTTACATGTTCCTTAAACCATCCATCAAATGAGTTACTATGTATTCTCTGTACCTCCTTTAAGGACTTATGAGGATGTTTTAGCCTAATGATATCATAGTGCTTCCTGAAAACAAAATATGTGCAACATGTAATTGGAATATGTAATACTATTTTAATAATAGAAGACAATTGTCACTAACTTACTTAATGTAGGGTTCAACTGCGTCACAATTGAATAGTATATGCTTATGGGCTTGTTGCAATGTATGTTCTTCCAAGACACATGCTATCATTTTACCAACACCATGACCTACTGTCAAGAAAATTGACCAATCACTGTCATGTGTTGGCTCATTTTCCAAATTTATTTCGTCAATATCGTTTCTATTTGGTCGATTTAATTTTGTTTCAACTCCATCCAAGTATCTTGAACAAAAAGTAAGACACTCTTCATCTATATATCCTTCTTCTATTGATCCTTCTGGATATCTTTTATTACAAACATATCCTTTTAAGGTCTGTAGATACCTGATAACAAAGTTGGTGAAAATATTATGACAAATTAAATTCCAATAGGTGAAGTCATCACGACGTATGAAAAGTTAACTTTCAATTGGATACATCCAACGATACTGAATAGGGCCGGCTATCTTAGCTTCAAAAATGAGATGGACTGATAGATGCACCATTATGTCAAAAAAAACATGGAGGGAAAATCTTCTCCATCTCACAAAGTGTCACAGCTATTGAATTTTCCAATGCAGCAAAATCATTTGGATCTATGAATTTAGTGCACAACCTCTAAAAATAGTGACAAAGATTAATAATACATGAATTAGCATTCTTACTGGGCAAAGACACAGTGTCAGCTAATGGCAGAAGTTGTTGCATCAATACGTGATAATCGTGACTTTTCATTGGTAGCATCTTCTGATCCGTCAGCTGTTTACATCTAGATATATTAGATGCATACCCATCTGGAACATTGACAAATTTTAGGAGGTTTCAAAATGATATTTCTTCTTCTTTTCTCATCGTATAGCAAGCTGGAGGTAGTATGGAATGTGTGCCAACAATTTGTGGATGAAGCGGAAATCTAACTCCCATATCCTCCAAACCCTTCCTTGCATTCAAGTTGTCCTTACTTTTATCATTTAGACCTAGCAATGTTCCAACAATACTCTCACATATATTCTTCTCAATGTGCATGACATCCAGATTGTGCCTTACAATGTTAGATTTCCAATATGGTAGCTCGAAGAATATGCTTTTCCTATCCCAATTGTGTGTCGAATCTTTACCTCTCGGCCTTTTCTTACCAATTACACTGCTTCCACCATCCAATTGTGACAAGATTTGAGCTCCAGAAAGAGGTTTAGGTGGACTCCTAAATTCTTGCTCACCGTCAAATGCCCTAGCTTCTTTTCAGAATATGTGGCCAGCTAGAAAAAACCTACGATGTCCTCTATAACAAACTTTATGGTTATGTGACAACCAATGTGAGACAATATCTTTATTACAATAAGGACATGATTTGTAGCCTTTAGTACTCCAACCAGATAGATGTGCATATCCTGGAAAATCACTAATAGCCCATAATAAAGAAGCACACATCTGAAAGAATTCCTTGGCTCTAGCATCATATGTTTGTACACCAGTACTCCATAGTTCTTTCAGCTCATCAATCAATGGACGCAAGTAAACATCTATATTCTATGGCGAAGATGGTCCAGAACTTAGTAGGCACAACATTAAATATTATTGCTTCATGCACAACCAAGGAGGTGAATTATATGGAATAATTACAATAGGCCATGTACTATGAGAATTACTCATTGTCCCTAAAGGATTAAATCCGTCAGTGGCAAGTCCCAATCGAATATTTCCAGCGTCTGCAGCAAATTCTGGATGCATAACATCAAATGTTTTCCATGCAGGTGAATCTATCGGGTGTCTTAACTTGTCATCTTTTTCATATTCTTCTGCATGCCACTTCATTAAGGAAGAGGTTTTTGATGACATGAACAACCTCCTCAGCTGTGGTATAAGTGGAAAGTGTCTGAGCACTTTGGCAGGTGTTCTTCTAGGTTTGTTTACTAGCTCCTCATCATCATCATCTGGTGTTGAAGTCATTAGCCATCTTGATTCTCCACATGTATCACAGATGTCTTTATCAGCAGACTCCTTCCAAAATAGCATGCAACCATTTCGACAAACATGAATCTTCACATAATGTAATCCCAACTCCTTTATTGTCTTCTTCAGCTCATAAAAGGAATTAGGTAATTGTTCTCCTTCTGGTAGCATTTTTTAAAGAACTTAAGAAACATAGATGATGCTTTCTTACTCAATGCATTAAGACAAACTGGGTGATAGAATTTTAGGATGCAAGCAAGTTTGGTAAGTTTCTTACACCCTGGATATAATTCTATCTCAGAATCCTTTAACAAGATATAAAATTTGTCAGCATTTAAATGTTGATCAATAGCCGACTATAATCCTTCCATATTTTCTTCTTCAGTGAAACTCAGAAAAACATCATGCAACCTATCTTGTAAATTTTCATCATCTAGACAATCACCCTGATCAGTTGGAGCATCCATTTCAACATCGACATCTTCTCCATGAAAATCCAAAAAAAAATATAGCTTTGTAAGAAGCCATTCCATAATAGATGACTCAATGCAGTCTGTCTGGTGACCTGGTATACATTAGTGTACTTTCTACAAGGGCATACAATCTTGTCTTTTATCGCTGAATGTTGAAAAGCGAAATCCAAAAAGTTGGATACTCGACATAGGTATTTACTACTCGTTCGGTCATCTTCTGCTATCCAAGACTTATCCATTCTACAAAAATAGTAAAAAATATAACATCAAGAATTGTGACACCCGTTTGACTGGTTAATTGTGACAAATACTATAAAAATACATTTATTGGTGATTTCCTTATTTAAAAGTAACACAATTTCATTATACAAAAATAGTAAAAAATACATTTATTGGTGATTTCCTTATTTAAAAGTAACAAATTTTCATCAAGAATTGAGACACCCATTTGACTGGTGACTTGGCCATTTTGTTGATGATGTTGTGTCATGGAGGGAGTCCCTCGTAGATGAATCCAATTAGCATGTTCGGAAGCCAGACCTGGTCCTCTCGACCAATTAGCATGTTCTGAATCCACGCAAGCCAACTGGTTGTTGATACCTTAAAGTGCATTCACCATCATACTGAACATCGATTATAGTTGTTGAGGTTCCATACTTTAAAGTCACTTGACCAGCCGTGTAGCATCTTCCGTTCAAATGACGCCACTGTCTAGTAATGGTGAGTTGTGCTAGTGTACGATGGTCTAGGGTGATGTCCAACTGTTCTGTTTCAGGGAAAAGGACAGGGGGGGTCGAGGCCCAGGCCATAGTGATTGTTGTGGGTGGAAAGAGACTACAAAATATTAGTACTAACAATTTAAGTATATATAATGATGTTATATATTTTCAATAAGTATATATAATGATGTTACATATTTTCAGAGATAACTTGAGAAATACAAATCAGACTTAGATGGAAAGTAAGATGAGTATGTCATTATACCAACAATTATCATAGTCTACATTATGAATTATTATGTTTGTTTTAAGGAGATCACTTATGAATTATTATGTCTACATTATGCTTTTCAATTATACTGATCACTGCATTTCACATCACCTAGTTTCTCAAACGATTTTGTGGGAAGACCATGTAAACATCAAATAGAAAATACCAATCCACCATCTTAATAGGGAACTGATTAATTACATGTGATTTTTACATGATCTCTATAAGTCATATTCTGTTAACATCTTTGAAGTGCTATAGTTTCTTCATTCTTGTCGTTCTTCAAAATTATAACACTACAGATTAAAAGTACTAATAATGTATGTAGAACAGAAGTCGGATCCAAGACAAATACCTTTTAAGTATTGTCAATTGAAATGGCTGGAAACAAGAGTGGACTACTATTGGTAAACAAGTTATTAGTCAGAATATGTTTTTTTATTCTACTGCAAGGTTTCCCATTAATAGTTATTGATGATTTAGGATAACCTACAGATTACAAACAAATTCCAAGTGGCATGGCATTCGATACCTACAGATTTTTCATCCAAGCATGATAATTGTTGACACTTTACATGCCTATTAGCCACCTGTCATGAAAGAGACCTTGAAGGAGGTATGTAAGATACATCTTAGTTAACAGAATAGGGTGCAGCGATGGTTACCTACAGAGGATTGATCAGAGTCCCTCACTCAAGCTCACCGACGCTGGAGGGGCAGATTGAGTCTGCGGCAGTGCTTTGGCTGGGCTCGGTCCGCCAAGATGGATGAGGAAGAACGAATGGTGCCTGAGTATGCTTCGGTTGGTCTCAGTTCAAATAGGCGGAGGAGGAAGAACTAACACTCACAATCACAAGCAAGGTGTCACTGTGGCACCGACAACTTGGCACTCCATAGCCAGCAACTATTGGCACCACAGACAGAAATTGGTGAATAGAAGGCGCCACCAGTCTCTCCCAGTCTGCAGACGATCGCGAGCCACCAAAGGACCTAGGGATCGATGGGCCAGGGAGCGAGGAAGTCACGCAGGGAGAGAGGGGGAGATCAGAAACGTCAGGCTGAATGAGCAGAGAGTGCAGCGTGAAGGGAAAATTTAATTGGGAGCGGGAAGTCAATATAGTTTAGCAAAATATTTCCTAATTTGGTATGGCAATTTAAGATCGCCACTAATTAGAAATAAAAATGCCTTTAATGTTATGTCCTTTTCAGAAAACCTATAATAGGTGGTTCAACAACATTTTAATTAAAAATGCCTATATATTAGAAAGATAGTGGCTTTTTTTATAAATGTCACTTAAATAAATGCCACTAATGGGCAGTTTTGCTGTAGTGAATGGTCACAATAGCCGAAGACCGTTTGCCCAGCTGAAGGACTACAGGACCGAATGGCCACATAACATGAAGACCGTTCGCTAGATCGTAAAGAGTAGCAAACTGAATGAAAGGAGACCGTATAGACTCCCTTTGGTCGAAGACCGTTTGGTCTTTTCTATAAGATCGAATGAAGGGAAATATGCCAAACTGATTGAAAAAGGTGCTGAGCAAACCGATAGACCAAACTGTTTGGGCAGCTAAAAGACAAACCATATGGACATAAGACTGTTTGGTCGTGAATGAGCAGACCGTTTGCTCTAGCATGAAGACCGAATAAGCAGACCATTTGCCAAAGTTGTGCAAGACCGTTTAAGCACCAAGACCGTTTGGTCAAACTTTACAATATCGTTTGACCAAAAATATCCCCCAAAACCGTTTGGACTGGAAACACCCCGAAAATGGGAGGACCAGTCCTGTGCCTATAAATAGGACCAGTAGGGTCCCCATTTAAGGCATCAGTTCTGTAACGATGACAAGCTGCCTGTACACAGATCCGATCCAGATCAGCTCCATCCGCGCCAGTTTCACTACATCTACTGTCCGTGCTGCAACTAAGGAAATCAGGAAGAGAAGGAAGACGAAGTGAGAGAGACTATCTGGTCTGTCTTGGCATCTCCCATTTTGTGTCCAGATCTACTCCGACACGATGTAGAAGACCACATCATCTTCACCGAGCTGCGACTACCTTCTGCACCGTGCTCATGGCAAATTTCTCTCTCTTTCTTATTCTTCTTGTTTCTCACATCATGAGCGAGTAGTTCCTCTTCGCTGGGGTACGGGGACTAACCCCGCTGCCCATGCAAGCATGTTCTTTTGTTAAGCATTCCATGGCAATGTATATAACTTTTCATTTCGTTGTTAATCATTACGTTCATATTCAAATTAATTGCTTGCTTTCACCTTTGTTCTTCCTACGTTGTGAGAACTTCAATATGTAGGATTGAATGTCGTTTAACAAGTTGACTCCCAAACTAGAAATAGAACGAGATTCCTTGAGGTCGTAAGTGTATGATCTGTGAGGGGATGAGCCATCTAGCCTTCAGTGATGCTTCTGTGTGCCTAACGCCTGTATAGGGGGGTCACAACCTTAGTTGGATTTTGTATCTTCTTGTTAATCGTCATTATTTGCTCGTATATTAATCGCCTACTTGCTTATCAATTAATGTGGCAGACTCCCAAACTAGAAATAGAATGAGATTTCTTCGAGGTCGTAAGTATATGATCTGTGAGGGGACGAGCCATCTAGACTTCAGTGACGCTTTTGTGTGCCTAACGCCTATATAGGGGGCCCACAACCTTCCTTGGATTTCTGTATATTCAGAGCCGTAAGTAAGTGATCCCAATGGTGATGAGACATTTGATGCCTAAGGTGATGCTTACACAAACCTAACGCCCGTATGGGGGGTTTTGCAGCAGCTCTATTTGGATTGTTATATCTTGCTTGGATGTTTGACGTTCGGACGTGTTTGCATGAGTAGTGGAGGTGAAACCCGATACTATCCCAACAATTCCATATCATTTAATCTAAATCCAATTTTAATTCATCCTTTACTTTCCTGCAATTAGTTTAATTAACCTCAAATCAACCAACCATTTTAAATATTAAGTGTTAACTCGAACTGGATTAGACTGATAAAGATTCTTAAAAACGTTGTCATTTGGGTTCAATCCTTAACTATACTGCGATAAGACTCATCCGCTTGCGAGTGGTATTATTGCACATTGGTTTTGGTAAAAGCTTGGGGATTTCAACCCCAAGTGAGTTTGTTAGTGTGATAAAATCCCACGTCAAATTATGGTGCCGTTTCCGGGGACAACGAAATCAGTTAGTCAAATATAGTTCATTTAAGGCTAATCTAGGATTTGGCTTTTCTTTTGATACCATCGATCATCTACTTGAATTTGACTCTACTTTGTGGATTTCATTTTCAAAATCCTTCTATTTTTAGGTACAACCCAAAGCATAGTGCATGCACCGTTCGAACAACCCCGAACTAACATCGAGCTTTGATCCCGAGATAGACAGAACTTTTCATCATCATATCAGAGAAAATCGAGAAAGGATGGCCCAGGAAGAGGAAGTAGCCTGAAGGGTGGCTCAAGCCATCAATGCACAAAGAGAAAGGCTCATGCAAGAAGCCAGAGCCGTAGTTCAAGAAGAAATACTAGCAGCATAGGCCACAGCACAAGCAGGTGAACTACAAAAAGACCTTAGAGAATTATCAAAATTGAAGACTGCAAATGTTCATCATCCAATACAACCTCCTCCCATCAATGCTACCAATTTTGAGATTAGGGCACATTGGATCACATTGCTTCAAAACAACCCTTTCTATGGAAAACAAGGAGAGGATAGTCTGGAGCATCTTTTGAGGTTTATTGATCTATGTGCCATGACAAATCAAAATGGAGTATCTGATGATGCCATTCAACTCCGTCTCTTCAAGTACTCTCTCGCTAATAGAGCCATAAGTTGGTATAATTTGTTGCAAAGTGAAATACCCATCACCACTTGGGAACAACTCCAAAATGTGTTTCTAGAGAAGTTCTACCCTCCATCTCTCACCTATGAAATTAGAGGGCAAATAACAAATTTCACTCAAGTTCTTGGAGAAACCCTTGCTTAAGTTTGGGATAGATACAAAGAGCTTCTACGCAAGTGTCCACATCATGGAATTCCTAAGAATCAACTCATCGAAATTTTCTATAGGGGTGTGGACGACGATATAAAGAGATTCTAAGACTCCTCATCCGGAGGAAACTTCATGCGTCAAAGTTATGACAGCGCAAGGAGAGTCGTCACCCTTGGAGCAGAAAATCAAGCCAATTGGGGAAGATATGTAGGTAAAGGAGTATTGAAAGTATCTATAGCCAAAGCTACTCCCGAGTACAAGTCTATCGCTGAAACCTTAAAACTCTTAGTTGCCAAGAAAGACCATATTGAATCATCTCTTGCTGCGATTGGAAGAGGATGTTCGCCCACTCGACAACAAGAACATGTCACGTCTGCCACACTATTTTATGAAGCATGTAAGGGCACAAATCACTCCAATTTGGCATGCAATGTTCTCTATGATGTTGTTCTAAGCAATGTATGTGGCCAAGGAGATAATAATCAAATGGAGAACCTGAATGTTGTTAATACCATCCCTGGTCAAGGTTATTACAATCCGAATCAGAATAAGAATCATCCAGGATTTCAATATGGAAACCCCTCTGGAGCAGTTAACTCAGCAATTTGGTTTGAACAATCAGCCACGAGGCCCACCAGGATTCCAGTACAATCAACAACAGAATTTTGGAAATCAAGGAAATTTCAAGGGAAACTTTCAGAATAGGAACTTAAATAATTATCAAAACAATTCCCAGTACCAGAGTCTTAACCAAGTTCCTTATCAACAACAAGGACAACAAGCAAGTCCCATATCACCTGATGACAAGTTAACATCCATTGAAAAGATGTTGCAAACTCAGCAAACTATGATAGCTAACCAACAAGCATAGTAGAAGGCTATTGAATCTCAACTAGCTCAACTCGCAGCTAGCATAAAGCCACATGCTGGAGTTTTTGCTGGCCAACCTGAGAATAATCCTAAGCATCCTGAACAATTGAAGGTACTCACCACCAGATCGGGAAAAGACTATTCTAATCCTCCTATCAAGACATCTGTGGTTTTTACAGATGAAGATGAACCTGTGATTGTCCAAGACTCAACAACACCAGAGTCTCAACCGAAAGAACCAGCAATTGCTGATAAGACAGATAAGGAAAGTCTTGAGAAACCTATTAATGAAGAAACTAAAACACTAGAACCTGATATTCCTGTATACAAGCCTCATATTCTGTTCCCTGCTCGTTTAAGGCAAACAAAGTTGGATATTCGGTTCAATAAGTTTAAAGAAGCTATGAAGAAACTTCATGTTGATATACCCTTTTTGGATGCGTTGGCTGAGATACCATCTTGGGAAAAATACTTAAAGTCACTCCTCACCAGGAAATATATAACTGAAGAATATGAGATAGTCAAGTTAGATAAAACCACTTCGGATATCATCCAGAGAAAGATGCCAAAGAAACAGAAAGATCCAGGATCTTTTGGGATTTCCTGCCATATCGGTGATTCGTCATGCAAGAAAGGACTAGCAGATCTTGGTGCTAGCATCTATAACATGCCACTCAGCCTTTCCAAAAGACTAGGGTTTGCTGAACTTCTTCCAACTGGCATGACCATACAACTCGTAGACAATTCGATAAAATGCCCGTTAGGAATTATTGAGGATGTACATGTCAAAGTAGGAAAAGATTCCTATGTTCCGTGTGACTTTGTCATCATGGATATAAAAGAGGATGCCAGATATCCTCTCATCTTTGGATGTCCGTTCCTCGCCACCGCAAGAGTTCTAATTTACGTTGAAGCAGGAACCATACTGCTTAGATTAGGCAAGGAAATGCTCGAATTTAAAGTTTTTGAAAGCATGAGAAGACCAAGTATGAAAGAAGAAGTCTATCTTATCGATTGCATAGAGCAGATGTCACTTCTGACTCAAGAGAATCATGAATAAAATGATCCATTAGAAGTTTCCCTAACGGATCCATCAGTTGATGAACCTATTGACGAACAAGTAAAGTATTACATCGAATCCCTCGACTTTGCCAAAGAAGATCCAGAAGCCAAGATTGAAGAAATCAAAGCTGTGGAAGCTACTGAAGAAACATGCAAAAAACCAGAAGCCCCTGCCCAAGGTACTGAAGTATGTGTTTTTAGATGATCACAAGGTTTGTCCAGTTATTATAAATTATGATCTAACAACTGAGCAAGAAGATAAACTCCTAAAAGAACTAAGGGAAAGAAAGAAAGCCATTGGTTACAAAATGAATGACCTCACTAGAGTTAGTCAAGAATTGTGTATGCACAAGATCCCCATGATGGAAGATCACAAGCCAACTATTGAACATCAATGGAAACTGAATCCAAATATGAAAGAGGTAGTCCGTAAAGAAGTCATTAAATTGCTCACTTCTGGAATCATCTACACGGTCTCCAATTCACCGTGGGTCAGTCCAGTGCATGTTGTCCCGAAGAAAGGTGTAACTACTGTAATACAAAATGAAAACGGTGAACTCATTCCCACCCGAACAGTCACATGGTGGAGGATGTGCATAGATTATAGGAAGTTAAACAAGGCAACTTGAAAGGGTCACTTTCCAATGCCTTTTCTTGATCAAGTATTAGAGCGGCTGGCTCATCAAGAATACTTTTGTTATCTCGATGGTTACTCTGGATTCTACCAAATACCTATACATCTAAATGACCATGAGAAAACCACTTTCACCTGCCCATTCAGAACATACACATTTAGAAGAATGTCATTCGGCCTCTGCAATGCACCTGCAACTTTCCAACGTTGCATGGCTGCCATATTTTTCGGTCTTATTGAAACAATTATGGAAGTTTTCATGGATGATTTTTTTGTATATGGAGATTCATTCGATTCATGTCTAAAACACCTCTCCCTGGTCCTCAAACGATGTGAAGAAGCACATCTTGTGCTGAATCGAAAGAAGTGTCATTTCATGGTAAAGGAAGGCATTGTCCTGGGCCATAGGGTTAGTAATCGAGGTATTGAAGTAGATAAGGCCAAGATTGAGGTGATTTCCAAACTCTCTATCCTTATCAATGTAAAGGAAGTTTGAACATTCCTAGATCATGCAGGATTATATAGACGGTTTATAAAGGACTTCTAAAAAATAACCAAGCCAATGACAAATTTGTTACTAAAGGATGTTGAATTCAATTTTGATGAAGAATGTGTCAAAAGCTTCAACACACTGAAGCATGCCCTTACAACCACACCCATCATTAGAGCTCCCGATTGGGACCACCCTTTTGAAATCATGTGTGATGCAAGCAATTATGATGTAGGTGCTGTCTTGGGCCAATATATAGAAAAGAAACATTATGTGATCTATTATGCATCAAAGACCCTCGATGAAGCTCAAAGGAATTACACTACTACTGAGAAAGAAATTTTGGCAATCGTGTATGCCTTTGACAAGTTCAGATCATACCTAACTTGTTCAAAGGTCATTGTCTACACAGATCACGCTGCCATTCGTTACCTTCTAGAAAAGAAAGATGCAAAACCTAGGCTAATTAGATGGATTCTCCTATTGCAAGAATTTGATTTGGAGATAAGAGATAAAAAGGGTATAGAAAATGTGGTAGAAGATCACCTCAGTCACATCCACACTCTGGATACCAAGAAGATTTTGATTAA
Source organism: Alisma plantago-aquatica (assembly GCA_963693085.1). Taxonomy (NCBI): domain Eukaryota; kingdom Viridiplantae; phylum Streptophyta; class Magnoliopsida; order Alismatales; family Alismataceae; genus Alisma; species Alisma plantago-aquatica. The sequence continues at coordinate 320,057,530 of OY856415.1, read as the reverse complement.
TGATTCCCTTCCGGATGATCAACCAATGAAGGTCTCAGAATCTATACCGTGGTACTCAGATTTTGTGAACTACCTCGCTGCTGGGGTTATTCATCCTCAATGCACTGGAAATGCACTGAAGAAATTTATGCATCATGTGAAATAGTACTACTGAGATGAGTCGTACCTTTTCAAACTATATGCTGATGGTCTATATAGACGATGTATCGCCGAAGAAGAAGCTCAACTTATTTTGGAACAATGTCACTCAGGACCAGTAAGAGGACATATGAGCTCTAAAAAGACTGCCTTGAAGGTTTTACAATGTGGATTCTTCTGGCCAATCATATCCAAAGATTCCTATGACTTTGTCCTATTATGTGACAAATGTAAAAAATATGGCAATATAACAAAGAGAGATGAGATGCCGCTGAATCTATGGCAAGAAGTAGAGATATTTGATGTTTGGGGGGTGGACTACATGGGTCCATTCCCATCTTCTCATGGTATTTCATATATCCTAGTGGTGGTGGACTACGTCTCAAAATGGGTTGAAGCCATACCAACCGTCACTAGTGATTCCAAACCAGTCATCAAATTATTCAAGGATATTATTTTTCCTCATTTTGGTGTCCCACGCACGGTGATATCCGATGGAGGTTCCCATTTTCTTGAAAGAAGCTTTGAAGCATTCCTAAGAAAGTGTGGTGTTACTCACAAGGTAGCCTCACCTTACCATCCACAGACAAGTGGATAGGTGAAGGTTTCTAATCATCAACTCAAGAGTATCTTGGAAAAGACAGTAGGCCGCAATAAAAAAGATTGGTCGGTGAAAATCAACGACGCATTATGGGCCTATCGAACTGCTTATAAAACTCCCCCCGGGACTACACCTTTTCGACTAATATATGGAAAGGCTTGCCACCTTCCAGTTGAACTCGAACACAAGGCATGGTGGGCAATAAAACAACTGAATTTTGATATGAAAGAAGCAAGCCAAGCCAGGATTATGCAACTCCAAGAGCTAGATGAACTCAGGATGACAGCTTACGAGAATGCACGAATCTACAAAGAACACACCAAACTTTGGCATGATGGACATTTCAAAAGAAAAGACATACAAGCAGGAGACCAAGTTCTGCTATTCAACTCAAGGTCAAAGTTATTCCCAAGGAAACTCCTCTCTCACTGGTCTGGACCGTACATTGCCAAAAGCATCTCCTCACACGGTGCTTTCTCTTTATGGAGTGAAAAGTCAGGTGAATTTGTGGCAAATGGTCAATGTTTGAAAAGATATTTCACCACAGCCGACATAAGCACCGAAGCAACATTAGATCTCTCCAATCCAAAGGAACCAATGTGAAGTTGAAGATATCACATCGAGCCATTGACGTAAAACAAAGGCGCTTGTCGGGAGGCAACCCGATAAATAAAATTCATTTTAACTTTGAATTAGAAATTTTACTCAATTCAGTTTTTAAATTTTGGATAATTTTTCACTAAATAAAATTTGCATCGCGAGATGCTACTTTGAGTTCTGAATGATCTTTTTGTTTGAGATTTTTAGATGGAGGAAACATGCTGATTGGAACGCAACCACATCCAGTGGTCCAAAATGGCATTAACTTCCCCCTCCATCTCGGATTTAGAGTTTGCTCGCGACAAGCAAATTTCTAAGTTCGGGGTGGAGGGTGGGTGGTACATATCTTACTTTCCACCTTCACCAATCTAAATCAAACTTAAGATTTCATCGTCACATTTTTTGACCTAATTTTTCAAAATTTTCAAATAAAATTTTCAAAATTTTATAGTTTTCAAAAGAAATTTGAACATATATTTGATGAAATTTTGACATGCTTTCAATTTCTATGCCTTTATCATTATACCCTCCTTATTCAAAGCAGATCCTCAAAATGACCTTATTCTGAAAACTAGCCTTTTGATTGAAATCATCTTGTGAAGCTTATGAATCCCAACATCATGATACTTATGCAAAAATGACAAGCATCTATCGAACTGATAGGGATCAAACACGTCGTTCTTCCTAACTGACTAGTGGAACAATAACATGGAATCCCCGTCAGATCCTCATCAAGTCTTTATTTGAGTAGAGTATGATAAAGAGAATGACCTGGTGCACTGAATTGTAAATCAAGTTGCATTCTGATCTGAACTCTCTTCTACACTTCTTCTATCATCTTTGTATCCCTCCATCCATCAAAAAGAAACAAAATAGCCAAAATAGTGCCAAACCCTAAGTTTGGGGTGGAATTCCATTTCCCTCTATTTCCGCTTCTTCCATACCCCTCACAAATTAATAGGGGTGTACCACAAAAAAATGCAATCTCAAGTCAAATAGAGGAGAGATTTGCAAACAAAAAGATGCCAAAGCGCACACAAAAAGAAATGCAATCTCGAGTCAAATAAAGGAGAGATTCACACAAATGCAATAAATGAAATCGCAAAAATAATAAAAATCTCGAGTCAAATAGAGGAGAGATTTACTTCTTCCTTCCATACCACCCTTCACTCCCTTTTCTACCTAAAGGCACAATAAAAGCCTCCACTACCCTGAAATACACTAGTGTCAGATCAGATGCACACTTGTTGTTCTGCGGGCGACTCTGGATTCTTACAAAACTCTTTGACTTTCTTATTGTTGGAAAAAGTGAGAAGGAAGTGATATTGGAAAGCAAACTCAGGAACAAAGATATGGTAAGGTGTGTTCAGTAATCTCAGGAGGTTAAGACACTGAGTCATACTAAGAAGAAAGAAAACAATTGTGATGTGAAGATGAGGTAATCACACGAATTGAAAATATTCATTTGGCAACTATTTTAGATTTTGTGTTACTCGAGGACGAGCAACATTTAAGTTTGAGGTATTTTGATGAATGTATATTCATCAGGAATTTCAATTACCATCTTGGGTCAATTTTGACTCAATGCTTTTAATTTCACTAACTAAAATGACAAAATGTGCAAAATTACTTAATCGATCCAATTATCATGATTTTAATTGATTTTATGTTGATTTGATGCATGTCTTGATGAAGTCAAACAATCATTTGGGTCCCACTTTCACTCACCCTTGGTTCTGACGAAGCGGTCTCACCATTCGGTTTGAAGACTGTTTGAGCCCATTCTGTCTCAAGACCATTTGATCCCATTCATGTTCAAGACCGTTTGAGCCCATTCAGTCTCAAGACCGTTTGAGCCCATTCGGTCTCAAGACCGATAGGCCAGTAGAGAACGTTTGGAGGCATAACCTAGACCATTTGGATGATTAATTTAAGACCATGAAGCATTGTCCTTACCATGACCATTTTGAACCACCACAACCGTGTTCCACTTTCCTAGCCACGATCGTGTGGTGAGGCCATGACCGTGGTGAACCGTCCTTAGCACCTGTCCCTTCTCACCTGCCATGCCCGTGCAAGGCGACACAACTGTGGGACAGTATCCTGGCCACAACTGTGTTGTCACATCACGGTCGTGGCACACCGCCGTCAGAGGTCAAGTTTTCACCCACCACGCCCGTGCGAAGCAGCACGACAGTGTGGCAGCAACATCACCACGACCATGTTGTCTCACCACTACCGTGGCGAGTCGTCCCCTACATCCAGCAACCTGCAAATCCTCCATACCTTCTTCTGCTTCCTACTACAAACCCCAACAACCACCACACCTTCTACCTTTAGCCATGCCGCCCTCGCCTTCCGCCTTGACCCAACAACACTTCCCTCGACCGCCAGCGCTGCAACCTGCTCCATAGCACCCGCAACCATCCGCTGCACATCCACGTGTGCCTGCTACGACAACTGCTAACCAAGGCCGGTCGAGCACGACCATATGAGCAGGAGCAGCAGACTGATTGGACGTCGAGGTGAAGACTGTTTGATCATGAAGAGCAGCAGACCATTTGCTGAGAAAAACCGAATGGCAGGCCAGCACAAGACCGAATGAGCATCATGTGTTGAACGAATGGTCACAATAGCTGAAGATTGTTTGTCCAACTGAAGGACTGCAGGACGGAATGGCCACATAACATGAATACTATTTGCTGGATCATGAAGAGAAGTAAACCGAATGAAAGGAGACCGTATAGACTCCCCTTGGTCGAAGACCATTTGGTCTTTTCTACAAGACCGAATGAAGGCAAATCTGCCAAACCGATTGAAAAAGGTACTGAGCAAACCGATAGACCAAACCGTTTGGGAAGATAAAAGCCAAACTATATGGACATAAGACCGTTTGATCGTGAATGAGAGGAAAGTTTTCTCTAGCATGAAGACCGAATGAGTAGACCATTTTCCAAAGCTGTGCAAGACCGTTTAAGCACCAAGACTGTTTGGTCAAACTTTACAAGACCGTTTGAGCAAAAATATCCCCCAAAACTGTTTGGACTGGAAACACCCCAAAAACAAGAGGACCAGTCTTGTGCCTATAAATAGGACCAGTAGGGTCCCCATTTGAGGAATCAGTTCCGGGACACCGACAGGATGCCTGTACACAGATCCGATCTAGATCAGCTCCATTCGTGCCAGTTTCACTCCATCTACTGCCCGTGCTGCAACCAAGGAGATTGAGAAGAGATGGAAGACGAAGTGAGAGAGACTGTCTGGTCTGTCTTGGCATCTCCTGTTTCGCGTCCAGATCTGCTCCTACATGACGTAGAAGACTGCATCATCTTCACCGAGCTACGACTACCTTCTACACCATGCTCATGGAAGATTTCTCTCTCTTTCTTATTCTTCTTTTTTCTCGCATCATGAGCGAGTAGTTCCTCTTCACTGGGGTGCGGGGACTAACCCTGCTTCCCATGCAAGCATGTTCTTTTATTAAGCATTCCATGGCAAGGTATATAACTTTTCATTTCATTGTTAATCGTTATGTTTGTAGTCAGATTAATTGCTTGCTTTGACCTTTGTTCTTCCTACGTTGTGAGAACTTCTATATGTAGGATTGAATTTCGTTTAATAAGTTGACTCCCAAACTAGAAATAGAATGGGATTCCTTGAGGCCATAAGTGTATGATCTGTGAGGGGACGAGCCATCTAGCCTTCGATGACGCTTCTGTTTACCTAACGCATGTATAGGGGGTTCACAACCTTAGTTGGATTTTGTATCTTCTTATTAATCGTCGTTGTTTGCTCGTATATTATTTGCATGCTTGCTTATCGATTAATGCGGTGGACTCCCAAACTAGAAATAGAATGGTATTTCTTCGAGGTTGTAAGTGTATGATCTGCAAGGGCATGAGCCATCTAGCCTTCGGTGACACTTTTGTGTGCCTAACACCTGTATAGGGGGCCCACAACCTTCGTTGGATTTCTATATCTTCAAAGCTGTAAGTAAGTGATCCAGATGGTGACGAGACATTTGATGCCTAAGGTGATGCTTACACAAACCTAACGCCCGTATGGGGGGTTTTGTAGCAACTCTATTTGGATGGTTATATCTTGCCTTGATGTTTGACGTTCAAATGTGTTTGTATGGGTAGTGGAGGTGAAACCTGATACCATCCAGCGATTCCATATCATTTAATCTAAATCCAATTTTAATTCAACCTTTACTTTCCTGTAATTAGTTTAATTAACCTCAAATCAACCAACCATTTTAAATATTAAGTCTTAACTCGAACTGGATGAGACTGACAAAGATTCTTAAAAACGTTCTCCTTTGGGTTCGATCCTTAACTATACTATGATAAGACTCGTCCTCTTGTGGGTGGTATTATTGCACATTGGTTTTGGTAAAAGCTCGGGTATTTCAACCCCGAGTGAGTTTGTTAGTGAGATAAAATCCCACATCATGGTGATGCTTCTGATGATGGCTTTGTTGGTGACTCTGGTGATGAAGACATTGCCATCTTTGTTGCACCTTCAGACGAAGATGATGACTATGAGCCATAGGCCTCATATGTTGATGTTGATGATGTTGTTGACAATGTGGACATAGATGACCTAGATGTTTAGATTTTTTAGTTTTTAATCTAGATGTTGATCATATTTATCTTTCTACACTATTTTGTACCCTAAACATATGGGAACTTTTTCTGAGTTGTACTAGTTATCATCATGTTTTCATCATTTTTGGCTTGTAGTTGTTTCTGAGAACCTGCTTTCTGAGTTGTAATCTAAACCCTTTGTACACTTACTCTTTTATTTACTATATCTCATGAGTTGGGGCCATGTTTACCATATTTTGATTTAGACTTAGATTGTTTGTTTCTATCATCTTTGTTTTCATGTATGCTTTGAGATTGCATGTTATAGATATATGTTTGGTTTTTCTTGGAAAAGACATGTTTCTGTATTCTTCTGCGCCCTAGCTTTTTTATAATGTCAAAAGGGGGAGAGAATTTCAATGCTTTGAAGCTCAAACATATTGGTTTTATAGTCTATGTGATCCTTTTCTTGTTCATTACTTGCTTTATCATGTCACTTCCTAAAGGACCATATAGTATATATGTCATATTGCATTGTGCAGATAGACTAACTATGTAGGTAAGAGTAAGCATAGATTAAGGGGGATCAATTCACATTTTTCAAATCATGAAACCCCCTCCAATTCACAAGGAAAAGGTATAACTTTATATATCCTATTAAATATGATTGAGGAATGGTTTGTCATTGTCAAAAAGGGGGAGAATGTTGAATTGAGAGTTATACAATGCCCATATTTTGATAATGACTTAACCATTCGATTCTTATGTATCTAATGTGTTTGTTCAAGATTGATTTCAGGCTTTAGGTACATGAAAAGGATCAAATTACACAAGCCCTAGCTTGTTCAAGTTCAAACAAAAGCAATGCAAGGGCACATTTTGGGAAATCACTCCAAATGACCTTAGATTAATTTTCTAATCACTTGTATTGATGATATGACTTGTAACTAAATTGAGAAAAATCATGGACACTTAATTCCAATGTTTGGTCACTTAAAAATCAACTAAGAAAATTTGTCACAACAACTCTATCAGTCGAGTTGGAAACTCAACTGATCATGTGATGGATATTCTGAAGATGACCAACTGGTCAAGTTGCACACTCACAGAACTCGACCGATCGATCAACTAAGAAGAGCCAAGTTTTACTCATCGATCAAGTTTACTAGAATAAACTCGACTGATAGTTTGAAAATTGGGTTTGTCACTTAATGGATCGGTCGAATTATCTTTATTAAAGCTTGATTGAATGTACTGTATAGAAAATGAAGAAAAAGTGATTATAACCATTTGTGAGTTGTTTTGAGCAAGAATAGATCCGTTGCAAGTTGTAAAATGGCTATATTTTGTTCTTAAGTGATCCCACACTCAAGGGAACACCCCTAGTTATAAATAGGGCTCCTTGGAGTTCATTCCAAGTTTTCTCATTCATGTTATTCTAAGTCCTTGCTATAGTTGAGTGTATTGCAACTCCTTGATCCCCTTTCTCTCTCTCATTTACAAATCATTTTGTGATTATGAGTGAGTTCGTCCAGGTGTAAGAGAGCTATTTCCTTATGCTTGTAAAGCTCTAAATCCATTACATCTTCCCTAACCCCTTTCTCAAAGAAGCAAAGGTGAAGCCAACTACTCTGAGTAAAGGTAAAGTTGTTGGTATTCCTCTTCAAGGTTTAAGAATAGGTAAAGATCTTCTCTTGGTGAAGGAGAAGGGCAAGGCCAAGATTCAAGAAGAGTGTGAAAATTCCTTCAAGACCAAAGACTTGATGCAAGTATGGGTAAGTCCTTCTTGAAGTCTGAAGACATCTTGATCAAGTGGGTAAGTCCTTGTGTAGGTGGAAGACTCTTGTCTTGAATAGGTAAGTCCTTAGATGTATGGTGGTCTCTTTGTATCTCTTATGAATGGAATATAAGTATACACAGATTGCAAAGTCCTAGAGGTTGACCTCTCAAGGTATTGGATTGACTCTCTCGTAGTATGGAGAGTAGAACCACTCAAAACAACCTTGTCCAAATTCTTATTTCATTTTCTCTCATCCTTGCTATGCTTGTTTAGTTATGACTTCAAATTTCCCTTAAGCTATTGGTTTTTATTGATATAATTTTGAAGGTCTAACTTATCTTGTGAGAATTTTGAATCTCTATTTACCCCCCCTCTAGAGCCCTAGATCCAACACATCCTTCCCATTACATATTTTTTGATGTGATCTACTATAAGAAGGAGAACATGGCAGTTCAATGTTTTGTTTCCACTGCCTATTATGCAGCCATATCTCTCTATAGTGGTACTAGAGCCACATCAATTTATGATGTTTTGGAACATTCAATATGATTGGATTTTTTTTGTTTTTAATTTATTTATTCATACGATACATATATACTTAAACTAATTAATATGCATATCTAATTACATACCACATACAATCCCTATATATATATATATATATATATATATATATATATATATGCAATTCACATGGGTCGTCCTAAAAGCTAGTTTTCATGGTCGATGTGTAGCATGGTTATGGCCAATAACCCTAGATGTTTAGGAATGGTGGTTGTTTTTGTTTTTTCTTATATATATCTTGATTTGCATACCGAGTCTCTATCTTCTCTTCCAATTACAAAAGTATTATTCTCTCCTACCTATGCTCTCCTTGATTGTAACTCGAGGTTTCTCTATTATTATGTAATATGTAATAGTATTAGGATAGTTTAATTCTTGTTACGATGAAGAAGACGTTCAACACCAGACAAGCCACCCAACTCTGAAGACGAGCCGACTGGCTAGAGGATCAAGGAGTACTAACAATAGGAGGGGCCCAACCGATCGACTAGAGGATCTACAAGATTTTGGATCTGAGACCAAATGATTAGGGAGATGACCAACCGACCAGTCATGACGTGGGATGGTCAGTTCAAGGGTTGAACTGATTAACCTAGATTGGTTCAAGCATATATCATCATCCTCTATAGGTTTATGCATGTGATGTAGACCCCAGGTGGTGGTAATTCCTTATGGCTCCAAGGAATTACAATTGTATGGCCATAACCATCACTTCTATTTTATTGCATGCGTACGTTTGTGGATATAGCATGTATTACATACTATAGAATCTGGTGATTGGGTATGTATATGCATTCATAAATACAAATCCCTCAATATATATTAAGCCTAAGATGCTTTCCATAAGCAACATACATGAAAACCTTGATTGACTAAGCATACATTACACTAAAGCTTGGTGCACCGTCTATCTCATGGAAGTGTGATGGTAGATATGTAGATCTGCCAAAGGAAGGGTACATATTCCTTTGTGTTGGCTTTTGGGACATGATTAACTAGGTGATCTTAATGAGATTAAGTACCTAGAAGCATAGAGATGGATTGGGACAAATATTTGTGCACATCATTTATCAAAGAGTTGCATTTACATGCAATTGGAAAAATTTGTCTACCTAAATAGTCAAGTTGTGGGAAATCAACCAAAACTGACTCATGATTTCATGAAATATGGATCTTGGCTAACTATAAGATTGTACACTGCTATCTTCTGAATTGGTGGTGAGGGATATCTATTTGAATAAAATAGTGGGAGCAAAAATCAATTAAAGGCCTAGTTAAATATCATCAATTTGATTCAAATCAAATCAAATCAAAAGTATTTTGACAAATGCAAATTTTACTCTTGTAGATACAAAGAAAACACATAATCATTATGATCAATCCTTATTGAGGAAATCTAAATGAGATATACTTCCACAATTGGTTCAGGACTTTGAGAAGTGTTCTTCGTGTTCTTAAAACACCAGTGCTAGTGGAATTTACTCCATATATGCCTAAAGTTGAAATGGATGCTTACTTGGATCATGCCAATGATGTCGTAGACATCAAAAACCTTATGCTAAGCTATATGAACTATGAGTTGCATGAGCAACATGAAAGGTATAATGTCTCTAGGGCATTGTTTGAGTGAAAACTAATAGAGGGAGACCAAGTAGAGTCCCATGTGCTCAATATGATTGGGCATGTGGAACATCTAGAAAGACTGGGATTTTGTTTAGGTCAAGAGTTATCCATGGATATGATTTTGCAATCATTGCCTAAATCATACAACCATTTTATTGACTATTATCACTTGAGTAACATGACTAAACTGTTGAGTTGCTTAACATGTTGATTTATGATGAAGCACATATGAAGAAAGATAAATCCATGATGGGGATCAGTGGAATAGAGCCCAAAGACAAAGGCAAGGCCAAGAAATGTTTTGAGACTAAGATGAAGTCCAAGTCTTTTGCACTCAAAATAAGGAGAAGGATCAAGAAACCTAGGAATATGAAGTAAGGGATAAAGATCTCCACTTCAGGTATATACGTAATTGAGACTAACTTCACTACTTCTTCATCTTAGGTAATAGATATCGGATGTGGATCACACATTTGCTCAAATGTGAAAGATTTGAAAAGAAGTACACCTTTAGCGAAAGGTGAGGTTGGACTACATGTTGCTAATGGAGCAAGAGTTGATTCCAGTGTAGTTGGAACCTATGTGTTATCTTTACCAAGTGGGTTTATAATAGAGTTGGAGAATTGCTATTATGTACCTGCTATTAATACACACATCATATCTATATCTTGTTTGGATATGAATGGATTTAAATTTCTTATAAAGAATGGTCAATGTTCTACAAGTAAAGATGAGATATTTTATGGCAGTGCCCCAATGTCTTATGGTCTATAATTGACAGATCTAGAGACACGTGTGTATGATGTAAATATCAAAAGACAAAAACTTGATAACTCAAACCTAACATACCTTTGGAATTTTCGTCTAGGGCACATAAATGATAAACACATTTCTAGACTTCATAAAAATGGTTATCTAGACTCTTTTGATTTCAAATCAATAGATATATGAGACTATTGTTTGTTGGGAAATATGACAAACACTCCCTTCACTTGCAATAGTGAGAGGGCAAATGATCTATTAGGACTCATACATACTGATCTATGGGATCATTTTAGGACAAATGCTAGAAGTGGTTATCAGTACTTCATTAACTTTATGTGTGTTGTAGGTATGGTCATGTTTACTTGAACAAACATAAATCAGAAACCCTTGAAAAGTTCAAGGATTTCATGAATGAAGTAGAGAACCAACTTGGTAAAAGTATTAAGCCACTTCATTCTGATTGAGGTCGGGAATACTTCAGCCAAGAGTTCGAGGACCTTCTAAGAGCCCTTGGTGTCGTATTATAGTGGACTCCACCTAGAACACCATAGCACAATGGTTTATTAGAAAGAAGGAATCACACATTACTAGATATAGTTCTATCAATGATGACTTTTTCTAGTCTTCCATGTAAGACCCCTAACCTTGCTTAAAGTGTTGAACATGCTTAATTACCATAATTGAGTGCCTCAAACCATAATATAACCTTGGGATAAGTTTTGATATCATGTGAAAAGCTTAAGTTTCAAATTTGGTCTAGTATGGACATTGTTTGTGCAAGTTATGCAATTTTGTGTACCTTTTGGACTTTTCTGCAATTTACCCACATGAGAGTTTTTTCTTGAAACATTTTACATGCATTATGATCCTTATATGTTTTATATCATTCTTGATCTTTCTTATCAATGGGACACCTATTTGTACCTTGTTTTGATGGTGTTTCTCTTCAATGGTGACTTAGGGTTTACCCCTACTTGGATGAACCACCTTGATAGACCATCAACCAATGGTTCTCCTATTTTTTAGACATATAATGGTCATCACCAGGTGGTGCCAACCCATTGTGGTCTCTTGAGGTGGTAGTTCAATGGTTTTCTTGGTTGGGTTCACTTGGACCGATTATTAACTTAAAGGAGGTGATTAAACGATGGGCCATCACCTAATAAGATAGAGTTATAAGAACTGATGGTTATCCTGTGTTGGAAACTATGGCCACCCTGGGAGGCCATCATCCAATGGTCTGGAAGACTCCCAAAACTGGTGTAGTTGCTTCTTGCATGTCTGTGGAAGCTTTAGGATATGGACACATGAGAGATGGTAGGACACCTCAAGCTTCTCTTCTCCCTTATCCATAAGCTTTATATATCTATCCTTTAGCTCACAAACAAAATATTTGGTTCCTTATATCTTCCTTCCTATCCATAACTTCATCTTCCCCTTATTGGTGGTGAAAATAGTGCCCAAGGTCAAAGAAGGTAGCCGACCTTCTTGGTTAAGCATCTAGGGTTTTGTTTTGCTTCCTCGTAGGGTGTGTGGAGCTACCCTTGTCGTTTCCAACCTAAAATAAGTAAGTACCTTCATTCTTTTCTTTTTTCTCTTACTGTTGTAGATCTCCTTCCTTCTTATTGGATGGAACTATGGTTTTCCATGGAGGATATTTCTTTAAAGCTCAAAGAACGTTTCTTTCTTGCTCCCTTTATCTAGGGTTTACTCCCTTTCTTAGAGAAGAAGCTTACTTGGACGAGTTCAGATCTAAAGCTAGGATTCCTACTTTTTCTCAAGTTTTCTTGCTTTTTGGGGCTTGGTCTTCTTCCTAGAGGTGAGTTCTATAACACTCTTCTCTTTTATTGCTTACTACAAGCTTGCTTGCTCAAATTCTTACTCTAAAATGATGATCTAAGCTTAGAGAAGCTACATATGCCTAGGGTTCCAATTTTAATGTTGTTTCTTGCTTAGTTTCTGGTTCTACATGATTCTAAAACTATGTATGCAATATTACTAAGGTATATAAAGGCTTAGACTAGGTTTACATGGAAATTGGTGGAGTTAAGTACCTATCAAATGATGGCATGTACTTAGTGTTTTTAGGCTGATGTTTGATTTTATACATTAACTGATGGTGACAACCAATGGTGTCAACTGATGGTGTAACTAGGTATCATGATTTGATTCTATTAAGAACTAAACAGATGGTTTCTTTTGTTATATATTCCAAGGGTTAAACCTACATATCAATTGATGGCTTTGAAATGTTAAAATTGATCCAATGGTTGTGAATGGATGCTTCAACATCCAATGGTTTAGAATGAAGTGTATAGTATAATATGTTGGTTGTAATAATGTGAATTTGATAGTTCAATGCCTTTAACTTGTAGTCTTACCTTTGCTCTCGTATGAATATATTTGATAAATCACCATAATAAGTGGATGTGTAAATTTAATGTGATAAATCTTGTTACACCTAACCCTAATGTAACTAAGTGATCGCGATGGATTGTAATCATCCCTTTTGAATGATTAAATGTGATAGTGAAATAATATCTTCTTGTGTTGAAACCATAATATGATGCTAATTGAAAATCATATTTCCTTGATATGTTAGTCATATATGTCACATATGTGTTGATTATTGTTGAGCATTATTGTAAGGCATGGAAAGATATTGTTGGACATGCAGGAAATAATGTGATGGTCATAGTGACCTTTGGGCATGGATGAGCCCTGAATGAGGTATAACCCTCTTCACGATTTGAAAAGGGTTGAAACCCTAGAACCTTGTGATAAGAAATTGTGCGTTGGGGTGAGATGATGACAAGTATGGTCACATGTATGGAAATGAATAGTACCATGTGGAGATTGTGATTAAGAATTATACCTCACACATTTTATATCTTATAAAGTTATACTTATATGCTTGCTAATGAATTAGGGTTTGTATGCTCACTTGTATGATTCATCCTTAATTCACTCAATTGGTGTAATTAGTCAAGTGAAACTCCAATCATGTAGTGCCCTATGCCATAGAACCATCTTTAATATCAAAACTTGCTAGATGGTAAAATGAGTATTCTTAAGGAAAACTCTGAGCACATATTGTTGAGTATGTGGGATGCTTATCACCTTGACCCCAAATTTATGGGGAGGATGATTGTTGTCATACCTAACCCATAGTTTGAGAATGGCTACATTTGTGTCTCATGATTACATATGAGATGAAATTTGAGGATACATGTGGTTGTACCTCAGATTGTAGGGTTTGCATACCCACCTCCTATCACTAGTGTCATGACCTATACCAAGGACATAATATTAGAAGCTAGACCTAATGTGTCGATATGACAGACTCGTACTAACTGAGGGCAGAGAAGATAATAGGTATCCAGTTCCCCTAGATCTTGTATGACACTGATTTCAACTTAGTAGTGGTTAATTGGGACTTTAGTGGTATTCCTCAAATCCCTCAGGGCATAATATTAAAGGTAATAAAAGTCATGTAGTATATTTTCTAGGGTTGAATACGCTTCACATTGGTTGATTAACATTACCATGCCTTTAAACTACACAGTTCTTATATGATGAAATATTATGAAATCTGAGTTTCCAAGCTTATTTGTTTAACTTGCTTAGTATGTTAGAAATGTTCGATCTACTCTATGCTTTTCAAATACTCCAACTATTTAGTCTATCTACTATTCAATAATCTGTTGTGTTCAATATCTATTAGAAAGAATTATATCTCTCACCGGGACATGGGTATCACCTTGTGGGTCACCACATCTTTTTAGGTGGTCGCTGACGACATGGTCAATATCATGTCATATAAGAGGAGTAGCCTAGTGATTAATAGACATAAAGGGTTGGACAGTTGTAGTTGTTAGTAATAGAGTCCTAGTGTCGTCCATGTACTCTTAGGTCCAGGTATGTGAAGTGTTTTATAGATGATAAACTTGTATCAACATGAATTTTTGCCAGTAAGTCAGCGTTTGTAATATATGGCTTGTAAATGTGGAATAACTCTTTTGCATATAGGTTGTAGCTGATACCAATGGATACAGATTTAAATACCTGTTGCGGTATATGAGTTTATGAAAAAGATGGACCTTGATGTAAATGTTTTGGTACTTTATTATGATGTTGAAATTGGTTTTAATTCTTCCTCTTTTTTAACTATGTGATTAGTTAGTAGTTGATCATGTTTTATAATTCAAGTAATCTTATTAAGTATGATGAGGTGTTACTACTAAGTTGGTATCAGAACTTTAGGTTCACTGAGTCTATAGGGACATAGGACTTAGGTTTGGGTTTTTTTTAAGTATCTAACACATCTGATCATAGCTTATGTTTATGAAGATATGTTTGAAGGAGATGAAGAACACATTGAGAGAAACTATGGTGCACCAGGAGGAGGTGTTAGGAGGTAGGCACGCGATGATAGAGTGCCAGAAGTGGGGCCGAAGTAGCCTGCGGTGCCTCAGTTTGTGTTCGGTGTTTAGACAAATGATGACCACGATTACACATCTAGTGAACAGAACACCAACTTGTCAAGCTAGGACATCTGTCCCTAATGTGGAATTCCAATGTGTCGGGAATACATTTGAATGTCTTAGACATGTTGGGGAAATCGAGTATCTTGGTACTTCAAACCCAACAGACGATGGCATGTGGTTGATTGAGCTCGAGAAGGTGTTTAAGATATTGAACATTTAGAAGAATATAAAGTGTTGTTGAAGGGTAGTGTAGGCCACTGGTGGTTCATAGGAGAAGAAAAGAGTGGTGATAAAATGGGAGGATTTTTGGCAAGAGTTTATCAGTTCATACTTCCTGGAGACCTATCTAGATGAGAATATCTCTCATTTTGAGAAGATTCATAATGGATCCATGACCATCAATGAGTGTCAGTTAAAATTTATGGAGCTTCTGAGGTTTTTCCCTCACATGGCGATAACAAATAAGGAAAGGATCTGTAGGTTTGAGAAGGGCCTGAGAATGGAGTTGGCTACTACGACGTCAGATTTGGAGAATAGAGAAAGGTTTTCAACCTTTATGGAGTCAGTTTGGTAGATTGAGAGGTTCGTTATAGAAAAGTGTGAAATGAACACAAAGAAAAGATCAGCTCAATTCCAAGGGAAATCTTCTAGAGGATTTAAGAAGCCAATATTTTCTCCACCATGGTCACAACAGAGGTCGAATTTTACTGAGAAAAGGTCATATACACCATCTCAGTGGTTCCCGAGTAGGGGTAGAGGCTACAGTTTTCCGCCGAAGGAGGTCGTGACACAACATTAATCTTAGTGACTGGGCAATCTAGACCTTAGAATGATAATCGGACGTGTCATCAGTTTGGACTGATAGTGCATATTAGATGGAATTGTCCTATGAAGAATGAGGAGGTGTGTAACATACTAAATCTCAGGGTCTTCCCTGCAATTTACCCATATTCTATCTTTTCATTTCTTTCAAGTCATTTTGGACTAATTTCATAAATTTCCCTTCTTTTATATTCTTTTTGGACTCTTTGTGCAATTTGAGCACAATTCAAGGTTGAAATTACATTTTTCCCTCATTTATATAAATGGAGGGGTGTTTGCACAAATAACCCACTGAAGGTAATAATTAAAGGCTAATAGTGCAAAATGGAGTTTTATGAGAGATATAAGTAGATAATGCTATTTTGGAGCTTTTTGGATAAATATATTAGTAATAATGTGTATTTGAATTAATTATGAGTGTAATTAACCTAATTTCCTTCTCTCTCTTCAAAAATGATAATAATATATCATAATAGCATATAATGGTGATATTTTGCTCTTAAAGTTAATAATAGTTAGATATCTCGAAATTCACTCATGCAATCCATTAAAGTAAGACTTTTCATATAACTCATTCATTTTAATATGTTAATATACACTTTAATGAGAAATATATTTATTAAGGGCCTTATTGGATATAAATATGAAATCTAAAATTATAGCATCGTTCTAAATGCTAATATGAACCTATGGTCCAAATTTGGTGGCTTTTGGACTTTGTTTGACCCTTCAAATCCATTTTATAAGCTTTAGTTTAGTGTAACTATATTGCATTGAATTGATTTCATTTAATTCATTTGCAACGCTAAGGTTCAGGTTATTCTTCTGTCACGCGCCCCTTACTCACCATCCGACAGCCATGTTTTGCTTCCCACATGATCCACCGGCCCTCCCACCGTCTTCTTCCTCCCGCTCACTAAACAGGCGCAGCGCCCCAGCTCCTTGATGTCGTTCTCTCACCCCCCCTTCACCGATTCATGTGATTCTCATTCTGTTGGATTCGTCTCGTCAAGACTCTGTGAATGAGCCCCGACTCATCTCCTCCTTCTCCCTATGCAAAAAACTCCTAAATCAGGGTCCCTCTCCTTCTCCACGGAGATTTCACAGTGAGGCCAAGAACTTGCCTCTCGCCTATTCAAGGATGGGAAAAGCTCCCCAAAGCCGCAAGCATTATTCCCCTCCTTTCAATTGGTTCCCTATAGCCCTGGAGCTCTCTGACCTACTCCACCTTCAGTTTCGGCAACCTTGGCCTGCTTCTCGCATCTCCAACTGCCTCCGTTCAATCGTCTTCTAGGTAAGCATCCTCGATGCTAGTTATTCAATCATGTTTCCTTGTTTCGCCTCACGACACTCTCGTTCGTCGGGTCCTATAGACCACCGGAAGCACCTCGGCGGAGCCTGACCTTTTCCCACCTCAGTGCGCCTCTGCCCTCGCAACTCCAGTTTTTGACTCGCCTCGAGTCCGCGAGCATGTTCCGAGCCTTAGCTGAGATCTTTCTATTTGGTTTTGATGCTTCAGCTCGTCGATCTCTCTCCCCTGTTTCCCGACCTTCTCCGGCTTTCTTGGTGGTTGCAAGGGTCCCTGCCTTGTGGTGAGGATTCCTTCGGCTTTGCCAGGTCTCAATGGACTAGTTCCCATCGTCCCTTGGTTGAGCTTTGGCCTGGTGAGGCGAGGCAGTGCTAGAGTCGAAGCTCCAGGAGACACTGCTTGCACCATGGCCTGGCCGAGGAAGAAGCCAGGTCAGTAAATGACCAGGGCAACCCTCGCCCCTCTGATCATATGATTAATGTCACAAGGGCAGAAGTGTCCTTTCACACTCTTGTTGTGTTTTCTCGCAAAGAGCAATGGTTACGTCTGCATGCCTCTTTTGTCCTTGACGTTTTAATTGAATCAATTAGCCGATGAAGGGTATTTTGGTCATTTCACCTGTTATTTACATTGAATTGTATTTTCATTTAATTACTGTCACACTATGGTTTTCTTGCATTCTGATTGGCCGATTTTACTTAATTCATAGTAAATCGATCCATTGTCAGAAAAATGTAAATAAATAGTCAATGGAAAGGATTTTTCATGTAGAACATGAGTTTATGATTTTTGAGTCATGATTTGGATTCCTTTTTCGAAGTTTGACTTGAATGGCTTTTTAAGTGTATAAAATGTTCTAAAATACATAATTAATTCATTTTAACTCCAATTTGTAAAATAAAATATGTTTTCTTATTCAGGAGAATATGACTAATCTGCTAGACTAGGTTTTAAACCTTCAATCGTGATTTTGTAGGTAATCTCCAAAATTAGGGTTTTCATATGCTTTAAGCCTTAAAAATACTAATACATGATAATGTTTGCAACTAGGGAAATATGGAATGGTGATACAATCAGATTGGTGAATGTGATGGTAATTAATTAAAACAAGTATTTGGATCCTATTTTTGTGTGAAACCTATTTGTGCTTGTGGAACTTACTTATCAATGGATGATGAATGTGGAATGTATATTGTGCAATCAACCTACTCTTTAGTTGGGATCTTATCCAACCCTACAAACATTTTGTTCTAGCCTTGATATCCTCCTAAATGCCTTTATTTGGATATTTACTTATTTTATGCTTCTAATGCCATTGTGGCTCATTCATTTGAATCATGTGAATCTTGCTACTACATATGTTGTCTCATTTACTTGGAAATGATTAAATCTTGCTATAGCCTATGTTGGCTCCTTTATGTGGTTTATTTCTTGGGTTTTATTCCCAATGCTATGTTGCAAATCTTGTTATACTTCTCAATACTGTCAAGTGACTATTAAGCATGATGTATTTTAGGCCAAATGACAATGTAGTGTACATGAGTACAAACCACCCATAGGGCAGTGAGGTTTTAGTCCTCCTGTCGGGCACTGGGGTTTTAGTCCCCCTGCCACTTTTTAGGCACTGGGGTTTTAGTCCCCCTGCCACTTGGTGAGGTCTGGTAGGTGCCTCACCCTACATTGAGATGACTTTATGTCTTAATATATTCATGCTATGTGATTATTATTGTGGTGATTGTTTATGGCAGTCTTCTCTCTCTTACTCATATACTTGCCTCATTTCTTTTGAAATCTCTTATTGTAGAGAATCTTTTATATTGCAATGCTTTAGATTATTTAATTGTCCTATTTCTCTTGAATAACACATACTTTTATCTTTCTCTTGTTGGATGACCCCAACCATCCAGGCTAGGATCAGAGTGCGCATGGAAGCTTGGTGAACCTAAGGCTAAGGATAAGACAAGAAGAAAAGGAACATATAGCTTGCATGATCATAGTTGCTTTTATGTATTAAGTTGTTTTGATTGGAGACAATATTGGCTTAGTCTAAGTCTTCCTCTACCTAGATCCTATGTTTTGTATAAAGTTGTACTTCCTTTATGGAAAATTTTGTAATGTACTCTTTATACATTTTGAATAAAGTCAAGTTTTATTTTTTCTGCTGACACACAATTGGTGTATTTGTTTATCATGTTTAATAGTAGAGACTTGGTCTTTACAAGGTGACTCAACAACCAAGGCAAAGTCAATAGGGATTACAACAATGATTGTTTAACAATGGTAGTGGTAGAGGATGTGGTCAGGCATCACAGGAAGGTTCCTATGGATATGGTAGTAGAGGACATGGATGACAATATGTGATGACTAGGTTCTACGCCATGAGCCAGCCAGAAGTAGTGGTCAACCCACGGGTCATGACAAGTTAGATGAAGTTATTTCATTCTGATTTGTTTGCTTCTTCTTTTGTATCTGTACTATTTGACCCCGGTTCGACGCACTCTTTTATCACTTGAGAGGTGATAGATTGTTGTAATCTGCCTAATTATAATAGATATGATAGTCTTTGGATAGAAACCCCTCTAGTTGGATCTTTCGAGTTTTAGGAAGTTTGTTCCTCCTACTTTCTTTCTTTTTCAGGATGCAACATTCAAGTGGACCTAATGCCACTTGACATGCATGGATTCGATGTGATCTTAGCAGTGGATACCTTGTAAAAGTACAAGGTAGTGTTGAACTATACTTCTAAGATAGAAACATTCCATGAGGGAGATGTCTCGTGGATCGTTCAAGGTGATAGGAAGATTTTTTAACATATTTGATGTCAACTATTATAGCTGAGATGTTGATCAAACAAGGGAGTGAGTCCTTTTTAGCTCATGTTGCAGATACAAAGAGGAAGAATCCTAGTATCCAGGAGGTATCGATAGTGCAAGAATTTGAGGATGTCTTTCCTGATGTCCCCCCTCCTAGAGAGATTGATTTTGATATCAATCTTATTCCTAGAATGCAACCCATAGTATAGTCGCTATACATGATGGCTATAGTAGAGATCCAAGAGTTAAAGAAATAGTTGTAGGAACTGTTAGACAAGGACTTTACCAGACCAAGCACTCCCCCTTGGGGCACTCTGTGTTGTTTGCCAAAAAGAAGTATGGTTCAATGAGGTTGTGTATAAATTACCGACAGTTGAATAAGGTGATGATAAATAATAAGTATTGATTTCCAAGAATTGATGATATTTTTGATCAGTTGAGAGGTGCCACTGTTTTTTCAAATATAGACTTGAGGTTAGGTTACCACCAATTAAAAATCAAGGCAGAGGACATACTCCAGTAAGCTTTTAGGACTTCGTATGGTCACTACAAGTTTGTGGTTATGTTGCTTGGGCTGCCCAATGCTCCCGCAACCTTCATGGATCTCATGAATAGGGTGTTTAGACAATATCTAGATTAGTGTGTGGTCGTGTTCGTAGATGACTTCTTGATATACTCTAAGGACATCCAGGAGCATGAGTAGCTCTTTCGATAGGCGTTGACCTTGTTGAGGCAGTAGCAGTTATATGCTAAGTTTACAAGTGCAAGTTATAGTTGTATGAGGTGTCTTTTTTGGGTCACATCATATCATCTATGGGCATTTGTGTAGACTCTAACAAGGTTGATTCCGTTCAATAATGGGAATAACCTAAAACACTGATAGAGATTTGCAATTTTCTACGTTTGGTAGGATGTTCATAAAGAACTTTAGTTATGTAGTGTTACCCCTAAGTAGTATTACCAGGAAGGATGGTCCTTTTCCTTGGAACAAAAAATGTCAGTGTTCTTTTGCAGCAGTTGAAAGAGAAGTTGTCCAATGCTATTAGTTCTACTAGGACAAGGGAAATATTATATTGTCTTTTGTGATGCTTCGAAGAATGGGTTGTGATGCGTATTGATGCAGGATAAGAATGTGATTTCTTTTGCTTTGCAACATCTAAAGAAACACAAGGATAATTATGCCACACATGATTTGGAGCTTGCAGTGGTGGTTCATGCTTTGAATATTTGGAGATGCTACCTTTATGGAGAAAAGTGTTATATTTTTGCCGACTACAAGAAATTGTAGTATATCTTTTCAAAGTAGGACCTTAATATGAGACATATGAATGGAGTTAATCAAAGATTATGATCGCAGATAGACTACCATCCATGAAAAGAGAATGTGGTAGCTGATGCGTTGACCATGGAGTTGTTTTCATCATCATCTGTAGACGACACACAATTGTATTCCTTGGTGTGACATAAATGAGACATGTTACTGTCTCTTCGACAGATGAATGTACAACTGAATGTTTATTTATTGACGGGTTTGTTGGCATAGTTACAAGTCAAGCCTACCTTAAGACACCAGATCTGTGATGCACAACAAAATGATACTATGATACAAAATATCTGATCAGAGTTACATAGTGAGAAGCATGATGGATTCCATGAGGCAGATGATGGTACAATTTGTTTCCATAATAGGACAATGGTTCTTGATATTGATTGAGGAATATGGTACTTGAGGAGGATACTCCTCGATGTATGTGATGCATCCTATAAGTACCAAGATGTGCCATAATTTGAAGGACTTGAAATAGGTGTCTAGGTCTAAAGCATGACGTGGCAGAGTTTGGTACCAGATGTCCAGTATGTCAGTAGGTTAAGGCTGAGCATCAAAAACCTACACGAATACTGCAACCTTTGCCAATATTGCACTAGAAGTGGGATTACATCACTATGAACTTTGTGGTTGGTCTTCCTAGGATCACCAGAGGTCATGATTCGATATGGGTGATAGTAGACAGATTGACTAAGTCATCTCACTTCCTTCCAGTCAAGATGACGTTTATAGTAGACAAGTTGGCACATGTATATGTTGATGAGATAATCCATTTACATGGCATTCTAGTAACTATGGTTTCTGACAGAGGTCCACAGTTTGCAAGTCAATTTTCAGAATGTCTACATTCAACGATGGGAACACAACTAAGGTTCAACACAACTTTCCATCTATAGACAGATGGTTAGTCTGAAAGGACGATTCATATTTTAGAGGAACTCTTGATGTCGTGTGTGTTGCAGTTTCTTGGTAATTGGGATGTACATCTGAGCCTAGTAGAGTTTGCATACAACAACATCTATTAGAGAAGCATCAATTGATATGGCACCTTACGAGGCTCTATATGGGAGACGTTGTCAGTCTTCACTTTGCTGGTGTGAGACAAGTGAGTATCAACTCTTGGGTCCTGAGCTTGTACAACGAACTAAATAAATGATTAAGGTGATACAACAACAGTTGAAAATAGCCTAGGATAGACAAAAATCTTATGCACATAACTGCCACAAACCATTAGAATTCTAAGTAGGAGATAGAGTGTATCTCAAGGTTTTTCCATGGAAAGGTTCTCTAAGGTTTAGGAAGAAGAGTAAGTTGGATCCTAGATTTATAGGACCATACCCTATCTTGGCTCACGTTGGAAAGGTGGCATACATGTTAGAGCTACTTCCAGAATTGCACATGTTACTTAATGTCTTTCATATCTCCATGCTGAGGAAATGTCATCTAGATACAAAAATGAAAATCTAGCCAGTGGAGGTTGAGTTAGATGAGGATGTTTCCTATGTTGTGGGTCTTGTGTTGATCCTGGATGGATTTGTGAAATAAGTTGAAGAAGAAAGATATAGTATTAATGGAAGTTTTGTGGAATCATGTGGCATAGAGGAAGCCACGTGGGAAGATGAGATGTGTAGGAAATACCCATCTCTCTTCACCTAGGATTTTGGGAGTGAAATCCTTGTTAGGGGTTTATAGCTGTAAGACCCCTGACCTTGATCAAAGTGATGAAAATGCTTAATTATCATAATTGATTTTGAATAAGCCAATTCATTTGGGACCCTGCGGATCCATTCTTTTCCTATTCAAAGATTGACCCTTTGTCTCTGTGTTTTCATGTCGAGAATTCTTTGCAGATGATTATAAGTTTTGATATCATATGACAAGCTTAAGTTTCAAATTTTTTCCCATTTGGACATTGTTTGTGCAAGTTATGAAATTTTATGTAAATTTTAAACTTTTCTGCATTACCCACATGAGAGGTTTTTCTTGCAATTTTTCAAGTGTATTATGATCCTTAGATGTTTTCTTATCATGCTTTAGCTTATTGGTCTATGGGTCACCTATTTGTACCTTAGTTTGGTGGTTATTTGTTCAGTAGTGACTTAGGGTTTTACCCCTTCATGGATGAGCAACCTTAAGAGGCCATCAACTAATGGGTCTCCTATTTGGTTTACATCCAATGGTCATCACCAAGTGGTGACAACTAGTGGTGGTCTCTATAGGTGGTAGGTTGATGGTTTTCTTGGTTGGGTTCACTTAAAGGAGGTGATCAAACGGTGGTTCATCACCCAGTAAGCTAGGGTTTCAAGAACTGATGTGTTGGAAACCGATGTCCATCCTGGGAGGTCATTACCTGGTTGTCTAGTAGACTCCGAAAACCTATGTAGCTACTGCTTGCATGCCCGGGGCAGCTCTAGGCTATGGACACATGGAGAGTTTCTAGGACACCTCAAGCTTCTCTTCTCCCTTATTCATAAGCTTTATATACATGTCATTTAACTCACAAATGAAACATTTGGTTCTTAATCTCATCCCTCCTCTCTAGAACTTCATCTTCCCCTACTTGGGTGGTGAATAGAGCACCCAAGGTGGAAGAAGGTAGCTGACCTTCTTTGTTAAGCACCTAGGGTTTCATTTTGCTCTCTTTTAGGGTTTGTGGAGCTACCCTTGCTTTTTCCGACCTAAAATACGTAAGTACCTTCCTTCTATTCTTCATTATCTTACTATTCTATATCTCCTTCCTTCTTCTTGGATATAAAAATGGTTTTCCATGGATGAGCTTTCTTTAAAGCTCAAAGAACTTAGCTTTCTTGCTCTGTTCACCTATGGTTTACTCCCTTTCTTAGAGAAGAAGCTTACTTGTCCGAGTTCAGACCAAAAGCTAGGGTTCCTACTTATTTTGCTCGAGTTTTCTTTCTGTTTTCATCTTGATCTTCTTCCTAGATGTGGTTTTTATAACCCCCTTCTGTTTTATTGGTTACTACAAGCTTGGTTTCTCAAATTCTTGCTATAAAATGATGATCTAAGCTTAGAGAAGCTATGTATGCCTAGGGTTTCGATTTTAATGTTGTTTCTTGCTTAGTTTCCAGTTCTAGATGAATCAAAAACTATGTACACAATCTTTCTAAGGTAGAGAAAGACTTAGATTAGGTTTACATGGCAACCGATGGTGCTTAGAACCTATCAAACAATGACATATACTTAATGTTTTTAGGATGATTTTCAACTTTCTACATGAACCAATGGTGTCAACTAAAGGTGTAACTAGGTATCATGAGTTGATTCTATTAAGACCTAAACCAATGGTTTCTTTGGTTTTATTATCTAAGGGGACCGATGGTTTTGAAATGTTAAACCTGATTAATGGTTGTGATTGGATGCTTCAACATACAATGGTTTAGAATGAAGTCTATAGTATAATGTGTTGGTTCTAGTAATGTGAATTTGATGGTTTAATGCCATTAAGTTGTACTGTTACCTTTTCCCTTGTATGAATATATTTGATAAATCACAATAATAAGTGGATGTGTAACTTTAATGTGACAAAGCATGTTACACCTCACCCTAATGTAATTAAGTGATGGTGATAGATTGTAATCAACCGTTTTGAATGATTAACTGTGACAGTGAAATACTCTCTTCTTATGTTGAAACCAGAATATGATGCTAATTGAACATCATAGTTCCTTGATATGTTATTCGTATATGTCACATGTGTGTTGATGATTTGTTGAGCCTTATTCTAAGGCATGGAAAGATAATGTTGGACATGCACGAAATAATATGTTGGTCTTAATGATCTTTGGGCATGGATGAGCCCAAAATGAGGTCTAACCCTCTTCACGATGTGACAAGGGTTGAAACCCTAGAACCATGTGATAAGAAATTGTGTGTTTGGGTGAGATGATGACAAGTATCATCTCATGTATGGCAATGAATAATACCATGTGGAGATTGTGATTAAGAATTATACCTCACACATTTTATCTTCTGAAGTTGCTATACTTATATGCTTGCTAGAAATGAATTATAGTTTGTATCTCCACTTGTATGATGCAACCTTAATTCACTCAATTGGTGTAATTAATCAAGTGAAATCCTAATCATGTAGTGCCATGTTTCATAGAACCATTTTCAATGTCAGAACTTCCTAGATGGTGAAATGAGTATCCTTAAGGGAAACTCAGAGCACATACTATTGAGTGTGCAGGGTGTTTGTCACCGTGACACCAAGTCTATAGGGAAGATGATTACAGTCATACCTAACCCTTAGTTTGAGAATGCCTACAGTCATGTCTTGGTGATTATATATGATATAAATTTGATTATAGTTGTGGTTGTACCTTGTATGGTAGGGTTTTCATACCCACCTCCTATCACTAGTGATGTGACATGTACCAAGGATAGACTAGGTTGTTAGAATCTTGACCTAATGTGTTGTTGTGGTGGACTCGTACTGGCCAAGGGCAGAGAAGATCTTAGGAGTCTGGTTCTCCTAGATCTAGTATGGCATTGCTTTTGACTTAGTAGTGGTCAGTTGGGACTTGAGTGGTATTCCTCAAATCCCTCACGACATGATAAAAGAGGTAAAACAAGTCATGTAGTGTATTTTCTAGGGTTGAATACATTTCACATTAGTTGATTAGCCTTGACATGTCTTTACACTACATAGTTCTTATGTGATGAAATCCGAGTAATTATACTTGTTTTTAAGATTATCTGTTTAACATTCTTGGTATGTTAGAACTATTAAATCTACTCAATTGCTTATCAAATACTCCAACTATTCAATCTATTTACTGTTAAATAATTTTTTGTAATCAATATATGTTGGAGATAGTTATATCTCTCGCTAGGACATGGGTCTCACCTTGTTGTTCACCACATATTTTTAGGTGGTCTCTGACAACATGGTCGAGATCATTCCATAGAAGGGGAGAATCCTAGTGATCAATAGATATAGGAGGTTGGATAGTTGTAATTGTTAGTAATAGAGTCCTAGTGCCATCCCTATACTCTCATGTCCGGGCATGGAGTGTTTTATAGATGATAAACTTGTATCGACATGAGTTTTTGGCAGTACGCCAACATTTGTAATATATGTCTTGTACATGTGGAATAACTCTTTTGTATACATGTTGTGGCTGAGACCACCACATACATATGTAAATACCTATTGTAGTATATGAGTTTTTGAAAAAGATGGACCTTTATGTTAATACTTGATAATGATGTTGAAATTGGTTTTAATTCATCCACTTTTCTGACTATGTGATCAGTTAGTAGTTGATCATGTTTTATGGTTTGAGTAATATTTTTTAGTGTGATGTGGTGTCACATTCCAACTTCATTTTGGGGATGTTCTCTTCATATAAAACATTTAGACTTAATTGTGTACCATCGAAATTGGCTCAAAAGACACCATATGAGATACGGATTGGGAAGCGTCCCAAAATGTCTTTTATGAGGATTTGGGTATGTGTAGATTATGCAAGGAAAATATTTCCTAAAAAGCTTGACCCTAGATCTGATAAATGTTATTCTGTTGGATATCCCAAAGAAACCAAGGGATACTACTTGTATAACCCAACTGACAGCAGAGTATTTGTTGATAGAGATGCTGCAATGCTAGAAAAGAAATTTATTTCTAAAGGAAGTAGTGGGAGGAATGTAGAAATTGAATAGGTTTGAGTCCAACAAGAAGACATTGAACCTGAAGAGGTGCATGAGGAACAAGGAGACTCACAAATTGTTGTGGAATCTCAAGTTCCTTAAGTAACACAAAACCTCATACATGTAGTAGGATATGCCTTCATCATGAATTTTTTTATATTATGACTCGAGAAGGTGGTGAGTTGGTCATAGATGATGACCTAGAAACTTACCTAGAAGCTACTAATGGACTAGAAATTAGTAATGGCTTGAGGCCATGAGATATGACATGGAATCCATGTACACCAACTAGGTATGGATCTTGGTGGATCCACCTGAAGTGGTAAAACCCGTCGGGTGTAAGTGGGTCTTCAAGAAAAAGATTGACATGGATGGTAATATACAAGCCTATAAGGATAGATTGGTTGTAAAAGGTTTCAATAAGTTTCAAGGTGTAGACTATGATAAAACCTTTTCACTAGTTTCCATGGTTAAGTCCATCAAGATCATGCTTGCCATTGTAGGTTATCACGACTATGAGATTTGGTGGATGGATGTTAAAACAACATTCCTTAACGACAATCTTCTTGAGGATGTGTACATGACATAACCTGAGGGTTTATAAATCTAAAGGATGCAAATAATGTTTGTAACTTACAAAGGTCAATGTATGGATTGAAGCAAGCATCTCAGAGATAGAATCTTTATTTTGATGAGACAGTGAAAGAGTTTGGCTTTAGTCAAAATGAAGATGAACCATGTGTGTATAAGAAGGTTATTGGGAGAATAATTGTATTCCTCATATTGTATATAGATGACATACTATTGATGAGAATTACATTCCTTCTTTACAGATGGTAAAAACCTGGTTGGGAAGTACATTCTATATGAAAGAAATAGGCAAAGCATCTTATATCTTAGGAATCAAAATAAATAGAAATAGATCTAGAGGCTTCTTAGACTAAGTCAGAGCACATATATTGACAATGTGTCAAAGAGGTTCAACATGGAGAACTCAAAGAAAGAAATCTGCCCATGTCTCATAGAGTCAGCATATCTAAAGCTCAATGTTTGAATTCTAGTGAAGAAAGAGAGAATATGAATAAGATCCCCTATGCATCAACAATTGGATCTATCATGTACACGATGTTAAGTAATCATCTAGATGTCTTGTATTCCTTTATCATGATGAGAAGATATTAGTCAGATCCCAGTGAGAGTCAGTAGACACCAGTGAAGAACATCCTTAAGTACTTGAGAAGAACTAAGGATCAATTCCTCATCTACAGAAGAGTGGAAGAGTTGGTGGTAAAGGCTACACTGATGCAAGCTTCCAAATTGAAAAATATGACTACAAAACACAGTTAGGATTTGTGTCTTTCCTCAACAACAAATCTATGATCTAGAAGAGTTTCAAGTAAGAGACAGTTGATATTTTACAATAGAGGAATGGAATACAGAAAAGGAGGTTGTTTTGATCAATAAGTTCATCTCATAACTTGGGGTGGTTCCAAGCATCAGTGATACAATTGTGTTGTATTGTGATAATAATGGAGCTATTGCACAAGCCAAGGAACCCAAATCGTGTCAGCATTCCAAGCATATACAAAGGAAGTTCCATCACATATGAGATATCATACAACAAGGATATGTGAATATTTATAGAGTACCAACCGAGAGAAATGTGGTTGACCCCTTGATAAAAGCACTTTCACAAAAAAAGACATGAAGGTCATGTTAGATCACTTGGGATTAAGTTCATGGGTGATTGGCTCTAAGTGCAAGTGGGATTCTATTGGTATCTATGCCCAGAGAGTCAATCATATGATGATTGTAATGGCATATCTTGTAAACTATTTAATTGAGAATAATAAAAGGAAGTTTTGTTTATTCTGTATTATTCAATTATGAGATAATGATCTAACATAATAAATGTCTAAAGAACAGTGATACTCTATGACATATGTTTTCATGTTTAGGACCTAAATAATGAGGTCATATGTATGACAAGAGTACATACATAATTTTTGTGTCCCTAGTTGGTTATTACTATGGAAACAACATAGACAACAATAATACTTAAGACTAGAGTATGTGTTGGTTGATGAGAGAATCTCATTAGTCATGATATGTGTTATCAAACCAAACACACATGTGCTTGTTAGAGAATAGTATACCAGACATACCCACTATAAGAATGATACATGGAAACCATAATTGGTAGTAAAGATTATCTCTTATAGTGTTGGTGGTGATTTTGGTTCTTAGATCTGGAGTCACAACACTCATTACATGTCATTCAGTGTAATTTGAAATCATCTACCGTGACCTTGAGTAAAGGTTGCCATAAAGGTGACACTCGGGTGCACTGTGACACATGGGGAGCATTATGAGTGATGTATATTGAATTTGTCCCTACTACATGAGTATGATATCCTAGACACTTGATAAGGGAGATTGAGAAATGCATGGCCATGCTCCTATGAGTCAGTATGTGATATTGAGCATACATATATCTCAGACAGTTTGCTCTAGTTTGAAGAATAATGATTGAATGTTGAAGAGGATGACGATTCCATGCCTTGAATTAAATATGGATATAAATGATAAAGGAACTATAAAAACATTGTATCACCAATCACATATCATAGGTTAGTTGTTCTCCAATTTTCAAATTACTTGGGTAGAAATGATGTGTTGCTAGATACCAATCATTGCTTGTGATGTCATAAACTAGTTATGGACATTCACTTCCAATGTAACTTGAAACCTATCGGGTCACACACATAAGAAACACTTAGAATAGGACTTTATTCATGAATGAAGTTTAACTTGATTACTAAAGTGTTTATGCACTTGATTTGATTAACTCAGCTCTGAACTGATCGGTTCAAGACTTTATTCATGAATGAAGTTTAACTTGATTACTAAAGTGTTTATGCACTTGATTTGATTGACTCAACTCTGAACTGACCGGTTCAAGTGTTGAACTGATCAGTTGGAATGTCAGGTTGATTGGAAATTGCATTGGATGAATATTGGTTGAACTAGGGAATGAACTGACCAGATTAGTGAATGAATCAACCGACTCAAGGTCATTCAAATGACCAGTTCATGTGATGAACCACCCAGTTAATGGATCAATTTGATTGGATCAAGGATTAGTACTGACGTCATGTTATGCATTAATTGGATATTAATTTCCAATACAATTGCAATTGGGAAACATGATGAAATGAACGGTTCAAGGATTGAGTCGATCAACTCACATGCCAACCAATTGGTTAAGCTGTGAACCAATCATTTTTCCGCTCACATGATGCAAAAATTTGTGAAATCTTTTGCCCTTTGACTCTCACACAAACTATAAATCCCTAACTCCTGCCCTCCTATAAATAGAGGGATATTGAGGTCTTACTAGACACAACATCAGTTTTTATGACAAGTGTTGTCTTCTCTTATTATGGTAACTGAGAGAACCCAAGCAAGTCCTACCCGATAAAGGGAGGGATAGAAAGAGAGAACAATTATGGGAGAGAAAGTTGGTGATAGTACACCAACTAGAAGGGGACAACTTTTTCTTTCTATTCATATAGAAAAAGAGGAGTTTCTAGTGGTCCATGTGGACTACCTTAGAGGCCACAAGGTTGTTTCCTATCGTTAGGAGGACAAGATCAAGATTTTATCTGTGGTGATCAACCAGGAGCTAATGCAGACATTGTTCGGGTGCGACATGAAAAAAGGTGCACACTACATTGAGGGAATTGTCATTGGACTTGCTTCATGACCATGTATTACCTCGAAACTATCCTTCCCATTACATATTTATTGACACAACCGATCGTTAGAAGGGGAATGTCACAGTCAATTTTTTATTTCTATTGCCTATTCTATAGCCATAGATTGTTGCGTGATCTACTATTAGAAGGAGAATATGGAAGTTAAATTTTTGTTTCCTCTACCTATTCTATAGCCATATTTCCCTATAGAGAACCTCAAGGGGAAGTTCTCAGTCATATAAAACCCTTCTCTAGCAACTCCTGCAACTTCTCCTTCAACTCCTTCAT
Organism: Alisma plantago-aquatica; assembly: GCA_963693085.1. Taxonomy (NCBI): domain Eukaryota; kingdom Viridiplantae; phylum Streptophyta; class Magnoliopsida; order Alismatales; family Alismataceae; genus Alisma; species Alisma plantago-aquatica. The sequence continues at coordinate 320,026,396 of OY856415.1, read as the reverse complement.
CTCAGCTGGTGTCATCTTATAGGGTGCCTGAGCTATGAGTTACGTTCTAGGATCTAGATTGATTTCAAATTTAATCTCTCTAGGGGATGGAAAACTAGGAAACTCATCTGGAAAAAACATCCTTAAACTCATGCACCACAGGTTTGAGGACTCCTCACCTTGGTATCCACTACATGAGCTAAGAAAGCCTCACACCATTGTCTCAACAACTTCTTTGTTATACCAGATAGGTAGGAATAATCTTCCTAACTCTTTGGAAAGTCCAAGATATATCCCCATCACAAAATGTCCCAACTTTGGAACCACAATCCAGAATAACCTTGTACTTTTCCATGGTATCCATCTCTAGGATCACATTAAAACTATGCATATCAGTGGCACAATATCCACTTGAATGATGCATCCAAAGAAAGAAAAAAGACAAGATGGACATACCTCATGCAACACCATGGAACTAACCAATGGGGTTTCTAACAAGAGGCTACCAATTCTACTATAGACATGCAAATTATGACTATTTACCACATCTCTAGTGATAAATGAGTGTGTCACACCCGGTCCAACTAAATTAGAATCAAAGGTAGAAGCAAATAAGTCATAATGCTAAAGTTCCATTTGACCAATCATGACTCATAGGTTGACCAATGCTTCTGGATGACACATAGCATAGAATCTACTCATCTCCTATTGTCTTTCTCGACCTCTGCTAGCTGATCCTGAAGACCCTTCCTACGAGTGGGTCACACCCTCTACCGCCAATATAATTCTATTGTTGTGAGCCATGTTGGCCCTGTCTCAGCTTCTATGTAACCTCCTCATTCTTAATGGGGAAAGAACATCACACATGCCCAACCTAACCAAACTTGAAGCATGCCCTTGTATCATATTGCAGTCTAGATGACCCTATCACAGACACTGAACCGAAGCTATTCTCCTCTGTTGACGGAAAACTACGACCTCTCCCTTTACTATGGGATCACAATGACTGAACTGGTGTCCTTAGTTTAGAAAATATTGACATTAGATGGTATTGTGGTGAAGAAAATATTGGGTTCTTGAAACTAGTAGATGACAATCCTTGGAACTGAGCAGACCTATTCTTGACAATGGCTTCTTGCCGCTCCACATATGTTCTCTCTCTCCTCCTCTCAGACTCCCTAAATGTGGAAAACTTCTCTTGAACCTCTAAAGAAGATGTTGTCCTTACCAACTTAGTGTTCAAACTCTTCTCAAACCTTCTGATCCTCTCCTTCTCTATGGTTTCCATGTGAGGATAGAACCTCAATAACTCTATGAACTCCACCTTGTAGTCATTGATGGACCATGATCCTTGGTGCAACCATTCAAACTAATTCATCTTCTTCTCCAAATTTGTCTCTAGAAAGTAAAAACTAACAAACTCTTGCCAAAACTCCTCGCAACCAACTACTTCACCCATTTTCTTCTCCTCCTTTATGGCCCACCAATGGCCAACACTACCTTTCAGAAGGTAGATTACATGCGTCACCTTGTCCTCCTTAGAGATGTTCAGAATCATGAATGCCTTTTCCAGCTCTCTCAACCACATATCTACATCAACTGGGTTTGTCGTGTCCTCGTACTCTATGTCTCCTACTCACTTCAACCTCTCCAAGGTCTTCCCTACACCATTAGATTATGTATTGCGAATAGTTTCCCTTGGTTGAGGTGCATGTCTCCTATCCTCTAGGTGTGTTATTGTCACCATAAGTTGTCCAAGCATAGACTACAAAGCTGGATCATCCATGGTTGAAGGGTTAAACAAAGGCAGGACAGGATGTTCTGGCCACATCTTAGGTACTCTTCCTCCGTCTCCCAGTGTCATATCACCACCTCCTCATGCCACAAAACTTCTCTCAGCATGCTCTTCACATTATCTAAACATATCTGCATTATGATAAACTAATGTTTAGATATGTTTGATTGCGTAAAATAGATACAACAATCTAAGTTCTATGTCCCTATAGACTCATGGAACCTAAGGCTTAGAAATTAACAAATGGGTCAACCTGCCATGCTAAATGAGATTTAATCAAAAACCAAAATATCAATAAAATACTAATCAATTATATTACCATAAGGGTACAAAGTTAAAATCAAAATAAACTTTCTAAACATTTGAGAGAATATTTACACAAAGAGCAAACATCTTGTATAAATATATAGGCATACTAGGTATCTTTACATCTGTTTTGTGGTCTCAACCACAACTTGTATACAAAATATATTGTCCACATATTTACAACATGTACAAAGAATAAGAACTCTACCAAAATTTTTGACTTAATGTACATTATCTACAAAACTTACCCATTTGGACCTGAGAGTTCAAGGATGATTCTAGGACTCACTAAACAACCCACCAACTTTCTTACTCTACACATCTCCAAACTGGCCCTCCTCACTACTATATATCTAATGGTATTGATGATGATCACCTAAAAATATGGTGACCCACGAGGTGAGACCCATATCCAAGTGAGAGATATAAGTTCTAATAAATCTATTGCTTATATAAAGATTATGCACTTTGAACAAATAAATCAAACAATATCTCAGAATTGAAGGATTATATAATTTACTCAAAAGATCATGCATATGTAGAATAATTTTTATAATTGATTTCTCTTACGGTAGTATAATAAATTGATAAATCAAGAGAATCATAGAAAAGATCATCATCTAATATGATTCGCCAAATAATCCTAACAGTTATGCTACACAACTGAATTACATATTTTATTCAGCCCTGGGTAGTTTGAAGCATACCACTCAAACTACTAGATGACCTCTACAAAGTCCCAATTATCCCCATATAAGATCTAGAATGATCAAAATTCTAAGATATCCTCCACTCAACTAATTCGAGTAACAATTATAGTGGCACATCGACCCAACTACTAACATAGTCTAGTTCATCTTGGGCACACAAGCCACAAAACTAGAAACCAGTGTATGACCCTAAAATTTAAGTTATGACCACAATCGCTCTCAACACATATCAACTCCAAGACATGGCCTCGACCACTCTCTAAAAACTTTGGATCTATATGGAAGAGATATACCCTCCTTGTACATGCATATACTCCACAATATACGACTCTGAGATCCTCATGGTATTAATCTTTTCACAATCCATCAAGTTCAGACATGAGATAATTCTACAGTCGCATGACACTACATGATTAGGGTTACACCTAATTAATTATGATGTTTAGGTAATTTGACTACATAAACCAAGTTACATACAAGCTCTTAAATTATGCTTACAAAATAATATGTAGGATACAAATTTCCAAATATGTAAAATGTTTGAGATATGTTCCATATCACTCCATCCTGATATGTTCATCCCTTGCCATCCATAAAAATCTCGATCCCAAACTAGTATATATAACAGCTCAAAATTTCATTCAGGAAAAATAGTAATAACTTCCTGTAGGAACATTACTATCCTCACAAATTTTACTGAGCCCTAACAAGTCATATATAAGGTATCACCCATGTTTTCAACATAAAAGTCCATTAGACATAAAAGTTATGGTATTTCCAAGAATTAGGCAATTATATGTTCAAATCCCAACATGATGAGAAACTTTTAGTATTATGATTTCATTCAATTATCATTTCAGCACCAAAATAGTAAATAAAGGCATTATGACCACCTTCAATTAACCACTACATAGTAAGGTAAAAAGTGCGGATCAAAATTATGTACATTGGGTACCAAAACAACACATATGTGACATTTTCAGAATTCATAACATCAATATTTCAGATGTTAGACCTTGCATGTTCAACCAAAAACTCATTTACAGAAGAATAAATGTTCATAGGGTCTAAGGAAGGCTTAACAACTTGTATCATCATCATTCTCATATCAAATAGTGCACAACATGTCATCTTTTCTCATATTACGGGTTTCCTAGAAAAAGATTTATATAAAACATGTTGTGAGTAGGCAAGAAATACATTAAATGTTACATCAATCACCTTAAGGTGAAGAAGAATGTTAAAATAGCAAGGTAACACAAATAATAGAAGGTAAAACCCGAAATTTGTACTCCAAAAGTATCAAGGTAGCTCCTATCATCAAGAATGGGATATATCTAGAGAAAAATAATAAAGAAAGAGAGTCTTTGATCCATCTGTACAAGTTTCCATCTAGGAACACCATGGATTCCATCCATGGAAGAAGAGAGAAAAATAAGACAATAAGAAAATGAGGCTAGGGAAGAAGATCTTACGTGCACGATGTAAGAAACATGCAAAGAAATCTTTGATCCATCCTAGAAGAGATAGGTCCAATTCCTACAACAACATGCAACCACATTCTAACAAAGCTTGGACCTTGAGAAGCTCCTTCTTCTTGAATCGATAGTTTTGGTTGGTCTATAATAGAAAGAGTGGGGTTGGGATAGAAATGTTCATTTGAGGGAAGAGGAGAGGGGTATTTATAGCTATGAGGAGAGAGAGAAAGGAGGTCAAAGGTCAAGTATTCCATCTAATTGTACAGGAAACACCTTCACTAATTTGTAGCCCTAAAGGAAATACATTTCTTTGTACAGCTAGTGCAACCATCGGTTTGCAACCCTCAAAGAAAACCATTGGTTTGGACACTGAGTGCAACCATCAATTTTCACCCCTCAAGGAAAACTATTGGTTAGTACACCAAGTACAACCATCGATTGGCATCCCTCAAGAAAAACCATCGGTCTACACAGCCAATGCAACCATCAGTTGTTGAACCTGTTGGATCTGAGGGCTCTAGAGGGGGGTGGATATAGATAAAAAAACACTTGCACAAAACTTATTAAACCTTCAAGTTACTTCAAATAGGCACAACTGCAAATAGTGAATTTGATGGCAATCTAAACATGCATAGTAAGGATGAGAGAGATTGAAGCAACCAATTGAACAAGTTTTTTTAGAGTGCTTTCCCTCTCCAAACTAGGAGAGATTCAGTCCACTACCTAGAGAGGTCAAGATCTAGGATTTCTTAACTAGGTCTACTCCTTATATTCACTTATAAGAGTCACAACACATGACTTTCCTTTTCCAGGACAGGGATACCTATCTTCCTTTTAAGGTCAAGGGATCCAATAACCTTACAACAAATGTCTTACCTATCCAAGAGCTAGTCTTGTACCTCACTAAGGTCTTACCCACTCTTGCAATAAGTTGGCTTCCTTCACCAAGGAGATCCCCTTCTCGCATCAAGTATTTTTCCTTGAAGGATTTACCCACTCAGCTCTGTAGATCTTCTGTCTTTTCCTTCTCCTTCACTTAGAGAAGCTTTATGCACTTTCTTCTACAGCTTGAAGAAGCTTGCACCTTCTCCTTCACTTGGAGAAGCTTTCATCAAATTTATCTTGATGAAAGGGGTTGGGAAAAGAGAAGCTTTGAAAGCTTTACAAGAATGCCATGAGGTAGCTTTCTCACACAAATCCTATCTCACTCATAATGAAAAATTGAAGTGAAATCAAGAGAGAGAGGGGCTCCAGTGGACCAGATGCACTCAACTATAGAAAGGGACTTCAATAGCTTGAAGGAGCAACCTTGGAATGAAGTCTAAGAGGTCGTATTTATAGTTGAGGGTGTCCACTTGAGGGTAGGAAAACTTATGAATGTTTTCTAGCCATTTGGGGTGTTGCAATGGATATAATTTCGACTTTTGCAACACTCCAATAGTTAGAATCACTTCTTCTTCATTTTCTATACAATGCATTCAGTCAAGTTTCAATAAAGATAACTTTACCGAACACACTGTGCGATAAAGAAAATTGAAACATGGGTCGAGTTTGTCCTGGTGGCAACTCGACTGGTCCACTTAAATAAGTTTTGGGTTGTACAGAGACCGGTCGAGTTCTAAATGTACAACTCAACCGATCAAAAGTTATTTTCAAAATCCATTAAGGATTTTGTAACTCAACCGATGAACAGTCTGTAATGAATTTTTGAAAACTTGTCTTAAGTGATCAAACATTCAAATTAAGTGTCCCTAATTTTTTCACATCTTAGTCACAACTCATATCATCAATAAAAATGATTATAAAAATTATCTAAGGTGATTTTGAGTGTTTTCCACAAACATGCATTTGCATTGCTTTTGACTTGAACTAAAACAAGCTGGGGCTTGATTGATTTGATCCTTTTCATGTACCAACTACCTAATATCAATCTCAAACAAACATATTAGATACATATGAATGGAATGGTTAAGTTATTATCAAAATATAGACAATGTGTAACACTTAGGTCAATATTCTCCCCCTTTTTAACAATGACAAACCATTCCTCAACATATTGAAAAGTATATGAAATTAAATCCTTTACCTTTGATAAAGGATTTGAGAGTTAACCTTTACCTTGTGAATTGCAAGGGGATACATGAACGAACAATGTGAATTTCTCCCCCTGAATTCATGCTTTCTTAAGCCTGAATGGTTATTCTGTCCACAAATAACCACAACACATATACATATATATGGTCCTCTAGCAAGTCACATAATGAGTAGATAATTTGACAAGAGAAGGATCATATAAGAAATAAAAACAATATGAGTGAGATCACTTATCCCCCTTTGTCATATCAAAAAGGCAGGGAGGTAGAAGAACTAAAAACCTAGGCCTTCTCCACAGGCACGAGCTAAAGCAATCAACCACATAAAGCACACGCCAAATAGATATGAAGCATAGAGAAATAAGAAATCTAATGTCATAATCAAAATATGGGATAGCATACCACAATCTCATAAGATACAGTAACCAAAGAGTTATGGTACACATGATTAATATTACAACATTTAAACATGTCCTCTCAAAAAGAACCACAAACCAACGACAACACAACAAGATGATAAAATAGTATGCCTCAGATACAATTCCCAAATGTCTTAGTACAAAATAGTCTAAAAAGATAGATATATTCAGCACCTAAAGACTATAGAACTAAAACATCTGAGGTATATCTATTCTATCTATGTCAATGGGGTCAGCATCATCTACATCAACATTGGCCTCAGGCTCATAGTCCTCGTTACCATTTTAAGGTGCAATAGAGACAGCAACATCATCACCATCATGTCCAAAGGAACCAACAAAGTCATCATTAAAACCATCCTCGGATCCATCATCCTCGGTTCCCTCAACATCATCATCCTCATCCTCAGTAGCCTAGTTAGGCATCTCATCATTGGTAGGGGGGCCAAACCATGACCAGGTCATCTGGTATTCTTCTCAACCCATGACATTCCATAATCATGTAATTCATTCACTTGCTCAAAGGAGGGAGTAGAAGTCCCATGGATAGCAAGAAGGGTGTCAGTAGGACCAACAGGTAGATCCAGCAGAGGAAGAACACCAAGACCAGGTCTACCATCAGCAGTAGGGGTGGTAGTGGGAGCAATGGGAGGAGGGTCGGGGTAGAAGTGATTGTATGCATAAGAGGCATATTCATTGCCTAGATATGGTTGGTAGGAGGGATAGGGATGGCTACATGATAGGTTCATGTGTGACATGATTTGTCATAAGTTGTGGTGGAGGTGATCTTGAACCTGAAGGTTATACACTTGCTAGTGTATCATGTAACCAATAAGTGCTTCATTTGACATCAATAAAGAGGCACAACCAGGTTAGAGTGGTGGTGGACGTTCCTGGGTAGAGGTAGAGGTGGAGGATCCAAGTGTGGTAGGGGAGGTAGGAAGGAAGGTCTTCTTGATCGTATTCTCACTTATATAGACACCTTTTTGACTTGATTTGTACTGAAGATCATGGAAAAGGTACTTCTGAGTTGCAAAGGCAAAGAGACCACATATCAAGGCAGGGTAGGGGTGGGTGCCATGGGTATTCTTCCCAGAATCAAAACATGTCATTTGATGTAGAATGTATCAAGATCATTTGACTATGATATTCTTCAAAAGAGAGTACATGATCACAATGGTGTTTTCTACAATTTTCGTTCAGTTTTTCTTTGGATGGACGTTGCAGTTAACTATCAATGCAATTAGACAGTTTTTGAGATCCAAGGAAGAGGTTGGAATGGCTGACTTCTTCCTATAAGGAACACCGGGCTTCTTCAAAAACTTGTGAATATAAAAAAGAATAAGTTCAGAGCTTTTGTAGAAGGCCTCAGGGTCAAGCATGTCATAATAATCAGGATAATCTTCCCTCAATTGTCAATAACCTCAATACAATTGAAATAAATATTCAAGGAATCTTCAGTGATGGTAAATTTGGTACCAATAAATATGGAAGTCAAATTTACCTGAGTATTAGGAGGTAGCACTATTGTGTCATAGTTTCATTTGAGATTTGCATAAAACTCATGAACCACCTTAGTGCTAGTTATAGAATTTTGGAAGTACATGCATTCAATACACAATGTACCTAGATGATAGAAAGAAAACAACTCAACAACCTCCTTAATAACCTTTGTTGTGGTGAGATGAGGCTCAAACAAAGCTCTAAAAGGGAAAGGGTTCCTGGGATGGAGTTCCTTATATCAATTTATAGATTCAGAGGAGAAAAGGAGGTGCCATAATAGGATAAGAGGCAAGGAGTAGAAGAGAATGAGGGTGCACCACTAGACATGGCTCTCTTCCTATAGTTGGAATCCATAGAGGCGGATGGAGAATAAAAATAAATCAAAAGAGAAAGAGAACCTCACCAATAGGTCATCTAGCCACCTAGGAGGGGGTCAGAAGTGGCAAGGGAGGCAAAACAAGGTTGGGAGAGGATGTGTGAACCTAGGATTTGAGGACAAGGAGACTGGAGGTCGCGATCGATCGACTTTTCTCTAGTTGAGAGGGAGAAATGTTTCTCGGTACTCTTTTCAAGTTTTGTCCAGCCCGACAGTCGGTCAAGTTTTGAGAAGTGGAGACTCGACCTATTGGCTATTTTCACATGACCTCAAACAAGGATCGATCGAATTGGTAATTCGACCGATCGACAATCTGTCTATGAAATAGAAATTTTAATTCCTAGAATATAAAGTGCTAATTAAATTTATTTCTTTAGCGTATTATGCATTTTAGACATATTGGGGCACATTTTTTCTCATCAAAGGGTAATATTTTGTGATAAAACATTTGTTTGCAAAAAATACCCAAAACAAGCGAAACAAGGCATATAAAAAAGATGACTATAGCACATAGCAAGCAAGATATGATTAATTGTGAGCAAGAAACATATACGTAAGAGAATAGTTATCTAGAAGGCATGTCAATATCATGAAGAGCAGTTATAAGTAGATTTGATCTAATAAAATAAAATTTCTCTCTAGCTAGAAGCTTAGTGAAAATGTTCACAAGTTGATTTTCTATGTCCACATGCATGATATAAATATCCTTCTTGGAAATGTGGTCACAAAGAAAGCGATGATGGACCTATATATGTTTAGCTCTACTATGAAACATATGATTGTAAGATAGGTTGATTGCAATATTATTATCATCATAGACAGGAGAAGCATCAAAATGAATGTTACAGTCTTGGAGTATTTGCTTCATCCATTAGACTTGGGCACAACAACTTCCAGCTACAATGTATTCAGCTTTAGTAGTTTAATGAGCCAAAATGCTTTGTTTCTTGGAGAACCAAGAAAACAAGCATGGTCCTAGGAAGAAGCAAGTGACACTTGTGCACTTTCTATCAAACAAAAACCTACCTAATCAACATCATTATAATAAGTAAGAGTAAAGTCCCTTGACTTTGGATACCATAGTTCAAAATTTTGGATTTTTTCTATATACCTCAAAATCCTCTTAACAACTACAAAATGTGATTTCCTAGGACTTGATTGAAAGTGAGCATACAAGCCAATACTAAACATTATATCAGGTGTAGAGGCAGTTAAATAAAGTAAACTTCCAATCATACCTATACATAGCTTCTCATATACCTTTTCTCCTTGCTCATCTCTGTCACGCTTGATGGTGTTTGACATGGGGGTGTCTATTGGCTTGTTGTTCTCCATCCCAAAGTGCTTAAGTAGTTCACTAGTGTACTTGGCTTGGTTGATGATGTTCCCATTTTTCATTTGTTTGATTTGAGAGCCAAGGAAGAAAGTAAGCTCCCCCATCATGCTCATCTCAAACTCACTCTGCATAAGAGAACCAAACTCCTTGCAAAGATCAAGATCAGTTTCACAAAACATAATATCATCAACATAAATATGAAGAATCAAGAAATTGCTAGAATTGTGTTTTAGAAACAAGGTAGAATCAACTTTTCCCATGATATATCCCTTGTCTAGAAAAAGTTTTTTAGTTTCTTATACCAAGCTTGAGGTGCTTGTTTGAGACCATGGAGAGCTTTTTCTAACAAATAAAAATGGTTAGGCAAGTTAACATGTTCAATGCGGGGAGGCTGAGCAACATATACTTCCTCCTTTATTGATACCATTCAAAAATGCACTTTTAATATCCATTTGATGAAGCAAAAAATTACTATGACTAGAAAAAGCAAGAAACACTCTAATTGACTCATGTCTAGCTACATGTGCATATGTTTCATCAAATTAATACCTTTTGGCTGATTGTAGCCCTCAACAACTAACCTTGCTTTGTTTCTTACCACTTTTCCACTTTCATCAAACTTGTTGTGGTAGACCCATTTGTTCTTCTATGACTTGGTCTTGGCACAAGATTCCACACTTAGTTCTTCTCAAACTATTCCAAGTCTTCTGATATGGATAGGATCCATTCATCATCCTTGATATCTTCTTTGACATCTTTTGGCTCAAGTTGAGAGATGAAGGCATTGTCTCCTTGTTTTTTGTTGGAGGCATCCCACGTCTTCACCCTTTCAAAATAATTTCCTATATTGATCTATTTAGGATGATGCTTTACAAAGTGGGGGGTTGGATCCTTCTTATCTTCTTCTTTTTCTTCTTCCTCACCTAACACCTCATTTCCTTTATCAGTAGTGTTGAATTTCTTTAAGTGAAGAATCACCTCATCTACAACATCATTATTAACATCATTATTAGAAATATAGGGGTTAGTCTCAACAAATCTAACATTCAAAGATTCTTATACTTTATACAATTCAATGTTAAATACTCTACAAGCCTTTCTAGTAGTGCTATAGCCAAGAAAGAAAGCCTTGTAAGACTTAAGATCAAACTTGTCGAGGGAATTCTTGGTGTTCAAAACAAAATAAGGACAACCAAAAACATGAAACAAATCAATGGAAGGCTTTCTACCACGCCATAGTTCATAGGGGGCTTTCTTTAAAGATGGATGAGTAAAAACCCGATTTTGGAAAAAACATGATGTACTAACAGCTTCAGCCCAAAACTTATTTGAAGTGTCATACTCTAGAAGCATAGTCCTAGCCATTTCTTGTAGATACATGTTATTTCTATCTACAACCTCATTTTATTGAGGTGTTTGAGGTGAAAAAAAATTATGTGCATAGTCGGATTCCTCACAAAACCGTTCATACAAATTAATTTCAAATTCTTCCCCATGATCACTATGGATAGAGATGATCTGAAAAAAAACTTCATTTTCAACTTGTTTGAAAAAATTCGATAAAACATCAAATGTCACTTTTTTAAACAAGAAATAAGGTCTGAGTATAGCAAGAAAAATCATTCACAAACACAAGACAATACTTGCTACCACAAAGCAATTGCATATGCATTGGTCAAAATAGATGAACATGCAGAAGCTTAAGAACACGTTTGGTGCTAAGGACTCCTTTGGAATTGAAGGAGGACTTGGTTTACTTTCCTTAGATACAAGGTTGGCATTCCTCATCATTTTCAAAATCTAATTTTAGAAGTCCCTTCACCAAATCCAATTTTCTCAACTAATTGATTTGATGCATATTTACATGAGCAAGGCTACGGTACCATAAGGAAATATCATTTGAATTGGCAATAAGACATTTACCAAAAATAGGCTTAATAGAGTCAATAAAAATAATATCGAGTTAACAATTTCTAGTTCCCTTATATATAACATTGTAGGAGAGGGAATCTAGAATCAAGCATTCAAGTTAGGTAAAAAGAACAAGATAACCATTATCACAAAGTTGACTAACACTTATTAAATGGTGTTGTAGGCCATCCACAAGAAGTACACTCTTAATTCATAGTGAATCACATATATCACCCTCACCCATCACCTTACCCTTGTTGTTCTCACCAAAAGTAATTGACACTCCTTTCTTCTTCATGAATTTGTTGAAGTGGATGATTTCACCTGTCATGTTCTTTGAGCAACCACTATCACCTACAAAAAAGGAAGATGTCAATTACCAACTTAAATTTTAGGATTTGGTGTTAGCTTTGGGGGCCATTTCATCTTTGGGTTGGCCCCCTTCTATCTATAAGGACAATAAGTGGAGTAATGGTAATCACTCTTGCAATGCACACAAACCATAGGGTTCTTAGAGCCAAAGGTCATCACTCTTGCAATGCACACAAACCATAGAACTAGGAAATAAAGGTGTAGAGGAGAGATCATTAACTTGAGCAAACAATCTATCATTTTCAGTTATGAGAAAAGCAAGTTTATCAAGATAGACTCTATTGTCATCTTTATTAGCATCACAAGCAACTTTAAGATTATCATCTTCAGTTTTAAGTAAAGGAATCTTATCTACTAGGGCTTGGTTTTCTTCCTTAAGACTATTGATGTTCTTAAGGTAGGTACCATTCTCTACTTCAACACCATTGTATTGGATCTCAAAGTAGATAAACTTCCCTTGCAAGGAATCAATGCTATCAAGTTGCAACATCTCATTTTGATCAAGAATATCTATGTTAGCATACAAATAATCAATGATCTTTCCTAGCCTTTTCTTTTTAGACTTGCATTCACATAAGATGAATGGGAAGCATTTAAAATATCAATAAGAGTTTCTTTGTATAACTCATGCAAGCTTACCTCACTTATCTCACTTACCTCATCAATATCTTCACTTGTGGAGGACATGAGTGCAAGATGGTGTTCTCCATCATCAAAGCTTGAGCCACTTGAAGAGGAGTCTTTGCAAGCCGCATGAGCTGCATCCTTTATCCTCATGTCCTTCTTATCCTTCCTCTTGTACTTGCATTTCTTCTTGTAGTCATCCTTCTTCTTGTGGCTGCTCTTGTGGTAAGCTTTCTTTCCCTTGGTTCATTCATTCTTGTATTGCCCCTTTTTTCCACATTCATAGTGTTTAGGAGTTTAGAACAAGGAAGACTCTCCGTTAAAGTTCTTTCCATTGGAGTAGTTTGCTTCATGATCACTAGGGTAATCATTTTTACTTGAGGAGGGCGGTGAGGATCGGGAAGCAAGTTGTTGTTGGAGAATTATTGCCTCCACTTGAGTTTTGAAGGCATTGCCTTTAATCTTCTTTGATTCCTTCTCCTCATTGTTGTCATCTTCGTATTTCTTGTCTAGCCTTGGCCCATGAGCTTGAAGGTCTCCAATGAGCTCCTCCATGGGTAAGTCACCAAGATTTCTATCTTCTTCAATTGAAGTCACCTTGGATTCCCATATCTTGGGAAGAGACCTTAACATCTTGGAGTTGATAGTCCCTTTATCCAAGGTGTGGCCAAAAGTAACAAGCCCATTGATGATGGTGTTGAGACTTGCGTACATCTTGATAACTCTTTCTTTCTTGCCCATATTGAAGTTCTCAAGTAGTCCATTGAGCATGTAGATCTTTGACTCTTTTACTTGTTGTGTGCCTTCATAGGTAATGCACAACTTGTTCCAAATCTCATTGGCTATGTCCCAAGTTGAGATTATGTTTAACTTGGAGGGAGTGAGGGAAACATAGATGATGCTTATCTCCTTGGTATTGAGTTGTGCCTTGTTGAGTGTAGGTTTATCCCAAGTAGATAAAGCATAGGACAACTCCTTATATGGAACAATCATCACCTTCCACATATCATAATTCAGTCCGTGAAGGTAGAACTGCATCTGCTGTTTCTAATAGAGGAAATTGGTGTCGTCAAAGATCGGGAGTCTCATGGAGAAGCCTACCTCTAGGTTGAGGGACCCAAGTAAGTCGACCATCTTCTCATCTCGTAGGATATGTTTCGGAGAAAACTGTGGCTCTAATACCACTTGTTGGATCGAAGGGATCTAGAGGGCCTGAATAGAGCTAAAAATGACTTTCACAAAACTTGTAAGACCTTCAAGTTACTTCAAATGGGCACAATTGCAAATAGTGAATTTGATAGCAATATAAACATGCATAGCAAGGATGAGAGAGATTGAAGAAACCAATTGAATAAGATATTTTAGAGTGGTTCCACTCTCCAAACTAGGAGAGAGTCATTCCACTACCTAAAGAGGTCAAGCTCTATGATTTCTTAACCATGTCTACTCCTTATATTCACTTATAAGTGTTACAACATATGACCTTCCTTTTCTGAGACAAGGATACCCATCTTCCATTTAAGGTCAAGGGAGCCAATAACCATACAACCAAGGTCTTACCTATCCAAGAGATAGTATTCTACCTCACCAAGGTCTTACCCACTCTTGCAAGCATCTGGATGCCTTCACCAAGGAGATCCCCTTCTTACGCAGAGTCTTTTGCCTTGAAAGATTTACCCACTTGGATCCTTATATGTTCCTCCTTGTCCTTCTCCTTCACTCATAGAAGCTTTATGCACCTTCTTGTACAAGTATAAGAAGCTTGCACCTTCTCCTTCACTTAGAGAAACTTTCATCAACTTGATCTTGAAGAAAGAGGTTGGGAAAAGAGAAGCTTTGAGAGATTTATAAGCATACAATGAGGTATCTCTCTCACACATATCCTATCTCACTCATAACAACAAATTTAAGTGAAATAAATAGAGAGAAAGAGGATCAAGTGGACCAGATGCACTCAACTATAGCAAGGAGCTTGAATAGCATGAAGGAGCAACCTTGGAATGAACTCCAAGAGGTCCTATTTATAGTTGAGGGTGTCCAATAGAGGTTACAAACACTTATGAATACTTTCTATCCATATGGGGTGTTGCAATGGATATAATTTTGAGTTTTGCAACATTCCAACGTTTAGAATCACTTTTTCTATGTTTTTTGTATAGTTCATTCAATCAAGTTTCAATAAAGATAACTCGACTGATCACAAAATGTGACAAAGCCAATTTAAACCATTGGTCGAGTTTGTACTAGTAGAAACCCAACCAATCCACTTAAATAAGTTTTGGGCTATGCAAGGACTAGTCGAGTTCTGTGAATGTACAACTCGACCGATCAAAAGTCATTTTTAAAATCCATTAAGGACCGATCGAGTTTGTAACTTGACGGATGAATAACTTGTAATGAATTTTAGAAAATGGCTTTTAATGATCAAACACTCGAATTAAGTGTCCTTGATTTTTTTCATCTTAGCTACAAGTCATATCATCAATACAAATGATTAATAAATTATCTAAGGTGATTTGGAGTGTTTTCAACAAATGTGCATTTGCATTTCTTTTGACTTGAACTAAAACAAGCTAGGGCTAGATTGATATGATCCTTTTCATGTACCTAATGCCTGAAATCTATCTCAAACAAACATAATAGATACATATGAATGGAACGATTAATTAATTATCAAAATATGGACAATGTGCAACACTTAGGTCAACAGAATCCAAACAAGCATTGGAAGAGGCAAATACCTTCACTTACACACAAAATAAACATTAAAGTTTGATACCTTTATACAACAAGGTTCCAAAGCATTCACATAGGAAAAACATTACCGGATTATGAAGTATACCATGAAGTACAATGTACATGTGTTAAATTGTAGTTAGACCCTTATAAATGAGAAAATTGAATATATGTCCTCTCACGTACATAAATTTGCAAAATTGGAGTAAACAAAGTCTGATTTGGGCCATTTTTGAAACATAGCTTTGTAAACTGATAGTAAAACATAATCTAAGGTTCAATTACAAAACAAAGAACCTAATTTTAAATAAACAAGTATATTCAACCATTAAACTAGGTTAGACATCTTACACATTGCGAGCTTGTTGGCCCGACGAACTGGCATGGTCCTCATCGACCCATGTGCAAATCAAATTGACTGTCAGCCATGATCTAAGGAATGCCACCATTGATCCAATGGTGCATGTACACAAGGCACTCGTCCCATGCTAAAACAACATGGTAACAATCAAAGGTAAAGAAATTAAGAGATACTCATCGACCAAACCAACGAGCAGGTCTACCCTCAAAACCAAAACACGTCGACAATAAAGGGTATGTATAAGCTGTCACCATTCTACCTTGACGAAGTACAGTTAGTCAGTTCATCAACCATGTAGTCGTCGACCGATCAAAGCAAAAAGCACATCCACCAACCAATTTATATATATCAACTCTATGTAATAAAAAAAGAACATGTTAAAATAATATTTACACCCCTTGAAAAGGGTAAAATGCGAAATAAGCTCACAAGTTACATAAATTATATATCTTAAGTAAAAAATTCTAATATGATCAAAATTTGAAACATAGATTTATAAAGTGATATAAAATCATAATTTAAGGTTAAATTTATAAATAAAGCATCCAATTAAGTCAAATAATTATATTTATTATGAAACAAGGTTGGTGGTCTTAAACTTGCATGTATGTAGGTCTACAAAAAATATGAGAGGTGAAGGATCTTTATTGAAATATCCATAATTAACTTCATCTACCTACCATTACAATATTAAGCACAAGAGATTGTAACAAGTATAATGTGTGAGTACATGTATCTTATGATTTCCAGTATAATCCCAATGAAAAGATTACACATTAGAGTGTAAGTAAGAATCCACCAATACAAATATAATTATTCATTCATAACTTTCTAAAAAACACACTAATCAACCAATAATGCAAGAAACTAAGTTTGATGCGTGGATCCAACTATATTCTTGTAAGGAAAGAAAAATGAAACTTTTAATAACCATTAATTGTGGAATAAAAAGGGAAGTTCATGGTGATCTTTTAGATAGTAAAAAGAAGGAGGTGAGACAAAAGGATGATGGTTCCTATTTCATCCATTTTCTTTCATTTTTACTTGTATTTCTCCTTCCCTTTTTTATTTTTCTTATTTCGTAAACAAGCTAGTAATTTAAAAAGGGGAATGATAGCAAAATAGGAATCAAAGAAGAAACGCAAAGTCAAAGTGAAAGGAAGGAAAACCAACAAATAAACAAAAAGAAACTTAGGTTGAAAAATGTCTTACCAATGGATATAAAAACCTATTTTTTCCATAAAAAGTCAATTGATACCTTAATCATGTTCATATAGTTGGTATAAATAAAGATATACAAATAAGATAAGGATTTTGGAGTCACTATATTTTTAATAGAATCATAAGGAGATCTACTAATAATATGTGTTTAAATTTTAGCTAAACACAAATAAGAACTAACATAACTCCACCCAAGGTGGATAGGTATGGAAAGTGTGGCCCAGAGCATATATAACACAAGTACACCAAGGAAGGTGTTGAACACTCATGAGCAACCTGATAAATATTTGTATTTTACATGTTTGTCAGATTGGAACACGGTTCAATGAGGATTTTGGTATTACAATTTACAGAAAAAAATCAAAATTACACTTTTGGGTGGGTTTTGTAAAAAATATCATCATTGAAAAAAAGAATAGTGGATTAGGATTCCAATTTCCTCACGATCCCCTTTGACAAAGATTCATTCTAGTCAGTTGGGATGAGATGTTTTGAGTTAGAGAGGTATGATATGATAACAGATTGAAACAAATCAGATATAAATCAAGTTTGGCATTTATAAAGAGATGGTTTATTAGTAACCAAATGTGAAATATCATATTAGGTTTGATGATTTAACTAAGCGAGAGAAATCTCAATATCTAAATAAATCAAGTATATTAATGAAAAAGTGTCCTCATTAAGATGAAACTAGAACAAGGTTAGACAACCACTTATGCCAAGAGAAATTAGAACAATTCTAGATCTAGCATCATTGACTAGTAGTTAAAATGGATACTAGAACTAAATGTAAGACAATCTAAGAGACCCAAAGTAGTTAAAATAGTTCTACATCTAGTAAATACACTAAGAGGGTAAACTAACTACTACAAATTGGGACTCTTTCAACTTACTTACCGATATCTATCCTCCTAGCATGTCAAAGAATCATTTAGTAAAAGAGCTTACTGCAAAGTATTGGGGAAGGACTTTATAAGAGAAGGGTAGTTTTCTCTCTGAATTCAGGATAGATGAAATGGGCGAGGTTTTATTTTTCATATGATGGGAGGTATACACAATTTTTTAGAGTATCATAGGGTTCATGAATGAGGAAAACAAAATTTTCATCTTGAGGAGCATGATTGCCTTGATTCTGAATGTGATTTGGAGGTGGACCCTTTGTGCATTATGATTTTCCAAATCTTTGGGTCATTGCCTTTCGGCGCATTGGTTTACTCTACAATTCAATAGACCTAGAAGATTGATTATTCCACTACATGCACTTCTTCAGGCAGATTGATCCAAACTCAGTGTGAGTTCCCAAACTAGAGACATTTCAGATTGATTTGGCCTTTGATCCTTTTTAGTGAAAATTGGGTCATAAGTGATTAAATTTTCATTTAGGAATGGAAAATTAGAAATAAGTGGAACATTGAGTCCAAGTCTTTTCTCTTGTCTTGATCCCTTAATTTTGGACATTGACAATAAATTTCAAAGAGACAATCCATTAGATTGAAATAACACCAAATTTCCATCTAGGATATAAAATTGAATATCAAATTAGCACAAATTCTTTTAGGTAAATTACTATAAATCACTATTATACCTTGACTTACCATTAGCAAAGTATTTTATTTTCGTTTGATTGGTTTATAGAGTGGAATCAAAGTCAACTTTTCACATAAACACATAATTTGATTATCTTTTATCACCAAACTCTTAAGATGCAAAATGTGGGTAAATGGATGGATTAATTTGATTAAAAATGAAAAAATAAGGTGAAAATATAATAATTGAAATAGGAACCATGATATCGACTTCACCATGATCATTGATTGAGGGACCAAAAATGGGGTATCCACACAAACATTTGACAACAACTCCCTCTCAATTAGTGATTCTAATTATTTTATCATTATGATGCTCTTTTGAATGACAATTTAGGGTTTTACTTGAAGTCCAAATATTTCTTATGCATAGCTCTACCTATGTATGGTGTCATGTCATTGGATTATTCTTTTGATGTTATTATCTTTGTATAGGACTTATGGTGGCCCATTTACCTTCTGGTAGTCAGCCTCTCTTTGGACGTCTAAACAATTTAAGAAAGCCCATATACCCTTTTAAATACAATCTGGTCTTCTATTTTTTGAAGTACATAGTAGTACTTATATACTAATACATACTATATAGGAAAGAGTGTGAAAACTATACAATTCATTTTGTATGTTTTAAGTAACAAGTAGTTTTTTTATTCTAATGAGGCATACATGTGAGAGTAAAATAGAATTTAGACGCAATTATTTCATTTAATTTTTAAATTGTATCCTATTTTATTTTGAGAATGTTATGAAGGACATAATAGGGGTTGGATTTAATTTGTATTTTTAATTTATTTAATTACAAACTAGCATTGTCTTACTATATGTAAAGAGATGTAGGAAGAGTTGCATAGTAAAAGTTTATTTCTACCCATCTCTTACATCACACTGTGTTGTCTTGTTATAGTTGCTATGTCCAATGGAGGTGGAGAATATGGTCGCTTCAACTGACACTTGGAATTGTTTGTGCACTGAGGTTTTTGATGTTGGAAAATAATCATCATTTCTTATAACTATGACTTCTATTTTTAGTGATCTTTTTCTTTAACACTATGTATACATCATTAGTCAAAACAAGTTTCAACATATATGTTTCCTTTCGCCTAACATTATTCACAACATAATTATCCATTACTCTAGTCATATCTATATTTTTTCTTTAAAAAATACGGTGAAATAATACTATATATATGATCTTTAAATTAACATAATATTCTCAAACTTGTACGATGCACATGATATACCTTATTTTAAATATTTTATGTTATGGTTTCTTGCAAGGTTTAGTAATGAATCCCATCCCTATTTCAATAAAAGAAAAAACTTTAACTTTTGTCGATGGCATGTTTTACCCTATCTAGTGGACACTTCAAAATTTATTTGGTCATATCACCATGTTTTTGGCATTTTGTTTGTTGATTCCTTGAGTTATATGCATTTTTGTATTGGTCAAGGGTTGTAAAGCTTTCTTTAACCTTTTTAAGTTTATAATATGGTCTGTGTTATCTTCTAATAGAGGAGTTTCACATGCTATGTGTAAATATGATGCATATATAAATATAGTTACATACTACCACTAGTACATATCTGACGTTTAATGTCACTTTTGTTGACTTTGTTTCCGTAGAAAAATCGACACCAATCTACCAACAACGTAAGTTCTTCATGCCAAATGTTACCATATGTGAAGTCCTATTGATTTATAAAAGATATGGGAACCACTTTCATTGTAACGTCGATTTCTTTTCATTGAAACTGATGTCTAAAATTGCCTGTAAAATACAATTTTTTACAAACAAATGCTAAAATATTTTTCAGTCCAATGTTAGTTTTGTATATAACTGATGACAAAGTGTTCACGCCATGTCCCCATGGGAAAAACTTATCCCCATATTAGTCGTCGGGTCTACCAAACAACTGACGACTAAGTCCCCTAGGTGGGAAAAAATATTTTTTTGGAGATGGGGCTATATCATCAGCTTTTTAGAAGAAACTGACGACTAGGTGTTTTCTTACCATGTCCCTACAAAAATATTTTCCCCCCAAATTGCTTCTTCATCATCAGTTTTTCGTGCTAAACTGACAACTTTACCCCTAACCTGAGGGTGATTTTTTTTGGATATGTAGTTAGTCGTCGGTTTTATCAAACGTAACCGATGACTATGTCCCTATATCGGTGTCTATTTTTTGTTTGGTTTAGGAGTAAGATGTTAGTTTTTTTCATTAACCGATGACTATAACCCTAACCTGAGGGCAGTTTTTTTGTTTGGATATGTAATTATTCATCTACATTTGTAACCGACGATTATGGTCCTAAACAGTTGTCTATTTTTTGTTCCGTTTAGGAGTTAGTTGTCAATTTTTTTACCAAGTGATGGGTTAATTTTTTTTGGATATGGAATTAGTCATTGGTTTTATATGATTAACTGATGACTACATTCTTAGTTGTCATTTTTTTTCAAAACAACTGATGACTATAGGGAACTGAATAACACCCACACAAAATATATTTTCTTCTAGTTTCTGTTTCATCAAGATTTCCACCTTGGTCTCTGTGATTCCCCCCACTCCAACTGTTCAATCCGCTGCCACCTGTGTGTCAGTTCTCACTGCCATCTTTGCTTGCTGTCTCTATTCCTCCACCCATCATCACTCTTGTTGTTCTCGCTAGAGGAGATGTTGCTCACCATAACAGGAGGCGTCAGAGATTGGGCATGAGCTAGTCGTCGCTTCCACTCTTGTTGTTCTCTCTTGAGGAGTTACTGCTCACCATCACTGTAGGTACCATACATTGTGGCTGAGCTATCCTCCGCCGCTATCTCCATAGCTTGTGCTTCCCCTACTACTAGGTAAGAGAGGTCCCCTATTAATGACTATCATATATGAAAATGGCTGAAAACTAATAGGATATGTGTGCATGAATATGGCCCTTAAACATGGTTGAAGATTTACATATCTCCCAAACAAATCACTACTCTCATCACTTGCTAAAATGCTAATTTCCCTCTTTGTATCTAGTGTTAATCTAGATTCCTTTCTTCTTACATTATTTTAGTTACCTTGTTGATAGTGAATCACTTTTTTATGGTTAGATACTTATTTCTCTTGCAACTATTAGTGTCAATTAAGATAGCTATATCTTAGTTAGTGTAATTTGCCTTCTTTTCTTAGTTTGTTAACCTTAATTTATAGTGTACCTTAGGTCATCTCTCCCTCCCTAGGTTATGAATAATTTAGTATACTGATTATCTTGATGATGAACATGCATGTACATTAGATATGTTGAAATCAATGTTATAGATATGAACGATAAAACTGGGATCATAGGTATAGGAATGACAACATACATGTATTTTGTTGGCCTAGAAACCCATCAAAGATTTACTCTTAGGAGTAAATATTGGATAGTTTTTAGTTTGGGATTGTTTTGGGACACTTAATCTCACTTAGAATGTAAGTGTATAATGTATATTAAGTTTTTAAGATGTTTCATCAATATTTCCCATTTATTCTCTAAGTACATATGTTGGCGGACATTTGGCCATCTACATTAGTGTACCTAGAGAACTGCGGGGAAATTCTGCCAAAATTTTCTTGAAAATCAAATACATATTATAAACTTACTAGTAAGATTAGGTGTTCAAGAATGGGATAGGTGGTACACACATCCATTACTGAACCCTAAACCCTAATTTGTTGATCATAAACCCTAATCTTCAAACCCTAAACCCTAATCTACAAACCCTTATCCCTAAATATGAAATAATAAATACTAATCTATCTATAAACCCTAAACTCTAATAATTGTTTTCTCTTTGATCATATAAAGGATAGATCATGGATGTCCATTCCAAATTGCTCCACCTTAAACTTTATTATTGATCTTGATTGGTTTATAAGATTTGTGGAGGAATATAGGAAACAACCTAGAATTAGGTTCTATTATCCATGTAGGCATTGTGGTAACAACTTGAAAGTCAACACTGGTAATTAAATCAAAAGTCATGTCATGTGCAACGAAATTGTAAAGGGCTATACATAATGGTTCTGGCATGGAAAGATTCCAAACTTGAGATCAATAGATGTCGATAGTAGTACTTTTGTTGAAGAAGAATGTAACGACCCCGCCTCCCAATAACCCCCAATTAAGGGAGACAAAGAGGTTAGAGCCATTATCCCAATTAACAAGATTAAAGGTTCGACAAATAATCAATAACCATTATCAAATTCTACCAACTAAACTAAAAGGTTGTAATAAAATAAAACTTTTGCATACCTTTTCAGAAACTTGGATATCTACTTCTATCCACATGGGAATCTATTCTAACTAATCCTCCTTTTTACTTTAACTCTTATTTAATTCCATATATGCCACTTTACTGTTTGTCCTTTTCAATCTTGTACCTAAAACACCGACAAACAAAACATTAGTCAGCATATCAAAATATGTCGGTATGTGGGGACAACCAAAATTTTGCAAGTATGGCTAACAATCTAAATATCACAAACAAGTTAATTAACAAGCCAAATTATGCTTTCAATGTGACATTCTCCACCGCTTTTGCCATAACCCTGAAATACCCACCACAGGGTTTCTCTTTTGCCATTGACTTAAGGCCACCTTCTCATTCCCGAGATTGGTGCCTGGGGCCACCCTTCATGGTGCCCTTTAGTCATGCAATATCATAGGCCACCTTCTCAATCCTGAGCTTGGTGCCTGGGGTCACCACTCATGGTGCTCATTTGTCTGGATCCACTCTTTTGATCAACATAAATACCAACCATTAGAGACAATCCCAAACCTAAACCCAGATTATGAAATAAAACAATGAATTCTCGACCAAGGTGATTAAACAATATATGAAAAACACATATACATTTTTCCTTTTTCTTTCTTCACAAACTCATAAATCAATGTCACATCAAGGACATCACATTCAGATATCAAAAATCTTATTGACCTCCATTAAAACCAAAATCAATCTTGTTCTCATGTGTTGTTCAGTTTACATCAGATACATGTACATTGATGAACAAACATAGTCTACAACCCATCCCGGGAAAGAGAGAGTACATGGACATTCTATTCTATTTAGATTATGTTATCTATATCTTCTTTGTCGCGACCTCTCTGCTGGATAACATTATACCTAAAAACATTTGAAACAACCTCATGAGACTCATATAGAGCCCCAGTGAGTGGATACATCGCACTCAAGATAGGTACATGCATCAACATCAGATTAACTATAATAAACTTAATAGAAACATGCACATATTGAAAAGTTTAGCTGATAGTTCTATCATAAGTCATTCTTAACTTGCAATGATAATATGATCCAACAAATAAGGAAATCACTTAAACCAATTATAAATTTAAAACATCTTTTAAAGAATGTCTATGAACAAATCAACAGATACTTTTTAGTTCAGATGATGAATCCTACTGCATGAGTAATAAGTCACATTTTTAGCATTTTGAATAAATGCATAACTACAACATTATATTTGTGACACTCCACCAGCCAGACCAGGAACACATCCTGCAGTCCTGAAGCTAAAGTACACATAATACATATCTACCAAGCAATACTATCAAATAGCAGGCAATCCAGCTCATATTCAGAATGAATACAAATTCCATCATTTATAACTTGTCAGCATGATAGATCATAATATGAAATAGAAAATGTCCATAGCAACATGATTACTTTCCAAAACATGAAGCTTAATCAACAATGACAAATCATCAACTAGCAGTACAAGGAATGTAATAATCATTCAAATCATGTTCTACACGGCTTATCATCTTTTATTCATTTGCCCTGAAACTACTTGGCTTGTACCTCACCAAGTAGAAGTCGCCACGCATGATTATCGTGTCAATGACTCACCGTCACTATCTTAGGGTTTAGCCGACCACCCTAAGATATCAACAACAGACCCTGGCCACCTCAAGGTTTCCTAAAGAGGCTCACGTCCTCATCTCGGGTACATGAGATAGGAACCAGCAAAATAGTATATCACATCTCACAATATTTCACATATTTTTCATTTCACATTTCACATATTTCATTTCATCAGATTCTATTCCATATGGACATAGACTTTCACATCAAGGATTTAGGGCCAGAGCCACTCCAGATGACTCACTCCTAAATCCTGGTGGTCTAACCTTTAAGGTCTCGATCCACATTCCAGAAATCCTTCTCATAATTCATCGATTACTACAAGGAGATCCGTTTTGTTTCCCCAGTGTGGTCCTCGGGGGGAAATCATGGTGTTCAGGGCACCTAACTAGATGTTCCATCATTTCACTTGTTATTAATCTCTTTTACTCATCTTATAAGAATTCAAAACATCATATATCATATCTGTGTATTCTCACGTAACTATAATAACATGAAATAGATTAAGTTTATCAATAAGGGCAATGATCAAAGTAAGAAGCACAATAAGTCTATAGATTGCAACAAATGTGATTATTTCTATCTTCTACATCAACTCATAGCAATCACCAATAGTGGGCCTTCAGCCCAAGACATAATCTTGTTGTCCATCATTTACCCCATCAGGGTTTTATCATCATCAGTGGGCTTTCAGCCCTAGACATAATCTCTTTATGCAACATTTACCCTTATCAGGGTTTCTCAATGTAAGGAGTGCATATTAAATTTCATTTCAACATATTCCTCATCAATTCATTATATACCACAGTTCTTAACAAATATTAGTAGAGGCATTAGAACTAGCAATAGTAAAAGCATATAGACATCATTTATCATTTCTCATACTCAAAATAGATTTATCATACAACATATGTTTGTTCCATCTAATCTCAATAGATGTAAATAAATTTCATGGATATACATGCATAACAGACTTAGTTCTCTTCTTCTTTTATCTCACATTCTTCATATGGGGTTACTAGTTAACACATGTTGATTATCATTTGAATTCCATCAAAATAGTTCATTCTCATAATACAAGTATTCTATCAAACAATCACAATACAAAAACACATTCTTGTAAGTCAATTCAAATACTTGAGTTTCATCATTTAGTTGAATTCAACTACGGTTATGTACATCTCTTAATCACCCATTTGAGATTGTCATTCATTAGCATCATCAAACTCATCATTTTGGGGTAAGAGTTACATTCTTAGAATCATCTACTAATTCTTATATTTTTCCATCATTTTATACTCAGTAGTCTAAGCTTATTTCATTTCATGTTCATTACATCATCTGGACCAATGTTTCTTGATTCACTTTACATACAATGCTTCTCTTCTACATAACATTTACCAAAGTACAATTCTTAGTATATTTCATTTAATTTGGGTTAATCCACATGTAATTAAATAAAAGATAAAATACTTCATCATACTATCTTCATTAGTTTCATCTTTATCTTGCAATCACCATTACGTACATCTTGTTCATATTGTCTCTTATATTCAGATAAGTGTACCTTGTCATTGACTACTAATGTCATTCCCATAATCAGCAATATTCATTCTTTATTATACTTAAACAAATGCATTAGACTTAGATGATATTAGTAAGACTCATCATATTCAATTGAAGTATTAATACTTTCAACTTCAGCATTTGATCACATTTCAAACATCATATACAAGTTCTATCTTTATCACTCATAATTGTCTTAGTAATAAACTTTTAGGGTTTTCAAGAATTCATTCCTTAGTTCAACATATCATAAGAATCATATCATTCAGTAATCCAATCATGACCCAAGGGTTCATTAGGGTTATTCACAAACATGGAAACCCTAGTTTCCATTCTCACACATTTCATTCATCAATTATAAGTATACATTGATTAATTGACTCATTTGATTCACTTCCTCAACACAAATCCTAATCAGGATATGTGGTCATTCAATTCCATTAACATTCAACAATACACTTGTATAATACAATGTAGTACAATTAAAATATGACTTTATACATGTCAATTCAATTCCAAGCATATTGGCCATTGGGCTGATTTTTAGGCAAAATTCACATGAAATACCATAGTCATTACCCATAGAAATACCCATGCATCCTCAATCAATATAACAGGTACTAATCAAGTTTCAATCAATGAGAAAAAATCAAAATCAGTAAAATTGGATTCGCCAATATCTTTCCCAAATTAAATCCAATCGCATACATGTATAAACAAGGTATCTGATTGTTTTATCCGGATAGAATTAGGCTTTCAACATGAATACAAAGCTTAGGAGGGTGAAAAACACTCACCTCAGGTGCCAAGCACCTTAAAAACGGAGGTCAACCTCTGAATTTTTGGAAACCCAAACAAACTCTCGCAAAAGAATCAAATTCTTTCTCCTCTCAACTCGGAAACCCTAGAAATGGGGATTAGAAAAGAAAGAGTGAGAAAAGGGGGATATTTGATGTGATTTCGAATCAAATCAGGGGAGGGACGGAATCTTGACATGTGAGATAAGATTCACCATAAAATGGTATGCAAAGAATCTAAACTTACTTGATTTCATCATATCTTGGATAGAGAAACCCTAGGTCATCCTCTCCTCCACTTTCTCTACTCAAAACCCTAGCTCTCCTCTCTCTCAAGAATTTCATTTCTTTGACAGGAAGGATGAGTTATGAGAGCTCCTTGTGTGTTAGTTTAGTGATATAGATGAATTGAGGTGCTTAGAACATTTGCAAACAAGCCCCTCAATGTATTTTTATTTTGCTTAAACTGGTTGGTCGGCTGAGTTATAAACTCAACCGAAACAACATGTTTCAGAGCACAAACCTCATCCAAAAATTATTAAACTTTAACCCAATGTCTGAAATTGCTTTTAAAAGATAAATTAAAATTTTTATATCATTTGGAGTTACCAATAAATAATTAAAAATCAAATACTACACTATTATATAGCATTCAGCAGCATGGTCGGTCGAGTTTGTCCTTCACATAACTCGACCGACAGCCTCTCTGTAGAGATCAAAAGTCATCCAAAAATTACGAACATTTAATAGGGTGTCTATAATGGAGATAATAAACTACAGTTAAAATTTGAGATCAATTGGATATACCAATAAAAAATATAAAATTCAATTACCACACTGCTATATCAATATGAAAATATGATCGGTCGAGTTTGAAACTCGACCAATACACAGGTCAGAAGATTCTTCACAAATTCTGATACTTTTCAGTCGTGTTCATATTTTATACATACAAATTATATCCAAATTTGAATTAAATCAGAGTTACACATAAAATACTAAAAATCATTTAGTGAGCCACTATATTTATTAAATTCTATATTCATATGTCATCAAAACCCTAATTTGGGCCAATTAGGGTTTCTGAAATGTTAACTCTAATTAGGTAGATCAAAGTATGATTAAAACTTCTCATTATATTTAAAACATGAAAATTTAACTACCATCACTAATCAAGCTTTAAACAATGATCATCATAATTAAGCATACAATCATCCAAGTAAACCGTAATTAGATGACTAATTTGAAAACGGGTCATTACACAATTGGTCTTCCCTCCTGGGCTTGACCTTTTTGTGTCATCCATCTGGGTGGCATGTAGGTGCGATAATACACACTTCTATTATTATTGTGATAATCATAGTGACTTTATGATTTACAAGTATGAACATCCAAACTGTTAAGTTGCATTCAAAGCGATGAATCATCCGAGAAACTCTTCGGAAAACTAATGTGATTAACCATAATTAACCACATACCTGTCAAAATGACTTTGAATGCAGAAATAACTCAACCAATCAAGAAATCAAGCAAGCACACACAAGTTGATCCTAAAAAAGGCATCCAATTTTTCTATCATTAATCATGTCATCATGATCTATTAATCCTAGTGGTTTCCTAGGGTTACTAGTCCTTTTTAGGGTTTTGTGCATAATTAGGGTTCCACTTCATTTTTATTACTTTAAACCCTAATTTTATAAAATCACTTACAAACCCTAATTATTTCATCTTTCTTTCATAAAAGATTCTAAGATCATCTTTTAGCAGCATGAAATCCTAATTTCGGATTATAAGTACTTTTCTTTTCCTTTTCTTTATTTAGGGTTTCTAAGCATATTAATCATCATATTAGGTTTAAAATGCTAAAACTTGCAATTATATCTTTAAAACAGGTTAAAATTCATCTTTATCATTAAACAAGTTAACCAAGCTCGAATTAATCTATTTGCAATATTAAATTTATCCTTGATTAACAATTAGGGTTTCTGACCACAAATCAACACCCTTTTCATCAAAATTATACACTTTTACAAAAAGATACTAATTTAGGCTTCCAATCATTTTTATCTTATTCCTCGCATTTTTCTGATTAACTTTCATGTATAAACTTGTCTTATCTGAGCTTTCTAGCAAAAGATACAATTTTATCAAGAAAATTCCTTTTTATTGATTTATTTGCTAATTTCGGAAAAACAAGGATCGCCCGATCCATGTTCCGCAGGTCCACTAAGGATCCAACGACCTAGGATGTGCGTGCCTTTCTTGCGATCAAAAGTAAGCCAAAGGACGGAAATGTCCTTACCTATAAAGAAGGCACGGAGGGGTATTCTGGTAAAAGACCGTGTGGTCTTCTTCAACCTTGTGCCTGAGCACCGCAACTCCTGTGGTCAACTGGGGAGTTGACTCTGGGCTTTCAACCTCCTGTGAGCATGCCAGTCAGCCAGGGAGCTTTGCCTCCCTCCGTCGTGCTCGACTAGGGGTTCAATTGCAGGTTGTGATGACATTGTGACCCTCTCCTACTCACCGGACTCCGGCGAGGTTTGCTGAGGTGATGAGGGTGAAGGTCAGGACAAAAAGATCAATTGAAGGCACGGAAATACTCCTTGTTCTCTTATACAGAGGTTGGGGTATCAAAGAGGGGTGCTAGTGCCCTCAAGCACCCTTCCCTATATATAGGGTTGGGGTAGGTTCCTGCTGAATTGGGAACTTTCCCAATCGGCGACAAATCCCCTACAAAGTAGGGTTGGTCTTGTTCATTTTTCTTTCCCAAACTCGAGGAAAACAAAAGCTAGCTTGCCCACTCTCTGGATCACGAGGAAAACTGAGAGGAAAATTCCTCCTGTAACTCACAGAGTCCCAGTCCTAGTGGGACTTAGACGATGTGTGCCAGACGTCTGATCAAGATCCAACAGTCCCCCTTGCTCGCGATCAACCAAAAGGAAATACATATTCCTATTTGCAAAATAATGCTATATTTTTTAGAAAATCATATCTCCTAAACCATAGCTCATTTTTATCTAAATATTAAAAGGAAAGTTCATCTTGACATTATCTAGCTATTTACGAAATTTGGAAAACAAATTCTAATGGATGAGAAGGTTTCCTTCCCTCCCAAGTTATCCTTTAATTTATCCAAAATTAATTAGTATTTCTTTTCCCTTTGCTATTATCTTGTTATTTTGGGTCCCTTGGACCTCAAGAAAACCTAAAGGCATGAATTCCCATATTGGAGAATGTTCACTTGCCTTTATCCTCTTATCTATTTCTATTTCACATATTCTCCTTTTACTTAATTAAATCCTTTTCCTTTTTATTTCTCTTTTCTTTTCAATTGGTCTCAATGACCAACAAAGCCCATTATCAATCAATCAAGGCTATTATAAACGAAATTCATTGATTCAACTCAAATCACATCATTATTTTCTCAATTATGTTTACTAAGAGAAATTGCATTTCTCATGAAAAGAACCCAAAATTTGGGGTTGTAACATCCTTTCCCTCTTATAGAAATTTTGCCCCCAAAATTCCATCAAGCAAACAAAAAAATCAGGATAATCCTTTCCTTATGTACATCATGGCTCCCATGTGGCCTCACCCTTTCCATGGTGCTTCCCAAGAACCTTCATCATCTCATATTCATCCATATGAGTTCTTTCTTACCTCGGCAAATCATACCCTTATAGGTGACTCAGGACAATTTCAGCCTCTCATAAAGCTGAATAGGTTCATGGCTCTACACATGGCTTGGGTACCTCACATAGTGCTCTAGATCGGACTTATGGAACACATTACACATCCTATTATCTTGAGGGGTAAGGCTAAAAACAACCATCTCCACCATCCATCTCAAATGGACCCATATATCGGGAACTCAACTTCCTCAGTTGTAACTTAGAGGGGTCGGATTTTCACATAACATACTTTCCCACAGTGAACTACATGTCAGTCTACTTTGCATCGGCTCATGACTCATGTCACCCTTGGGCTCTCTTTTAGCCACTTCGTGATCAAAGTGACTTCACCTGCACCCACTGTGGTCCTTTCTTGACCTTTGCAAGGTCCCTTCACCAACATCATTTTAATGAAGTGGTGACCGACACAACCTCTCTTGTAGAGCTTCTCTACATCCCAACACTGGCTATGGTGGTTATTATCATATCCTACAGAGGACAAGAACTGTCTCTATGTATCACCCTGAATGAGCATACATGCTCTCATCAGACCCTCTAGTCTAGATTATACTAACCATTAGTTAGGGGTGATAAACTGTACTTGCATCGAGTTCTTCATGTATCTACTTCCACCGCATGGAAGCAAATCTTTAGGTTATACTCAAGAACTTTTGAACTCACATCATGGTGTAGTTGAACCATATCTCTCATATGTATTCAACCGGATCTGTCCCTTGACAATAATTTTTTCTTTCTTATGTCATCTAGGTGAGGCGATCTACCATAACCCATATTGCATCTTGACCTTCCTTGGTCTAGGGGAGACTTACCACAACATCCATAGTGATGAACTCACATTCCCTCTCAGAGACTCTTTTATCCTCTATATCGATACATTGGGTTACTAGTGTTCATCCTTCACCTCCTGGCTTGCATGGAAACATACCCCATGCAACATCATCTTAGGCATCCAAAGTACTACGGTCACTTACTATCTTCGTAGTACCACGGTGTATGATGAACTTAAAATCATGATCTCCTATATGTCATGATTCCTCAAGATTGATTCATCGAAAACCCTAAACCACTCTAGTCGGAGTTTCATCACCTTATTTTCCAAAGAAGTGCATATGAGGTTCTTCAACCATCCTTTTATCTTGATAAGCCCTAGGCTAGCTAACTAACAAACCACTAGCTCAATCAACGATCTCATTACATCCTAGTGTTTGCCAAACATCTCTTTCTCCAACTTAAGGCTAACCTAACATCCTCGTCTAGCCTCTAGATATATTAGATAGCTTCCTCTCAACAAGAGCATCCATTACCACTTCACATCTGTAGGTGTTAGGTAAGGTTGAAGACATACACCTCCATGTATTCCACTTATCGTCTCACCTCAAACTCAAAGTCTATCTTCATCAAGAAACTCTGATCTCATCCTCTTTGTTTTCAAACTCAACCTTGTATTACTCATAGCTCGGGATAAAACATCCTCACATGATGACCACCTTAGTTATCTTGATGTTTGTAAACCATCTACATATCACTTACTCCATGAGGGTATGTTATCATCTATGTCCTCATACCTCATAGCAATGTTTCGACTCACATCATCTTTATCCTTGGTATATGACATGCGTACTGTCCTATCTCTCACTCCCATAATAAGAGGAAATAAGCATTTAGCTGCAGTCCAAATACAAAGTTCTTCTTGTTCTGAGAGTAGAGATGGTGCATCCCACCTTGCCCGTACAACTTCAAATCTAAGTTGAACGTGCAACATATGTCTCTCCATCATGATCAACTCGATATCAAAGTTACTATTATGGAAAACTGGTCTCGAACCTACTTGGGCCACCACAACATCCTTGGTCATCTCCTCTAGGTCTGTAGGGTGTCGACACTTTTGGGGTCATCCCTCTTCCCTTATGCATCAGAGAGTGCCCTCCTCATCTGCCCTTTGGGTTCCATTAGTTCATGAAGGTGATCAATCTCCTAACCCATGGCCCTCAAATAATGGTAGATGTTACCTCCCGACCCTATGGTCATGTGCAACTGGGGAATTAAGAAACTCCTACTTCCATCGGTCTTATCCCTACCTAACCCTAGGATAGACTTAGGATTTCATTATAGTACATGTCCAACTTGGAACCTCACCCAAGTCTACATCATCTCTCTCTGTATTCATGGGCTAACTTTCATCCTTTCATAAGGGTCATGGCGGCCTACCTACCTTAGTTAGTCCCCATATCAGTTTACCTCCATGGTAACACATGCACATGCACATAGAGATGGTTATGTATGGGTTTAGAAGTTCATTCTCATATTATGTACTCTTCACTTAGCTTCTCAAAATCCTATGAGACCTCATTAGGTTATTTCAAAACCAACAAAACTGGTATGAACCCTACAAAAGGGTCCTTCTCCCAGGATGGGAGGAAACTACACCTTGATAATAAAGGTCACAAATGTCCTTATGTCCAGGGTTCACATCCACATGAGAATGCTTAACCCATCAAGCTACTAAGGCACAAGCAGACCACCTACTAAACCATGCTAGGTCACACTTGTTCTCATCCTCAATATTGGACCAAGAACAAACCTTCCCATGTCACCAACTTAGCTGTGAGGGGTTCATCAAGCATACCTTAAACTTATGGGATTTCCCTTTCCTCTAAACATGAGGAGTGTCATGCTCGAATCTATAGAAACACAAATCTCATCATGAGCATCAGGTACACCTCTTCCCCTCTTAGGCCTAAGAACCCTAGGTTCACTTCTTTATGCAACAGCTATCAAATTGCATGCTCAACCTTTTAACCACGTCCCAAACATGTACAAGGTATGACATGCACTTCCTATCATCCTTCAACTCGAGAAACACTTCAGAGTGGAGTCCTCCTCAAGGACACAAACAAGGTATAAGGCCTCACAACCTGTTACCAAACCTCTTCAGGTCTAAGGAACTCTTCTGCTTAACCCTAGAAGGTGAACATCTATACCATAGACTCATAGGTACCAGCAACCTCACCTTCTCTCTAGGTTTTGGTTTCTCTAAAGGAAACGAAGATATCCTCATCCTCTAGGGATCATGCATGAGGCAACCACAACCATCCACTTAGGTCGCATCATCCTCAACTCCCCATTATTCCTCATATCTCGGAGTCTAAGCTTCCAACCTTCTTGCTTGGGTCCTACTCTCTCTCTCTCTCTAGAGCTAATCCTACAACCAACCTCACTATTAGAGGTCATCTCTCCATGAAGATGGATCAAGATCACAAGCATACCCCTACATGGGTGAATCCTATGTTCAACTTATGTTTCCTCAAGATTATCCATAGTTCTTATTGCTTATCTTGTAAGCTATCCATCATACTCTCCTGACTAGGGTTTCGACCTACTACCCGCACTACTTGATGTACTCTGGGAGCATACTATGCCTTTCTCATATAAGCTCATGGGGTTTCCATAGGTTCTTCACTAACCTCATCATTGAAGGAGCTATCCTTCACTCTACATGAATGACCCTTTCCAGGGTTGGGTCGCCAAGGGTACTAGGTCATCCAACTTCTCATGGCTCATATGGGCATCCAAAGGCATGTCCACCCCCACACCAGGTCTACCATGACATTTAACTCATCGTGTCATCTCTCTTTCTAACCACCACTTAGGGTTAGGGTTAGCATCATCGTCATAGGATATGCCAGGTCTCTACTTATGATGGAGGTTTCTACCTCCAAGACTAACTCTCCACACTCATCCTCCTGACAAGGAGGTCTAAGCTCAGGTCTATCCTAAGGGCATGACAATATATGTCATATGACCTAAGCATCTATCTATTCTTTAGTTTACGCTTAAGCTATTAAGCTTATGTCCATGACATCTTATTTACATGATTTTCATTAATTTGGTGGAGGATTCCTTAAACCTTATCAACCTTACCCATACCTCAAGAGGGTGAGGAAAAGAGAGAAAACCCTAATCCTTAAGGTCCTTAATAGCAATTGAGTTGAGAAGGGATAAACAAGATGAGAGTGTCCTAAATGTATCTTATTTTGAGTCAAATCCTAAGACATTGGCGAGGCAGTGACATAATTCGGGAGTCCTCGTATTCCGACTAGCGGTGCGGAGGAAAATATTTCCAGCCCTCGCGTGATCCTTTTCTAGACACCTCTGTCTTTTGGAAAATCCTCTAATAACTCCCTCGGTTCAATAGAATTTGTAAAATTTAATAATTGTTAAAGATTAAATGAGGAACCTATGCTCTGATGCCAAACGTAATGACCCCTCCTTCCAGTAACCCCCAATTAAGGGAGACCAAGAGGTCAGAGCCATTATCCCAATTAACAGGATCAAAGGTTCGACAAATAATCAATAACAATTATCAAATTCTACCAAATAAACTAAAAGGTTGTAATAAAAAAAAACTTTTGCATACCTTTTCAGAAACTTGGATATCTACTTCTATCCACATGGGAGTCTATTCTAACTAATCCTCCTTTGTACTTTAACTCTTATTTAATTCCACATATGCCACTTTACTGTTTTTCCTTTTCCATCTTGTACCTAAAATGCCGACAAACAAAACATCGGTCAGCATATCAAAATATGTCGGTATGTGGGGACAACCAAATTTATGTAATTATGGCTAACAATCTAAATATCACAAACAAATTAATTAACAAGCCAAATTACACTTTCAATGTGACATTCTCCACCGCTTTTGCCCTAACCTTGACATACCCACCTTAGGGTTTCTCTTTTTCCATTGACTTAAGGCCACCTTCTCATTTTCGAGCTTGGTGCCTGGGGTCACCCTTCATGGTGCCCTTTAGTCATGCAATATCATAGGCCACCTTCTCAATCTTGAGCTTGGTGTCTGGGGTCACCACTCATGGTGCCCATTGGTCTTCCCTCCTGGGCTTGACCTTTTTGCGTCATCCATCTGGGTGGCATGTAGGTGTGAGAATACACACTTATATTATTATTGTTATAATCATAGTGACTTTATGATTTACAAATATGAACATCCAAACTGTTAAGTTGCATTCAAAGTGATGAATCATCTGGGAAACTCTTAAGAAAACTAATGCGATTAACCATAATTAACCACATACCTGTCAAGATGACTTTGAATGTAGAAATAACTCAACCAATCAAGAAATCAAGCAACCACACACAAGTTGATCCTAAAAAAGGCATCCAATTTTTCTATCATTAATCATGTCATCATGATCTATTAATCCTAGTGGTTTCCTAGGGTTATTAGTCCTTTTTAGGGTTTTGAGCATGATTAGGGTTCCACTTCATTTTTATTACTTTAAACCCTAATTTTACAAAATCACTTACAAACCCTAATTATTTCATCTTTCTTTCACAAAAGATTTTAAGATCATCTTTTAGCAACATGAAACCCTAATTTCGAATTATAAGTACTTTTCTTTTCCTTTTCTCTTATTTAGGGTTTCTAAGCATATTAATCATCATATTAGGTTTGAAGCCCTAAACCTTGCAATTCTATCTTTAAAATAGGTTAAAATTCATCTTTATCATTAAACAAGTTAACCATGCTCTAATTAATCTGTTTGCAATATTAAATTTATCCTTGATTAACAATTAGGGTTTCTGACCACAAATCAATACCCTTTTCATCAAAATTATACACTTTTACAAAAATATACTGATTTAGGCTTCCAAAAATTTCTTAACTTATTCCTCACATTTTTCTGATTAACTTTCATGTATAAACTTATCTTATCCGAGCTTTCTAGCAAAAGATATGATTTTATCAAGAAAATTCCTTTTTATTGATTTATTTGCTAATTTCAGAAAAACAAGGATCTCCCGATCCATGGCCTGCGGGTCCACTGAGGATCCAACGGCCTAGGATGCGTGCGCCTTTCTTGCGATCAAAAGTAAGCCAAAGGATAGAAACATCCTTACCTGTAAAGAAGGTGTGGAGGTGTATTATGGTAAAAGACCGTGTGGTCTTCTTCAACCTTGACCCGAGCACCGCAACTCCTATGGTCAACCGAGGAGTTGACTCTGGGATTTAAACCTCCTGTGAGAATGCCAGTCAGCCAGGGAGCTTTGCCTCCCTCCGTCGATCTCGACTAGGGGTTCAATTGCAGGTCGCGATCACGTTGTGACCCTCTCCTACTCGTCGGAATCCGGCGAGGTTTTCTGAGGTGACGAGGGTGAAGGTCAGGATGAAAAGATCAATTGTAGGCACAAAAATACTCCTTGTTCTCTTCCACAGAGGTTGGGCTAGCAAAGAGGGGTGTTGGTTCCCTCACACACCCTTCCCTATATACAGGGTCGGGGCAGGTCCCTGCTGGATTGCGAACTTTCGCAATCGGTGACCAATCCCCAACAAAGTAGGGTTGGTCTTGTTCGTTTTTCTTTCTCGAACTCGGGGAAAACAAAAGCTAGCTTGCCCACTCTTTGGATCATGAGGAAAACTGAGAGGAAAATTCCTCATGTATCTCGTAGAGTCCCAGTCCTAGTGGGACTTAGACGATGAGCACCAGACGTCGGATCAAGATCCAATAGTCCCCCTTGCTCGCGATCAACCAAAAGGAAATACATATTCCTATTTGCAAAATAATGCTATATTTTTGATAAAATCATATTTCCTAAACCATAGCTCCTTTTTATCTAAAAATTAAAGGGAAAGTTCATCTTGACATTATCTAGCTATTTACAAAATTTGGGAAACAAATTCCAATGGATGAGAAGGTTTCCTTCCCTCCCAAGTTATCCTTTAATTTATCCAAAATTAATTAGTATTTCTTTTCCCTTTGCTATTATCTTATTATTTTGGGTCCCTTGGACCTCAAGAAAACCTAAAGACACGAATTCCCATATTGGAGAATATTCACTTGCCTTTATCCTCTTATCTATTTCTATTTCACATATTCTCCTTTTATTTAATTAAATCCTTTTCCTTTTTATTTCTCTTTTCTTTTCAATTGGGCTCAATGACCAAGAAAGCCCATTATCAATCAATCAAGGCTATTATAAACGAAATTCATTGATTCAACTCAAATCACATCATTATTTGCTCATTTATATTTATTAAGAGAAATTGCATTTCTCATCAAAAGAACCCAAAATTTGGGGTTGTAACATCCTTCCCCTCTTATAGGAATTTTGCCCTCAAAATTCAATCAAGCAAACAAACAAATTAGGATAATCCTTTCCTTATGTACATCATGGCTCCCATGTGGCGTCACCCCTTCCATGGTGCTTCCGAAGAACCTTCATCATCTCATATTCTTCCATCTGAGTTCTTTCTTACCTCGACATATCGTACCCTCATAGGTGACTCAGGACAATTTCAGCCTCTCATAAAGCCGAATAGGTTTAGGGCTTAGCACATGGCTTGGGTACCTCACATAGTGCTCTAGATCAGACTTATGGAACACATTACACATCCTGTTATCCTGAGGGGTAAGGCTAAACCCAACCATCTCCACCATCCATCTCAATTGAAATTTGGGGTTGTAACATCCTTCCCCTCTTATAGGAATTTTTCCCCCAAAATTCCATCAAGCAAACAAAAAAATCAGGATAATCCTTTCTTATATCCATCATGGCTCCCATGTGGCCACACCCTTTCCATGGTGCTTCCCAAGAACCTTCATCATCTCATATTCTTCCATTGTGTTCTTTCTTACCTCGGCATATCGTACCCTCATAGGTGACTCAGGACAATTTCAACCTCTCATAAAGCTGAATAGGTTCAGGGCTCAGCACATGGCTTGGGTACCTCACATAGTGCTCTAGATCGGACTTATGGAACACATTACACATCCTGTTATCCTGAGGGGTAAGGCTAAACACAACCATCACCACCATCCATCTCAAATGGACCCATATATTAGGAACTCAGCTTCCTCAGCTGTAACTTAGAGGGGTCATATTTTCACATCACATACTTTCCCACAGTGAACTGCATGTTAGTCTCCTTTGCGTCAGCTCATGACTCATGTTACCCCTAGGCTCTCTTTTAGCCATTGCACGATCAAAGCGACCTCATCTGTACACATTGTGGTCCTTTCTTGACCTTTGTGAGGTCCCTTCACCAACATCATCTTAATGAAGTGGTGACTGACACAACCTCTCTTGTTGAGCTTCTCTACATTCCGACATTGAATATGGTGGTTATTATCACATCCTATAGAGGACAAGAATTGTCTCTATGTATCACCCTGAATGAGCATACATGCTCTCATCAGACCCTCTAGTCTGGATTATACTAACCATTAGTTAGGGGTGATAAACTGTACTAGCATCGAGTTCTTCATGTATCTACTTCCACCACATGGAAGAGAATCTTTACGTTATACTTAAGAACTTTTAAACTCGCATCATGGTGTAGTTGAACCATATCTCTCATATGTTGTTCAACCGGATCTGTCCCTTGACAGTAATCGTTTCTTTGTCGTGTCATCTAGGTGAGGTGATCTACCATAACCCATATTGCATCTTGACCTTCCTTGGTCTAGGGGAGACTTACCACAACATCCATAGTGATGAACTCCCATTCCCTCTCAGGGACTCTTTTATCCTCTATATCGATACACTGGGTTACTGGTGTTTGTCCTTCACCTCCTGGATTGCATGGCAACATACCCCATGCAACATCATCTTAGGCATCCAAAGTACTAATGTCACTTACTATCTTCATAGTACCACAGTGTATGATGAACTTAAAATCATGATCTCCTATATGTCATGATTCCTCAAGATTGATTAATCAGAAACCCTAAACCACTCTAGTCGGGGTTTCATCACCTTCTTTTCCAAAGAAGTGCATCTGAGGTTCTTCAACCATCCTTTTATCTTGATAAGCCCTAGGCTAGCTAACTAAGAAACCACTAGCTCGATCAACGATCTAATTACATCCTAGTGTTAGCCAAACATCTCTTTCTCCAACTTAAGGCTAACCTAACATCCTCATCTAGCCTCTAGCTATATTAGATACCTACCTCTCAACAAGAGCATCCATTACCCCTTCATATATGTAGGTTTTAGGTAAGGTTGAAGACATACACCTCCATGTATTCCACTTATCCTCTCACCTCAAACTCTAAGTCTATCTTCATCAAGAAACTCTGAGCTCATCCTCTTTGTTTTCAAACTCAACCTTGTATTAGTCATAGATCATGATAAAACATCCTCACAAGATGACCACCTTAGTTCTCTTGATGTTTGTAAACCATCTACATATTGCTTACTCCACGAGGGTATGTTATCATCACTGTCCTCATACCTCATAGCAACGTTCTGACTCACATCATCTTTATCCTTGGTGTATGACATGCGTACTATCCTATCTCTCACTCCCATAACAAGAGGAAATAAGCATTTGGCTGCAGTCCAAATACAAAGTTCTACCTGTTCCAAGAGTAGAGATGGTACATGCCACCTTGCCAGTACACCTTCAAATCTAAGTTGAACGTGCAACATATGTCTCTCCATCACGATCATCTCGATATCAAAGTTACTTCCATGGAAAAATGGTCTCGAACCCACTTGGGTCACCACAAAATCCTTTGTCATCTCCTCTAGGTCTGTAGGGTGTTGACACTTTTGGGTTCATCCCTCTTCCCTTATGCATCAGAGAGTGCCCTCCTCATATGACCTTTGGGTCCTGTGAGTTCAATAAGGTGATCAATCTCCTAACCCATGTCCCTCAGACAATGATAGTTGTTACCTCCCGACCCTATGGTCATGTGCAACTGGGGAATTAGGCAACTCCTACTTCCATCGGTCTTATCCCTACCTAACCCTAGGATAGACTTAGGATTCCATTATAGTACATGATCAACTTAGAACCTCACCCAAGTCTGCATCATCTCTCTCTGTATTCATGGGATGACTTTCATCCTTTCATAAGGGTCATGGTGGCCTACCTACCTTGGTCAGTCCCCATACTGGTTTACCTCCATGGTAACACATCCACATGCACAAAGAGATGGTTATCTATGGGTCTATAGGTTCATTCTCATACTATGTACTCTTCACTTAGCTTCTCAAAATCCTATGAGACCTCCTTAGGTTATTTCAAAACCAACAAAACTGGTATGCACCCTACAAAAGGGTCCTTCTCCCAGGATGGGAGGAACTTATGTCCAGGGTTCACATCCACGTGAGAATGCTTAAACCAGCAAGATACTAAGACACAAGCAGACCACCTACTAAACCATGCTAGGTCACACTTGTTCTCATCCTCAATATTGCATCAAAAACAAACCTTCACATGTCACCAACTTAGCTGTGGGGGGTTCATCAAGCATACATTAAACTTATGGGGTTTCCCTTTCCTCTAAACATGAGGAGTGCCATTCTCGAATTTATAGAAACTCAAATCTCATCATGAGCATCAGGTACACCTCTTCCCCTCTTAGGCCTAAGAACCCTAGGTTCACTTCTTTATGAAACAGTTGTCCAACTGCATGATCAACCTTTTAACCACATACCAAACATGTACAAGGTATGACATGCACTTTGTGTCATCCTTCAACTCAAGAAACACTTCAGAGTGGAGTCCACCTCAAAGACACCAACAAGGTATAAGGACTCACAACCTGTTACTAAACCTCTTCAGGTCTAAGGAACTCTTCTGCTTAACCTTAGAAGGTGAACATCTATACCATATGCTCATAGGTACTAGCAGCCTCACCTTCTCTCTAGGTTTTGGTTTCTTCAAAGGCAACCAAGATATCCTCAGCCTCCAGGGATCATAGGCAACCACAACCATCCACTTAGGTTGCATCATCCTCAACTCCCCATTGTTCCTCATATCTCAGAGTCTAAGCTTCCAACCTTCTTGCTTGGGTCCTGCTCTCTCTCTCTCTCTCTAGAGCTAATCCTACAACCAGCCTCACTACTAGAGGTCCTCTCTCCATGAAGATGGATCAAGCTCACAAGAAAACCCCAACATGGGTGAAGCCTATGTTCAACTTATGTTTGCTCAAGATTATCCATAATTTTTTTTGCTTATCTCGTAAGCTATCCATCATACTCTCCTGACTAGGTTCGACCTACTTCCCGCACTACTTGATGTACTTTGGGTGCATACTATGCCTTGCTCATATAAGCTCATGAGGTTTCCATAGGTTCTTCACTAACCTCATCATTGAAGGAGCTATCCTTCCCTCTACATGCACGATCCTTTCCAGGATTGGGTTGCCAAGGGTACTAGGTCATCCAACCTCTCATGGCTCATATGGGCATCCAAAGGCATGTCCACCCCCACACGGCCATACCAGGTCTACCATGACATCTAACTCATCGTGTCATCTCTCTTTCTAACCACCACTTAGGGTTAGGGTTAGCATCATTCTCAGAGGATATGCTAGGTCTCTACTTATGATGGAGGTTTCTACCTCCAAGACTAACTCTCTCCACTCATCCTCCTGACAAGGAGGTCTAATCTCAGGTTTCTCCTCAGGGCATGACAACATATGTCATACGACCTAAGCATGTATCTATTATTTAGTTTATGCTTAAACTATTAAGCTTATGTCCATGACATCTTATTTACATGCTTTTCATTAATTTGGTGGAGGATTCATTAAACCTTATCAACCTTACCCATACCTCAAGAGGGTGAGGAAGAGAGACAAAAACCTAAT
This sequence comes from Alisma plantago-aquatica, assembly GCA_963693085.1. Taxonomy (NCBI): domain Eukaryota; kingdom Viridiplantae; phylum Streptophyta; class Magnoliopsida; order Alismatales; family Alismataceae; genus Alisma; species Alisma plantago-aquatica. Next base: position 319,984,008 of record OY856415.1, on the reverse strand, counting down.
CCTTAAGGTCCTTAACAGCAATTGAGTTGACAAGGGATGAACAAGGTGAGAGAGTCTGAAAGGTATCTTATTTCGAGTCAAATCCTAAGACATTGGCCAGGCAGTCACACAATCTGGGAGTACTCATATTCTGACTAGTGGTGTGGAGGAAAATATTTCCATTCCCCAGACGTGATCCTTTTCTGGACACCTCTATCTTTCGAAAAATCCTCTAATATCTCCCTCGGATCAAAAGAATTTGTAAAATTTAATAATTATTAAAGATTAAATGAGGAACCTATGCTCTGATACCAAATGTAACGACCCCACCTCCTAGTAACCCCCAATTAAGGGAGACCAAGAGGTCAGAGCCATTATCCCAATTAACAAGATCAAAGGCTCGACAAATAATCATAACAATTATCAAATTCTACCAACTAAACTAAAAGGATGTAATAAAATAAAACTTTTGCATACCTTTTCAGAAACTTGGATATCTACTTCTATCCACATGAGAGTCTACTCTAACTAATCCTCCTTTGTACTTTAACTCTTATTTAATTCCACATATGCCACTTTACTATTTGTCCTTTTCAATCTTGTACCTAAAATGCCGACAAACAAAACATCGGTCAGCATATCAAAATATGCTGGTATGTAAAGACAACCAAAATTTTGCAAGTATGGTTAACAATCTAAATATCACAAACAAGTTAATTAACAAGCCAAATTATGCTTTCAATGTGACATTCTCCACCACTTTTGCCCTAACCTTGGCATACCCACCTTAGGGTTTCTCTTTTGCCATTGAATTAAGGCCACCTTCTCATTCCCGAGCTTGGTGCCTGGGGTCACCCTTCATGGTGCCCTTTAGTCATGCAATATCATAGGCCACCTTCTCAATCCTAGGCTTGGTGCCTGGGGTCACCACTCATAGTGCCCATTGGTCTTCCCTCCTGGGCTTGACCTTTTTGCGTCATCCATCTGGGTGGCATGTAGGTGTGAGAATACACACTTGTATTATTATTGTGATAATCATAGTGACTTTATGATTTATAAGTATGAACATCCAAATTGTTAAGTTGCATTCAAAGTGATGAATCATCTGGGAAACTCTTCGGAAAACTAATGTGATTAACCATAATTAACCACATACCTGTCAAGATGAGTTTGAATGCAAAAATAACTCAACTAATCAAGAAATCAAGAAAGCACACACAAGTTGATCCTGAAAAAGGAATCCAATTTTTCTATCATTAATCATGTCATCATGATCTGTTAATCCTAGTGGTTTCCTAGGGTTATTAGTCCTTTTTAGGTTTTTGAGCATAATTAGGGTTCCACTTCATTTTTATTACTTTAAACCCTAATTTTATAAAATCACTTACAAACCCTAATTGTTTCATCTTTCTTTCACAAAAGATTCTAAGATCATCTTTTAGCAACATGAAACCCTAATTTCGGATTATAAGTACTTTTCTTTTCCTTTTCTCTTATTTAGGGTTTCTAAGCATATTAATCATTATATTAGGTTTAAAACCCTAAATCTTGCAATTGTATCTTTTAAACATGTTAAAATTCATCTTTATCATTAAACAAGTTAACCATGCTCAAATTAATCTATTTGCAATATTAAATCTATCCTTGATTAACAATTAGGGTTTCTGACCACAAATCAACACCCTTTTCATCAAATTATACACTTTTACAAAAATATACTGATTTAGGCTTCCAAATCATTTTTAAACTTATTCCTCGCATTTTTTTGATTAATTTTCATGTATAAACTTATCACATCCGAGCTTTCTAGCAAAATATACGATTTTATCAAGAAAATTCCTTTTTATTGATTTATTTGCTAATTTCAGAAAAACAAGGATCGCCCTATCCATGGTCCGCGGGTCCACTGAGGATCCAACGGCCTAGTATGTGTGCACCTTTCTTGCGATCAAAAGTAAGCCGAAGGACCAAAATGTCCTTACCTATAAAGAAGGCGCAATGGGGTATTCTGGTAAAAGACCGTGTGGTCTTCTTCAACCTTACGCCCGAGCACCACAACTCCTGTGGTCAACTGGGGACTTGACTCTGGGCTTTCAACCTCCTGTGAGCATGCCAGTTGGCCAGGGAGCTTAGCCTCCCTCCGTCAATCCCGACTAGGGGTTCAATTGTAGGCCATGATTACACTGTGACCCTCTCCTACTCGCCGAACTCCAGCGAGGTCTGCTGAGGTGACGAGGGTGAAGGTCAGGACGAAAAGATCAATTTAAGGCATGAAAATACTCCTTGTTCTCTTCCACAGAGGTTGGGGTATCAAAGAGGGGTGCTAGTGCCCTCACGCACCCTTCCCTATATATAGGGTCAGGGCTGGTCCCTGTCGGATTGGGAACTTTCCCAATCGGTGACCAATCCCCTACAAAGTAGGGTTGTTCTTGTTCGTTTTTCTTTCCCGAACTCGAGGAAAACAAAAGCTAGCTTGCCCACTCTCTAGATCACGAGGAAAACTGAGAGGAAAATTCCTCCTGTAACTTATAGAGTCCCAGTCCTAGTGGGACTTAGACGATGAGCGCCAGACATCAGATCAAGATCCAACAGTCCCCCTTGCTCGCGATCAACCAAAGGGAAATACATATTCCTATTTGCAAAATAATGTTATATTTTTGAGAAAATCATATCTCCTAAAGAATAGCTCCTTTTTATCTCAAAATTTAAGGGAAAGTTCATATTGACATTATCTAGCTATTTACGAAATTTGGGAAACAAATTCCAATGGATGAGAAGGTATAAAATGATGACTTCGGGGAAGTCCAAAACTAGCTCTCTTTTCAAGGTGATGTGGTATCTACCTATAATACCATGGTTTCAATGCTTGTTTGTCAATCCGAAGGATGTGGAGAATTTAAGGTGGCATGTAGAGGTTAAGAAAAATAATGATAGGATCCTGCGACATGTGTCTGATTCCCCACAGTGGAAGAAGATTGATTTATTGTATCCTAAATTTGGTGAAGAAGTAAGGAATATAAGACTTGATCTATGTACTAATGGGATGAATCCATGGCACATTGAGCAGCCAACATAGCACTTGGCATGTTGTACTTGTTATATACAATATTCCTCCATGGTTGTGTATGAAAAATAAGTATGTTATGATGTCATTGTTGATATCGGGCCCTAAACAACCTAGAAATGATATTGACATTTATCTTGAACCTCTGATTGATGACTTAAATAAACTATGGGGTGAAGGCGTGATGACCTATGATGCTTTGTGTAGAGAGACATTTCATTTGCATGCTTGTTGTTTTGCACTATTAATGACTTTCCAGCATATGAGAATTTGTCTGGATATAGTATAAAAGGATCCAAAGCATGCCCTATATGTGAAGAGAACATCGATTCATTATGAATAAAACATGATGGAAAGATTGTTATCTTGGTCATCAAAGGTTTCTTCTAAAAATCCATCCTTATTGAAGGTTGTGCAAAGCATTCAATGGATAGAATGAGGAATAGAGTGCCCCTAAACCTATACCTAGGGAGGTTGTTTATGAAAGAGTAAAAGACTTTGTTAATGAATTTGGTAAGAGATAAAAATGTACCATTCCCACACAGAGTGAAAAAAAAACAATCAAAAAGAGGTCATTATTTTGGGATCTTCCTTATTGCTTTGGTAGTTAGACATTGTAAGGATGTCATGCATGTTGAGAAAAATGTTTGTGATAGCGTCATTGGTACTCTGTTGAATATACCAAGTAAGACAAAAGATGGAATCAAATCTAGAATGGACCTATGTGAAATGGGAATAAGGAAAAAATTAATAGAAGTAGTTAGCAGTGATTGAAAAATATATTTATCTCCTGCTTGTTACATGTTGTCTAGAAAGGAGAAGAAATTTTTTTGTGAGTTCTTGCTTAATGTTAAGGTACCACAAGGATACTCTTGTAATATCCATAGACTGGTATCAATGAAAGATCTAAAACTGATAGGTCTTAAATCTCATGATTTTCACACTCTAATTCAACAAATATTGCATGTGGCAATTCAATCTATACTCATGTAAGGTTTGCAATCATCAGACTTTGTTTCTTCTTTAACACTGTATATAGATAAGTTATTGATCCTGAGAATCTCGATAAGTTACAAAGATAAGTGCTTGTTACCCTATGATAGCTTGAGATGTATTTTCCTCCTTCATTCTTTGATATCATGGTACATCTTATTTTCCATTTTACTCAGGAAGTTAAAATGTTGGGACCAGTTTTCTTGCATTGGATATATCCTTTTGAATGGTACATAAGTGTTTTTAAAGGTGACGTTCAAAACCGTTATCATCCTGAAGGGAGTATTGTTGAGGGCTATGTGGCGATGGAGGTTATGTACCTTTGTAATGACTTTCTGAGTTGTAATGAATCTTTTGTAAAAGATAAGAATATTGAGGACTATTCTGGTAAAGGGACTTTAGGAGAATGAGTGTAAGTAATCAGTCGTGAGTTGTGGGAATAAGCTCACTTTTATATTTTACACGACATCAATGAAGCTAGTGTTTATATCACCAAACATACCAATTTCATCAAGAAATAATATCCTTGAGCCAATCCAATGTGGCTTGATAGAGAGCATAACAAGACATTCATTAGGTGGTTTGAAGATAAATCCTTATGTCAACTATCTCAAACACCAAATAATGTTGTTGAAAATATCAAATGCCTCACCTTTAAACAAAAAATGAATGTTAAGACTTATGAAGGGTTTGACATAAATGGGTTCTCATATTACACAAAGCATCAAGATGGTAAGAGCATCGTCGAAAACTATGGGGTTACCCTTTAAGCGTCTTCATTGTTTTTTCTAGTGTGAAAAGTAAGAGTCCACATGAAGATAAAATGTCATATTATGGTGTCATTCAAGACATGTGGGAGTTTGACTATGTAGATTTTAGAATTCCGGTCTTTAACTGTAATTGAGTTGATAACACCAAGGAGTTGTAGTGGATGATTTGGGTTTCACATTAGTGAATTTTAAAAAGATAGGAGAGAAGGGTGAACAATTGATAATGGAATTACAAGCAAAGAAAGTATTTTATATCAATGATCCTGAAAATGAAAAGTGGTCGATTGTTCTTCATGGTAAAAGACAATTCATTGAAGATCCTATAGAAGAAGAAGAGTACTATGACATGTATGATGACTCCAATCCTTTCTCAGTAGGCTTGCCAAGACCAAATATTTAAACTGACACTGACTTATATGTGAATGGATATCACACTGAGTGGGTGTTAATTGATAAAAGATCTCAATATTAGATGCATGCTTTTATTTTTTTAAATGTTAGATATTCATTTTATAACCATATATTTGATTGTTGAATATTTTTATGACATTTTTTCAGATGGCGTATAACCATGAATATCATGACCGTGATGATGCTTACCGTGAGGAGAAACATCATGATGTGCACCTTGACACTAGTGTAAATTGTGGATTTTACAATATGTCGATCTTGTTGTATTGTTTTATCACATTTATAAGTTATATTTGTTTATGACCTATATGTGTTTTTTTGCTAATTTTAGGTTGATGGTGTACATCTTGAGGATCTTGTTCAGCTTGATGAGTAGCATAAACAAATCAAAAATAAGGGGCATCACCATGATGAACAAGTTGATACAACAAAAGGGTAACAAACTAAAGTTGGTCGTTGAGTTTGATCGTGCAAAAAATCCTATTGGAAAGAACCAGAGCTCTTTTGTTTCATATGTAGTGGTTCTTACTCATAGCCATTGTAGTATAGCAGTAGGATCTTGGCATAAAATTGATAAAACCAAGAAATACTTCATATGGAAAAACTATGTGTGAGATATTATCATTTGCAATTATGTTTTGAAAACTATTTGCAATTCTATTTTTAAGAACATTCCAGTAAGTATATGAACTTTTATAAAGCATATATGACCTGGATGAAAAATTGCATCACAAAAAGGTGACGCAACGTTATGGGAGGGTACTGCGGAATTATAGGACAACTCTAACAAGATAATACATACAGGAAGTTGATAAGAGGAGGAACTCAGCCACTGAGCAATGGAGTTATCTTGAACTGGCGACGTGGGAGGTGTTTGTTGCTATGAAAAACACTGATGAATTCAAGGTATTAAGCATCACTCCCGAATTTGAATACAAATTACCTTAACCTTAATTGTTATGTTTTACTTACCAATCACTATTGATAATTGACACTAACTAGGCTGCAAGCAATGCTCACTAAGAAAGGAGTGCATCGAGGTGTCTATGCAAATCTTTGCCAAAAGATACTACATGCGTCTTCTTATCAATAGCCTACTCCTGGGACTATTGAGTCCTCTACTACTACTAAACCTCTACTTCGCCATATATGGATAGCTGGGAGGCAATCCAAACTTGGAGAAACAACCAACCCCGCAACTGCTGAGGCAGTTGAAAAAAATGGTAAAATTCAACTCTCAGAGCAATTAGTATTGATGATTGTTATGTTTTAATTACCAATTACTATTGATGATGATTAACGGGAGCTCCACCAGCAAAGAAAACAAGGCAAGTTCATCCCTGAGGGCACAATGGATGAATTGACAGTTGTTCTAGGTAACCCAGAGCATCTTGGATGTGTTAGGGCTGCATGTGTTGGTGTGGGTATAAGAGCGTTCTTTGATCCATCAGAGTAAATTTGTCTAGAAAGGGAGATTCTCAAAATAGGAGGTAAAAGAATTAATTGCAAAGGAAATTCAGGAAAAGTGGGAGGCTTCTCAGTCTACTACTCAGACAGTACCAACTATGCCACCCCACTCTTCATATAAGGTGGACCCCCCTACGACAGAGGTGGTTGGGAGTAATTTTGTAGACCTAACACCTAGCACATTCGTTGTAAGTATATTATTTGTGACATAGTAGTCTTTTCAAGATGATATTTTTAGGTATATATATAACACACTATGCAAATTTTTAGGGGTTGAGACCATGCCTCTAAAATTACAAGAATATGACATTGCTATGGGCGAGGCTTACCCACCCCTTGTAGGTTCCACACTTCACGGTGTTCCATTACCCGTGGTTGCGATTCACGTGTGCGTGAGGCTTGTCTATGAAGTTTGGAAGAAGTATCCATTGCCATATGACCACCCCGACATTGAGGCCATAGGTGAAGCAGAAGGCGGCCTAGTCGCATGGCCCAAAGTGTGAGTTATCTATACTGATCATGATGTATGGTAAATTTACATCATGTTTGTATCTATATATATATGACAATTGATATGAAATTATGTATATGCAGGACACAGGGCCTAAGAAACCTCATAGAGCTTGTCCTCCTCCACCTTAACCTCCTCCTCAATTACCTAGTTGACTTGCACAAGACCTATTTGACTTGATAGGTCCTCAATGAAGGGGTATGACGCTATTTATACGTGAACATAAAGAAGATTCATCTATGATGGTTTATATTAAGGAGGACGTTGTAGGTCAACGTTATGATACTAGTATATTTCTATAAGATGTTTTAGAGTTGTTTCGTTATGCTTGTTTGAATACTTCTATGATAGAATTTTAGATCTGGTGAGATCTTACCTTGCTATATACCACATTTTATATATGGTGATATATTTTCTATATATTAATACATACATGATATATGTTTTACAACCACTTACATAGGGTCTATACAGAGTTTTCAACAACCCATGTGGGATTTTTAGTGCCATCCTTCATTAGTCGTGTGATTAAAGACCCTACATTTTTTACCCTATATTACTCTACCGCATTTAAATATTTTGGTAAAAAGAAAAAGAGTGTGATATTAGCTCCATACAGTGTTAGGTAAAGTTACTTACTTTACTTATAATTTTGACTTAAGAAATTACATTTCATTGTGGATTTTGAGTTATATTTTTTTTACCTTCTTATCACTCAGGAATAATCATTGGGTCATATTGGTTGTTGTCCCCGTGACGCTAGTTGTTTATTATCTAGATCCTAAGGGTGAAAAAATAGATGATGGGGACAATATTTAAAAAAGAAATTATTCACGTGAGTAAATTTTTATATTTATATTCAATATATAAATATATATATATATATATCTGTGTGTGTGTGTTACGTGACTATTTAGTGATGTCAATTCAATATATTAAATTAACATATATGGCTATACAACAATTCAAAAAGCTGGAGGAAAGGTGGACACAAAAAACAAAGTAATAATTTGGGAGAATGTTGAGGTAGTTTTCTGACTCCAACATATATTTATGCCGACTATGCTTACTTCTATTTATTAACATTTTGTATGTTGAAATTTATATTATTCTGTACAAGACAACAGTCGGGCATGCATATTCTACGTGATGCGGTATATGAACATGATTGCCAGATAAGCGGTAGTAGACATCAATGAGATACATAATATAATCCATATATATAGTCTTGATCATTATAAGTATATAGTCTCATTAGATAATGCGTGCATATCAAACTTATTTATTATATACGTCATTCTCTTTGTAGGTATCTAAAATGAAAGAATTTGAAATGCTAGAAAACCTAGTAAACGTACACATACCTTATACGAGAGAACAACTAGATGAGACACGAGAACAATGGATAGAAACCTTCAAAAGTGAAGTGAACTTTGAATTTGATTGGGATGAAGAAGAATGGTTTTTCTAAAGTTTGATGTCAAAAATTCTATTATACATGTGATACTTATGACTTCTTGCAACTCTAAATTTGATGCATACATACGTGAATGATGATCTATATACAAGTGTGTGAATGTGAAAATGAATGAATGAATGTGAAGATAAATGAATTATGATTGTACATGTGATGAAATGGAATAGGAGAATGGATAAAATTTTGTGCATATTAGGTTTGTTACTACATGTTTGGTGGCCTTTTTTAAGCGGAACTCACAAGATGTTGTTAACCTGTAGTTTGAAACTGAACATTGTTGACTAACCGGGCAGCAGGCTGCATGCATTCCATTTAAAAAAAATAAAACTTAGTCGTAGGTTGTATAAAAAACCAACACTATAGGCCTAAGTCGTCGATTTTAGTAAAATAACCAACATTAAAGGACAAAACTAAAACGGTCGTGTTGGACAACACGACCTCACTAGGTAGCATGTCATCATCGTCAATTTATTAGATATAAAATTTATTAGATATAAACGTCATTGACATCAAAATCGTCAGTTATTTGGGCTGCAATCGACACTTTAAATCATGATAGGTGTCACTTTTATACCGAATCGACGATGTAGAGTACTTTACTAGTTACACATGTGACCTGATATGGCTCTTTCGACGTCAGTTTTAGGCATGCAACCGACGCCTAAGACTCCTATCTGTGTCAGTTTCTTTTATCCACCCCCGCGATCCGATTTTGTCATCTCTAAAGAATCGATACCTTAGACATGTGGTTGTAGTGTCGCCCACTTAAGTGTCAATTTTTAATTGATGTTACATGATTATTTTAACCGACTATACACACACACATATATATATGTGTGTGTGTGCGCGTGTGTGTCTCAATGTATAGTGTACCAATATTGCAACAACAAAAGGAGTATATAGCAATAACTATTAGTCATGCATCGTGGTTAATGATAAAACGGAACTTCTCCTCGTTACACATCACAGAAATTTCATTTTTTTATCAATATATTTTGCTAAGTTCAATTGCAACTTAGCGTGCTTAGCATGCTTGTTTTGTTTGTAATATCTAAATGGATTTTCCCACAATTATATGGATGAGACCGAGGATGCATAAACTTTATCATTTTCATGTTTGATCATTCGAGAAACATTATTTCATTGGCGAAGTGGATAATAACCGTCAAGAGGAAAGATCAATACTTAATTAGTGAATCAAAAAGAGGGTTTATTATAACAACAATTAATTCTGTCACAAATAGTGTCTTTTAACTTAATTACTTGTACTTACGAATTTGCTCAACCGATAACGTTGATCGGTTTGTTAATCGCTAGTCAATGGTCGAATACTCAGTTGGTACACAGAAACGAGGGCCTCAATGGCAGTTGGTGCATCAGAAGTAGATGTATATTATAACACTAACTAAAGATCCTACATCAAGGTCAGTAATGGGAGTAGTAGGCCGTCACCTTGCAACATTAAAACGTTATCATCTACTTTTATTTGTTGGTTCAACTGACAACATAACCAGTGTGTTAGCATCAGGTTTTAATATCCAACTGGTGCTTCAATAAGAGGGTTTATTATGATAACAAATAAAAGCTATGCATTGGATTTAATGATAGATATGATACACTCCTCCACCACGCAATATTAAAAGAATATCATATTTACACTTATAAGTTAGTTCAACCAATAAAAGTAATAGAGCTGAACTCCACTTCGCAACGAACAGTTTATGAAAAATAACCAAAAAGAAAGGGACGACTTGCGGGCAACGATGGGCCGCAGTTTCCAAAACCATCGAATCTAGTGCTGCTCTCGTCTCCCGCCCATTTTTGCTGTCCTTTTTAGGGTCCGTTACAAATACGCTTTCCAGTCGCTTTCTCCTCAATATCTTTCGCTTCCAGATGACCGATCCAGCGGTCAAGGGCATTTCTTTGACATGTTCTCATTCCAAAACCTCTTATTGTCCTACTGCCCTGCTTGAAAAACTCTGTATCGGTTGTTTCTCCGCCTCTCTGTCTGGCACCTCCAGCTCGTTTCAGCTACAGGCTTCAATACGTCGAGGAAAGCTTTCTGGACTGAACACCCATGGGAAGAACTCCGGTTAGTGCTGGCTTTCAATAACTGTCTGTTTTTTCAGGCCTTCATTACTCTCTATTGCCTTGCTTCTGATTGTGTGTGCTTGGGAATCTGGGATAGTCTCGCTTTATGGTATGTTGCATACTTCCATGGATTGTGGTGAAGTTTTTGCTTTCCGTTTTCCTCATCATGCGTGTGGAGGACCATGCATTAAAATTCTTTTTCCTTCTACTTTTAGAGTAGCACATTATCTGGATTCTATATTTTCTGTTCTATATATATGAGATAGAGCTCATCTTTAAGAAGGAAACTCACTTATCTTAATGTATATAGCCACTGTCATGATCAAACAGTGTTTTCAGCACCAACAACCTTAGGTTCTAATTTTATCAATGCCATTGAGTATCAAAGGAACTCTTAGTTTTGACTAGAAAAAAGTATGTTCAACTACAAAGAAACTATAAATAAGAAAATGGTGTCAGATGCATAGGCAAGATTATTCTCAGCATGTGAGAAGCATCCTATAGCTATTAGAGAAGAAGGACCGGCATTGTCAATATTGGATATGACACTAATACTGATTGGATATTACACAGATACATAATTAATCCTGTACTGAAGGCTCATGTAAATTAGCTTGCGCATACAAAATTGAAACTAGGCCAGTCAATGTTTCTTTATTGGTGAGGTGGGGTTGGTAATGTCACGACTCATGACTAGATAATCGACAGGCTCCTGTACCATACCAATATACACTTGATTAGTTAGACTGCGCTACTCTGTAAGCAATTAGGTCGCTTAGCTTTGTTCAAATGACTTATCAGGAATCTTATTTTGATAAGATCATTTAGGAGTTAAAATGTAATCACAATTTTCCTTTCTTTTAACTAGGCTTGTTGACAGTCATTGTAAAACCGTGTTTCTCTTCCTTTAAAGCAACGTTCAGATAAAATGTAAAGAAGCAGATCAATAAAAGGAAAATAAGAGAATCTCAGGTTTTTAGCTGGCCAGCATTTGCTATATGAGCTCATTGACTTCTTTAAACTCAATATCACTCTAGTAAACAATAGATCCGATCTATATTACCTTCTATTGTATTTGGGATTTTTACTGAAACGGATTGCCGATAAAGTTCTATTAAGTAGTGCATAACTTTGGTCCAAAGTACAGTAAGACCCCCCTCCCCCTATGATCAAAACCATCTCCCTGCGTTACTTTCAGATTCAGAAAGGTTGTAAGTGTCTTGACCATATTGTTGGGTGCCTATATGTTCCTGTCGATATAACCTTCAACAAAAATGATCACTTCTTCTCTTTGACTAGGCTCCACTTTCCCCACCAGCTCAGATGATCTCTCTTACTAAACCTTTTCCACCACATTATGATCATGTCCCTGTGCATGATCCTCTCCTACGTCCTCCGCCTCTACCTCCCCAATGTTACCCCAAGGTGTATCACCGGAGAAAGGACGTTGACCCACAAGCAACTACTCTGCCATCATTATTTGCTCCGATACAATCAGACATACTAGTGGTACTTCAAAAAGGTATACTTTCTTCCACAATTAAATACTTCATGTCTAACAATTGCTGCCTTACCCATCTTCTTCTTCAGCCCTTGCCTTTGCCACTGCCTAGGCACTACTATTATCCCTGCACTTTGGGTGGAAAGGATTCTATGGTGCTGGCTTTCCACAGTTGTGCTTTTTTTTTTTCAGGCCCTAATTGTTCTCTATTTCTTTTTTTTTTTTTCTATTCGTGGGGTGCTGGGGATACTCTTGCTTTACGGTAAGTTGCATACTTCCATGATTTGGGGCTAAGTTTTTGTTTTCCATTTTCCTCATCATGTGTGTAGAGGACCATGTATGGAACTTCTTTTTCCTTCTTGATAAACTGAGTATCTGGATTCTAGTTTTTCGATGCTATATATATGAGATAGAGCTCATCTTTGAGGAGAAGGAAACTCACTAATATTAATTTATAGCCACTGCCATAATCAAACGGTGTTTCAAGTGCATCAAACTTAGGTTCAAACTTTATCAATGTCGTTGACTATCAAAGGAAATCTTATTTTTTTAGTAGAAAATGTTTGACCTATGGCTCAAGAGGGGGGAGGGTGAATTGAGCTAAAATCACTTAAACAACATTCAGTAGACCTTCATAATCTATCTCAAAATAAATATGCAAATATGAAAAATAAGGAAGAGAGAGATCGAACAATCTACGAGTGATAGTCATATTTTAATGATTCCATCTCAAAGGATGTAGCCTCTCTACCTAGAGGGGTCAACCTCTAAAGTTTTTAACCTTGGTTAACTTTCTATGTTCCATTATAAGATTTACACTTACCGACAAACTTTTCAAGATCGAAGGTCAAATTAGCTTTCCTGATATAGGCAAGGGAGCCAACAACCTTACAAGGGATATAATTATCTTTATGAGGATCTTCGTCCCTTCAAAGGACTTACCCATTTTTTACCAACAGTTTTCAGTCCTAAGGACTTGTCCACTATTAACAAGGATTTTTTGCCTTTGACTTCACTTTCACCAATGAGAAGCTATGACAACTAAATGATGCCTTCCATTTCTTTCGACCAATATCCATCAGATCCTCTTATGCAAGAGACTTGTTTCTTCACCAAGGGGGCGTGTTCCTTTTCTAAGGACACATGTCCTTCTTCTGTCTTGGACAAGAGAGAAAATTACACTTCTATTGAAAGAGACGGGTTGATAGGTAGAGAAGTGAGAACCTCATAAGATATAAATGATAAGGATAACTCTCTTACAAATCTATTTTTCATTCTAGTGGATGTAGTAAGTGATTAAACTCATAAGAGTAGGTAAGAACTATTTGGGAACTTCTCTCTCTACTATAAAACATGTGCCTTATGGGCCATGTGGCTAACCATGGGGTGAAACCCAATGACATCCCTATTTATAGTTGAGGATGCCTCCTAGTCTTTAGAATCCATTGAGACAAATTCTAGTTGTTATTTGTGTAGGGAAATACGACATCAAATAGGCAGTAGAAAAAAAAATACTAACATATTTCCCATTAACTAGTGGATCTCATTAATAACTATGCAATGAAAAAGATAGTTTCACGAAGATATACCTGATCCTGGAGCATGTCCAACGACAATCCTCATTGATGTAGATGTACACTCTGCCATGGATGGTGTCTGTGCAGCTCTTGGTTGGACTAGGACTTGGCTGATTGCTCCTCTACAGACAGCAGACTCGAACGTTTTTGTCGTCGTCTGTGGTAGTTCCTCTCGTCATAGACTGCTGGCTGAGGTCATCCTCCTTAGAGATGGACAAAGGTTACCTCGCCTCTATTGAAGTCCATACAGAGCAACCAGAACTCATGTCGTCCTACTGTAACAGACGGAAAGGAGTTGTCCCTCTCGTTGGTGTACTAGTCACCAACCTTCTCTCTCCCAACAATGAGCCCCAATTGTTTCTCACCCTTTCTATCCCTTCCTAGTCTTGGGATCTCTTGGTTACCACAATCAGAGAGGACAACAATTGTCAGAGCAACTGATTCTCAATTATTCATGTTGTGCTATGGGAAGCCCCCAATATCCCTCTATTTATAGTCGAGTTTAGGGCCAAGGTTCCCAGTCGGTGTAGGAGTGGAAGACACTAAAAGATCTTGAATTTTCACAACAATTTTAGAAATTTTACATCCTGTGGCAGCCGAAACAATCATCTGGCAACCCAGATGGTCATCTGGCACACGAGACGGTCGTCTCGCATTGTGAGATCGTCATTTTGCAATTTTCTAGTTTTGTACATGTTTTGACAATTCAATTCCAATTGATGCATAACACAACATCAACACCAATCTTTGATGCAATCGAATTACACTCCCAAACGAGTTGTTTGGTACAGATGAGATGGTCTTCTCGCACCACATGAAATGGTCGTCTCACACAAGAGAGATGAGCATCTCGCAGCCCAGGTCAAGCTGAGTTCCACCCAATGTATATTACAATCAACCTCTCACTCCAAACGGTTGTTTCAACACTTAAACTAATTTTTTGACAGTCTAGTCAGTTGATTTGTAGCATGAATTGAATACCTAAATGCTTTAGTAATCAATCCAATCATCATTCAAGATCAAACTCTTCTTCTATATGAGTTCCTATGTGTGTGACCATATAGGTCTCACATTATGTTGCAGTGAATGTCCATAACAACTTATGACACCACAAGCAATATGTGGTGCCTAATCACATATCATTGCTACCCAAGTAATTGGAAAGTTGGAGAACAACTTCATCCTACAATCTATGTATGGTGTTATAGTATTTGTATAATTCCTTTGTCACTGATATCCGGATTGAAATCAAAGAATGGATCTATCATCCTATTCAATATTCAATCTATGTTTCTTGCTATAGTAGAATGTATGAGATATGAGTAAGCTCAATAGTGTATATTGACTCACATGTACATGGCCATGTATTTCTCAGTCTTGCTAACTCAAGTGGCCTTGGATGTCATATCCCATAGGAGGGACAAATCCCATCTCTATCACTCACAGTTAGTCCCCATGTGCCACAGTCACCCAATCATCACCTTTATAACAACCCATGTTTTAGGATTGCGTTGGATGATGTCAAAGCATATCGACCGACATGTGTTGAGTGCAGTGATTTTAGGTGTAAGAACCACAAACACTATGAGAGCTGACTATCACTACCACGGTAATGGTTTCCATGTGTCAGTCTCATGGTGGGTCTGTCCGATACACGATTCTCTAACATGTATCTGTGTGCTCGGTTTGAATTGCCATGTCATGACTAATGAAATTATGTCATCAACCAACTCACATTCAGGTCTTATATGTTATTGTTGTCTATCAACCTTTTACAATAACAACTGATCAGGGACATAATGAGAATGTATATACTCTTAACATTTGTATGATCTCATTCTTCCAAGTCACATACTTGAAGACATACGTCATTGAGTAATATCATTCTCTAGATATTTATTATGTTATTTCATAATCTCAAAAGTGAATAGACATAAAAAATTGGAAGCTTGCCTTTATTAATAATCAAATCATTTAAAAGTTATGTCATTACAATCATCATATGATTGGCTCTCTGGGCATACATACCACCAGACTCCCACTTGCACTTAGAGCCAATCACCCATGAAGCGTATCCCGAGTGACCTAACATGACCATCATGCTTCTGTTGCAAAAGTTCCTTTGTCAAGGGATCAACAATATTGTTCTTAGTTTGTACTCTTCATATCTTTACATCTCCTCACTGTACCATCTCTCGTATGAGATGGAACCACCTTTTTATATGCTTGGAATGTTGATGTGTTCTGGGTTCCTTAGCTTGTGTAATAGCTCCATTGTTGTCACAATATAGATCGATTACGTTGTTATTCCTTGGAATGACTCCAAGTTCAAAAATGAACTTTTTGATCCATACAACCTCCTTTGCTATGATGCAACAATATACTCGGCCTCCATTGTAGAATCGACAAATATCTCTTACTTGGAGCTCTTCCAGCATACAACTCCGTTGTTTAGGCAAAACACAAATCCTGAATGTGATTTGTAATCATCTTTGTCAATTTAGAAGCTTGCCTCGGTATAACCTTTTACCACCAACTCTTCCTCTCCTTCGTAAACCAAGAACTAACCCTTAACCCTTCTCATGTACTCAAGGATGTTCTTCATGATTGTCCAATGAGAATCACCTGGATCTGACTGATATCTACTCTTCATGCTCAAAGCATATGAGACATCTGGACTGGTGCACAACATCGCATCATGATGGATCTAATTGCCGATGCATATGGAATCATACTCATGCGCTCACTTTCTTCACAAGAATGGGGACATTGAACTTTAGACATGGTAAATCCATGTAGCATAGGCAGGTTTCCTCTCATTGAGTTCCCCATGCTTAAACTCTTCCACAAGTTATCCATGTATGTGCTCTGACTTAGTCTAAGAAGCCTTCTTGATCTATCTCTATAGATCTTTATCCCCAATATGTAGGATGCTTCTCCCAAGTCATTCATAGAGAATGTATTTCTAAGCCATGTCTTTACCTTTTTAAAGTAAGGATGTCATTCCCCATCAAAATTATGTCACTGACATACAATATGAGGAATACTACCATGCTCCCACTAACCTTCTTGTATACAAGGTTCATCTTCATTTTGAACAAAGTCAAACTCTTTGATGGTCTCATCAAAATGAAGATTCCATCTTCGAGATGCTTGCTTCAATTCATAGATTGAACTTTGTAGTTGATAAATTTTATTTGCATCCTTTGGATTGATAAAACTCCCAGGTGTATCATATACACATCCAAAGAAGATTCTCTTTATGGAATGTGATTTTCACATCCATCTGCCAAATCTCATAGTAATGATAAACTATAATAGCAAGCATGATCATGATGGACTTAACGAAGGCCACTGGAGAAAAGGTTTTGTGATAGTTAACATCTCAAACTTGTTTGAAATCCTTTGCAACCAATATTCCCTTATAGGTTTGTACTTTTCCATCCATGCTTGTCTTCTTCTTGAAGACCCACTTGCACCCTATGGGTTTTACCCCTTCAGGTGGTTCCACCAAGGTCCATACCTTGTTGGAATACATGGATTCCATCTTAGATGTCATGGCCTGAAGCCATTTATCAGACCCTGGTCCCTCAATAGATTCTATATAGGTTGTTGGATCATCATCTATGACCAACTCACCATCTTCCTAAGCCACAAGATATCGAAATCTCTCAGGTTCAAGGCGTGTCATACTAGATCGACGAGGTTCCTATGTTACGTGAGGAATTTGAGTTTCCACAACATTTTGTGATTCTCTTTGTTCCTCTTTTACATCTATGGCTTCAATGTTCTCTTGTTGGTCTTGAACCTCTTTGAGTTCTACTTTCCTCCCACTAATTCCTTGGCAATGAATTGCTTTTCAAGGAATGTAGTCTCTCTGGAAACAAACACTTTGTTGTCAGTTGGGTTATACAAGTAGTATCCCTTGGTTTCTTTAGGATATCCAACAAACTAGCATTTATTAGACTTAGGGCCAAGCTTTTCAGGAAACATTTTCTTGACATAATATTCACATCCCCAAATCCTCATAAAAGACATTTTGGGACGCTTCCCCATCTATATCTCATATGGTGTCTTTTGAACCGATTTTTACTGTACTTGTTTAAGTGTAAACGTGGCAGTTTTAAGAGTATACCCCCAGAAGGAACTTGGAAGATCAACAAAACTCATCATAGATCGCACCATATCCAAAAATGAGTCATTCCTTCTTTCTGATACACCATTATGTCATGGTATTCCAGGTGGAGTCCATTGATACAATACCACATGCTCGTAGAAGGTTCTCGAACTCTTGGTTCAAGTATTCTCCATCTCAATCAGAACAAAGTGTCTTAATACTTTTACCAAGATGGTTATGTACTTCATTCATGAACTCTCTGAACTTTTCAAGATTTTATGACTTATATTCCATCAGGTAAACATAGCCATACATACTGAAATCATCAGTAAAGGTGATGAAGTATCGATAACCACAACTAGCAATTGTTCTAAAAGGGCTACACACATCAATATGTATGAGTCCTAATAGATCACTAGCCCTCTCACTATTTCTAGTGAAGGGAGACTTGGTCATATTACCCAGTAAACAAGATTCACATGTCTCTATTGATTCAAAATCAAAAGAGTCCAGATAACCATGTTTATGGAGTTTGGATATGTGTTTCTCATTTATGTGCCCTAGAAGAAAATTCCAAAGGTATGTTTGGTTTGTGTCATTGATTTTTTTTTCTTTTGGTATTTATGTTATATACGCTTGTCTCTAGATCTATCAAGTATATATCAAAAGACATTGGGTCATTGTCATAAAAGATCCTATCTTTGCTAATAGAACATCTTCCATTCTTTATAAAAAAATTTGAATCCGTTCTTGTCCAAACAAGATACATATATGATGCTCCTATTAATAGCAAGTATGTAATAGTAGTTTTCTAACTCTATTACTAGCCCACTTGGCATAGATAACTCATAGGTTCCAACTATGTTGGCTGCAACTCTTGCACTATTTGCAACTCACAGTTCTACCTCACTTTTCTCTAAAGGTCTACTTCTTTTTAGATCCTTCACACTTGAGAAAATATGTGATCCACATTCGGTATCTAGTTGTATATACGAGAAGTAGAGATCTTAATCCCTTGATTCGTCTTCCTAGATTCCCTTCTCCTTATCCTTATTATGAGTGAAAAAGATTTGGACTTTATCTTAGCCACAAAATGCTTCTTGGGTTTTCCTTTGTTCTTGGACTCAACTCCGTTAATCATCATATTTTCCCATCTTCATTTGAGCTTCAACACTTATCAAAATGTAAAGAAACTCTAACAAGTATCCAACCATGTCACTCAAGTGATAACACTTGATAACCTATCTATATGATTTAGGCAATGATTGCAAAATCATATTTGTGGCCAACTCTTGGCCTAAAGGAAATCCTAGTCTTTCAAGATGCTTCATATGCCCAATCATATTGGGCATATGAGGTTCTACTAGATCTCCCTATGTCATTTGTACTCAAATATTGCACTAGAGACATCATACCTTTCATGTTTATCATGTTGTTTATGCAAATTATAGTTCATACATCCCATAATAAGGTTGCTGATGTCTACAACACCATTGGCATGCTTCAAAGAAGCATCCATATCAGTCTTAGGTGAATTTAGAGTGGATATTGGCACTGGCATTTTAGGATCATGTAGAACATTTCTCAAGGTCCTAAACTAGTTATGGAAATAAATCTCATTTAATTCATCCAATTGTGATGATTGAGTATTTTCCATTTGATTCTATAACAGAAAATTTGCATCTGTAAAAAATATATTGATTTGATTTGATTTGAAAAGTAGATATTAATTAGGTATTTAATTAACTATCACTCCCACTATTTTGTCTAAATTGATAGCCCTAACTACCAATTTGGAAGATTGCAAAGTACAATCTTCTAGTGGGCCAAGATCCATATTTCGTCAAGCCATGACTTAGCCACAACTTGATTATTTAGGTAGCCAAAACTTACCAATTGCATTTATATACAACTTTTGGATAGATTATCTGTGCAACTCTTTTCCATAATCATCTTTATACCTATGGTGTCTGGTCTGACTAAGTTATCACCAATTAAGTCTGACCAAAAAGCCAACATGATAGGATATGTACCCTTCTTTGGCAGATCTACATACCTAGAATCACACTTCCACGAGATAGACATCACACCAAGTTTTGGCATAAACTACACTTGGTCGATCAATTGTTTCATGTATGCTGCTTATGGAAGGAATCTCAAACTTAATACTATATTAAGGGATTTTGTATAATACATATACATTAACCAATCACCACATATATAATACATATCTTATACATGCTATAACCCACAAAGAAAACATGCAATAAACAAAAAATGATGATTATGTCCAGTCTAATATAATTCCTTGGAGCCACAAGGAATTACCACAAACTAGGGTCTACACCACATGCAGAAACTTGTTGTTGAGGAAGATCTGTGTTTGCCAATCTGGGCTAATCAGTTCAGCCTTTGAATCGGCCATCTCGCCTCTAGACCGATCAGTTGGTCTTCACACCGGTCATTTGGCCACTGGCTCCACCATCTTCTGGATCCTCCAGTCGAACAGTCGGGTCTACCAGTTGATTAGGTTGGCTCATCCTCCTCGGTCCTTCTTGGTCCTCCAGCTGGTCAGGTCGCCTCCCAGAAGATCGGATGGCCTGGCGTGGAATGTCTTCTTCTTCGTCATAATAAGAAAGTAAACTATCCTACTATTACATGATTAGAGAGAATCCTTGAGTTACATTTGAGGGGAGTAAATGTATAAGAGAATAATATTGTTACATTGGGATGATAATAGAGAGGCTTAGTTCACAGATCCACATATCAAACATACAACCATCATGCACAAATAAAGGGTATTGGACATAACCACGCTACACATCCACCATCAAAACTCATTTTAGGGTGACACATTTAATTTGGATATATATATATATATATATATAGGGCGTTCATTCGTTGCCCACGTGGGTAGCCTAGATTTTCGCTACCCGGCAGCCAAAAAAGTAACTCTCCTGGCCAAAAAAGTAACTCTGCTGTAAAAAAAGTAACTATGGTGAACAAAAAGTAACTACACGAATAAAAGAGTAACTATGTACAAAATATACAACAGATATATATAAGGACGGGTTTTTTTATTTTGGAGGGACAAATGATATTGTTTTTGGCTAAAATCTTTTGGAGAGCTAGACAAAATAGTCCTATATAATTTTGAATTTTGTTTTTGAAAAAAAAGTTTGCCGAAGGGTGGGCGGGTAGCTACCAGCGCGGGCAATAAAGATGGACCCATATATATATATATATATATATATATATATATATATATATATATATATATATATAGAGAGAGAGAGAGAGAGAGAGAGAGAGAGAGAGAGAGAGAGAGAGAGAGTCAGGCTAGTGTACACTTGAGTGCACTGGGGGAACTAGACACCTTAGTCATTTTTTAAGATACAGTAAATTTTTGAAAAATCTAAACCATTGATCTACTTAATTATCATAAGAACGTGCTATATAATAAATTTTAGCTCATTTGGACAATTATAGGTCATGCATCTAAAGGAGGCAAAAATCATGTATTTCAAAATCGTTTAGTGCGTCGATTTTGTTATCCTTGGATGAGTGACTTACACTCATCCAAATGAGTTCAAATTTTATATGTGACCTATATTATTATTGCAACCATGAAGATCAATGGATTAGATTTTAGAAAAACATGGTCTAGATAGGCAAACACCATTGGGGTGTACGACGTGATCTGTACACTAGAGTGTATTCTAGCCTGACTATATATATATATATATATATTATATATGTAAGTATATATATATATATGTATATGTATATATATATATATGTATATGTGTATGTATATGTATATGTATATAAGTATATATGTATATGTATATATGTATGTATATGTATATATATATGTATATGTATATGTACATGTATATATATGTATATATATATATATATATATATATATATATATATATATATATATATATATATATATATATATATATATATATATATATATATATATTGGATTGTTATGTGGTGATTAGTCAGATGTGCATATCCATCGTATGCAATAAATAAACATGATAAAACTAAAATCCGATCATATTTATTATCCTAAAATATAATTAATTTGCGTGGCTCTGATACCACTGTAGGAAAATATGACATCAGATAAGCAGCGAAAACAAAAAAATTATTGACATATTTCCCCATTAACCAGCGGATCACGACAATAACTATGTAACAGAAAGGATGGTTTCACGAAGATATACCTGGTCCCGGGGCAAGTCCAATGACAATCCTCATCGATGTAGGTGTGCACGCTGTGTTGAACAGTGTTCGTACAACTCTTGGTTGCACTGGGACTCATTTGATTACTTCTCTAGGGACAACAGACTCGAACATCATCATCTGTGGAAATTCCTCTCGTCACGGACTACTGACTAACGTCGTCCTCCTTAGCGGCGGGAAAATGCTACCTCACCTCTAGAGAAGTCCACATGGACCAACTAGAACTCTTATCATCCTGCTAGAACAGACACAAAGGAGTTGTCCATCCTATTGGTGTACTAGTCACTAACCTACTCTCCCACAATAACGATCATCAGTTGTTTTCTCCCTTGTTATCCCTCTCTAGTCGGGTAGGACTTGCTTTGACTCTCTTGGTTACCACAACTAGAGAGGAAAATAATTGTCAGAGCAACTAATTCTCAATTATCTATGTTGTGCTCTGGGAAGCCCCCAATACCCCTCTATTTATAGTCGGGATTAGAGCCAGAGTTCCTAGTCTATGTGGGAGTAGAAGGGATCGGAAAATCTTGAATTTTGACAAAAATTCTAGAAATTGTGTAGCCTGTGACATTCAAAACAGTCGTATGGCATAGGATATGGTCATCTCGCACCATGATATGGTCATTTTGCAATTTCCCAATTTTGTACATGTTTCGAGAATTTAGTTCTAATTTATGCATAAAATGATGTCAGCACCAATCCTTGATTCAATCGAATTACACCCCCGAACCAGCCGTTTGGTGTAGAAGAGACGCTCGTCTCACACAAATAAGATGGGCGTCTCACAGTCTGGGTTAGGCTTAATTCCATTCAATGTACAATACAATTAGTCTGTCACTCCAAACGGCTTTCTCAACACTTGAACTGATCGTTTGGCAGTCTAGTCAGCTGATTTGTTGTGTGAATTGAATACCTAAACACTTTACTAATCAATCCAATCATCATTTAAGATCGAACTCCTCTTCTATATGAGTTCCTATGTGTGTGACCCTATAGGTCCAATATTACATTGGCAATGAATGTCCATAACAACTTATGACACCACAAGTAATAAGTGGTTCCTAGTCTACATCATTCCTACCCAAGTAAATGGAAAGTTGGAGAACTACTTTAACCTATAATCTGTGTATGGTGTTATAGTCTTTTCATAGTTCCTTTGTCACTGATATCTATATTGAAATCGAGGCATGGATTTGTCATCCTCTTCAATATTCAATCTATGTTTCTTGCAATAGAAAAATGTATGAGATATGTATAATCTCAATATCATATATTGACTCACATGTACATGGACATGCATTTATTAGTATTGCTAACTCAAGTGGCTTTGGATATCATACTCCCATAGGAGGGACAAATCCCATCTCTTTCACTCACACTCAATCCCCATGTCTTTATAACAACCCATTTTTACCATTGTGTTTGATGACGTCAAAGCATACCAAACGACATGTGATGAGTGTAATGATTTCAAGTGTATGAACCACAAACACCACCATCACTATGAGAGCTAACTATGACTACTATGGTAATGGTTTCCATTTGTCATTCTCATGGTGCGTCTGTCTGTTACATTGTTCTCTAACATGTATATGTGTACTTGGTTTGATATCGCCATATCATGACTAATGAGATTCTATCATCAACCAACTCACATTCTGATCTTATGTGTTATTTTGTCTATCGACCTTACACACTAACAACCAATCATGGACATAATGAGAATGTATATATGCTTAACATCTACATGATCTCATTCTTCCAAGTCACATACTTGTGGACATACATCATTGAGTAATATCATTCTCTAGATATTTATTATGTTCTTTAATTATATCAAAACTAAATAAAAAAAATAAATTGGAAGCTTACATTTATTAATAATCAAATCATTTACAAGTTATGTAACTACAATCATCATATGATTGGCTCTCTAGGCATACATTCCAACAATTTGGAGTCTCCAACATATTTGTTTTCATCTTTAAACTCCCTTTAATGACTATATTGCACTTTCAAAATCAACTGCTACAATGTCATTATCCACGGTTCATTACAATAAATCGGCCAAAGGACTTGCTACAATACCATCATCTGGGTTTTGCAATAGTAAAACTCAATCGATAGACCTACTACATCACTTTCGTCCAAGTTTCTTGTCAATGAAAATCAACCAATGGGCAGTTCAAGAACTCCATAAATAATGATTTTATATGAGTTTTGTTTCAATGAAACTCGACCTAGAAGTATTCTATGTACCATCATGAGAGTTTTGTATCACAAAAACTCAAATGACAAACCTTTCTATTTTTTGTTTTCTAAAACTTCCCAAGTAGAGTATTAATTCAGGCTAATTAAATAGATTTCATGTATGAGCTTAATCGCAAGTCATACAATCATTACAGATTTATACCAAACATTTAAGGAGAAATCTTGATGCTTGTGAATGTATAACTATGGTTTTAAAAGTGTGCACGAGGTGGCCCTTGGTACACCCTAGGGATGCACCTGAACTAGGTTTTATGAGGCCAGCACCTGAATTGGGTGAGGCATACCTCAGAGCTGCACAGTGTGACCTTGAAGCATAAGCGTCGTCAAAATAGAGAATAGAAGGAAAGGAGGAAAAGAAGAAAACATACTCGATTTGAGGTCGAAGGGTGCAACACCCACTACTGCATCTCCACTACCACATCTCCTTCCCCATGTGGCTATGGCGTTAACTGATCATCGTAGAAGCAACATTCTCTTTTGATAACGATAGCATAAACATGAACTTCTCACTTTGTTCATGCTTGCGGCAATAGCAGTAGCTACTAAAAGTGTGGGTTGCGGTTCATTTGTTTTTGGGACATGCGAGGGAGAGAGAGGTCGAGGGGAGGGGCATAGGTCAGGAGATGTTGGGGGGAGAGGCATGGGGAGTGGTGTGAGCCGTCATGTGACTGGGTTTAGGGTTTATTTTTAATGTAATGGGATATGGACTGGAGTTGGTTGGACCGACTATAATATAATAAATATAAATAGTTCATTACTATATACATGTATAAATAATTTAATTAATAACACTAGTACAGAAAACTAAAAGTAATTAAGCATGTACTCAATAAATAATGGCTCCTTATAATAGATTAATAAATATATCTATATAATTATATAATATATAGCATGTATATACTGTCTTGGTACTCGATTGCCTTGAGGCTAGCACCTCGTCTTGTTGAGGAAAAAACATCTTATTATGCCTCAAAACACTTTAAACTTTTTGTATGGTTTGATTTCTCCAAACTAGGATGTATAAGATTAGGCATTTGGAGTGTTTCTATATGAAATCACTCATGTAGTAACATTAGACACAACTAAGTGAAATGGTTTAATCATCATCAAAACAATGACTTAGTCAATTTAGACTCTTGAGTCAACATTCTTCTCCTTTTTGTCAATGGCAAATCATTTCATAGTTGGACTGAAAGCATGCAAGTAAAATCATGTCATTGGAGAAATTAGGAGTTTCAAATAATTGAGTATAAATACCCCCCTCAAATCCTATATCTCCTATACGGTTTAGCTTTCATATCATTTATAGAATCTATCTCTTATCCCTCTTTGTCATATAAAAAGTGGGGGTGGGGTAGAAGAGTAAAAATCAAGGGTTTGTCCAAGCAATTTAGATAAGCAATCAAAACATGTCATTGAAAATACCACATGCAAAACCGATATAGATACAATGTTAAACAAGTATTAATAAAACTATACAAGAAGATTACGTACGATGATAGATAAGCCATTCAAGGAAAAAAAAATTGAGTAAGCAAATCAAGATACAAGCATAGAATATGTTGGATACTGTTAGTTTAAAACCAACTACTATTAAACTTGTAGAGAAATACACATGTCTGGAACACTAGTATTGGTAGTCATGGCATAACAAAGATAAAAAAGTTAAGATTATGCCACAAATAGATGTAGAGAGACATCCAACAAGAATATGAGAGTCAAGAAGCATATAAAGTTACCACTTGTTAGAGAGTTTACTATTACAACTTATTGCAACAACAAAAAAATCTACTATTGAAATCCACGCTATAGCAAAGGTAAGTAGGTTAATTCAAGCTATTTGTAGATGTAGACATATATCAATACAAATAATATGGAATTTAGATATTATATGGATATCAATCACGTGAAAATATGCATTATAAACAAAAGATGATTTCCAAGAAGAATCTCAAGGTTGAATCAAACATATATAGAATAATAACTAGAAAGATGTATCAAGTTTGAGCAGAAAAAAAAGTAAGTTGAAACACAACCAAGAGAATTCAAAGAGATTTATCATCAAAACATGCATGTCAACTTTTGACAAGTAAAGTCAAGATATGAAGCTACCACTTGTTCATCAATTTATAAAAGTAGAATTGTATACAAGATAGGAAATTTAGAACATGGTAGTATGCATAAAACAAATCAAGGGGAGTGACGATAGAGTAAGGCATTAGTGGAGAAAATCTAGTTGAGAACAAAGTTATCATCCCATATTCCTTCTAAATATTCACTGCACAACACTATTGATAGAATTTATAGGTAGAAAAACTTGGCTGGTGACAACAAGCAAATCCCCAAGAAGGCCTATCGGTGGATATCTACTCAAGACAATCTTGGTCAATTAAAACTGATGTCCAAAAACACATAACTTTTGAAAAATCTATCTAGATGCATAATGAAACTACAAGACAATATACAAATATGTAACAATCTAGAAATGTACATTTAAAGCAACATAGACAACTTTAATGCAAGATAAAGATGGGAATCACTATTTGCAAAATTTGACTCGGAAATTATCTGTAAAATGCATATAAATTTGGTGATATCAAATAATATTTGGATATGAGCATGAATAGTTGTCTTCTTTTTTTGTCATTTCTTACCACTTTTTACCAGATTATACACATCTCACCTTTCTTCCTTTATGTAATTTGACAAGTCAATTTTCAATCAATAATTTTTTTCAATCTATTTGCAAATGTCCTATAATAATGAAATGATTGCCAATCTTAACTTTCGGTCTAGGAGAATTCATTTGGCCACCCAAATCATATTTCTTTTGGGTGATTTCTTAAAAGGACAAAAAGTAAAACAATGTCCTTTTTCTTCTAATATTATAAGTGTGCCTTAGTCTTGGAATAGAAGTTTCTTCATGGCATGTTGGAGGCCCTTTACTTTTTTGTTCCTTTAAGTACCATCATATCCTATACCATACATGTTAATTTGTTTAGTAGTATGGTTTAATACATCAATAAGATTCTTTTATTACATAAAATTTTTAACAAATAAGTTCTCATGATTTCAATATAATGCATTTGCTAAGTAATAGAAGAAGATGATTGAGCAATATCATATCTAGAATGTTAAAGATGAACATCAAATCAAAGGGGTTTACATATAAGAATCTTTTTTAAAAGAACGAGCGCCAATATCAATCTCTATTAGTGTGAGATTCAAGAAAATTAATTTTAGTAACCAAGAAAACATTTTCATTTTCTAGAGAGGTAATCATAGAAACATGAACTATGATTTCACTTTCTATTCCATGTAAAGTAAATTCTTAACCCTCATTAGTATGCTTAAGAACATTAATATTACAATAGAGAGCATCTAAAGTTTTAACAACCTCTTCATTATCATTAGGCATACTAGGTTGATATTCTAAGACATGTATCTTATCAAGTAGGCTAGCAATTTAAATTTCAAAGGTATTTACTTGATTAAAATTATCATTGATTACGATAAGTATTGTTTTCTATATTAACTCCATTGAATTTCAATTCAAATTCTAGATAAAGATTTCTGAGAGTATTTATAGCATCTTGCAAGCATATATTGGCATGTTTAAGTCAATGATTTTCTTCATGCAAGTTCCACAATCTCAGTAAGCTATTTGCTTATATTCTTAGCAAACTTGAGAGAGGAACAAGTAGCATGAGTAATTCTAATTAAAAATTATTTTAATAATAAGTTTATATCTACCTCGTTTGAATCTTCAATTGAGCTTTCCATGAGAGCAAAGTGACATCCATCATCTTCATTGTCACAAGAGCTTTCACTATAGCTAGTGTTGGAGGAGTCCATAGAGATTTTGTGGCCTTTCTTCTTCATATGCTTCTCATCCTTTTTCTTGTCCTCCTTGTGATAACATGTCTTTTTTCAATAACAACAATATTTCTTGTAGTGACCCTTGTCTCCACATTCAAAGCACCTAGAGGTGAAAGAAGTCTTGCCTTTAAAGGATCTACCTTTTGAGTACATGACATCTTCTTGATTGCTTCTAGGAAATTTTGACATTGAAATCAATCACCTTTTCCTTCTTTTAGTTGTCCTCCCCAAGATCCTTTTCATCTCTTCTCTTCATCTCTTCCGTTGAGCCTTAACTCATACACCTGAAGATTTCCTAAGAGGTTTTTAATGGGAAGAGTGGTTTATGGTCTTCTCTATAGTCGTCACCTTCTTTTTCCATTGACGATAAAGAGAATGGAGAATCTTTGCACATATCTTTTTAGACTCCATTGGTTGAACAAGGATTTTAAGGATGTTGATAATAGGATTGAGTTTAGAATATATCTCAGCAATGGACTCTGACTTGCTTATGTGGAAGTTTTCAACTTGTTATGTGAACATGTAGACCTTGCTTTCCATCACTTGCTTTGTCCTCCTCATAAGTGACACGTATCTTCCACCCTATATTATAAGTGGTGTTATAATCAGGTATTCATCAAACTCAGTGGAGGAGAGAGAAGCATAGAGGATTGTTATGGCTATAGAATTCAAGGTTGCTTTCTTTAAAGTAGAGGCATCCCATTTTTTGAGTATTTTTCTGATTACTTGTATTGAAGATCCACCATGTTCTACAAATCAAGATTTGATCCTTGAATGTGAAATTGCATTCTTCACTTCCAAATTATAAGTTACTTCAAACAAAGACCAGAATGTTGAAGAAGTATCACCCTTCTTGATCGTCACTCATCTTCTCCTACTTTTGAAGTATTTCTTGGAGAATGCTAGCTCTGATACCACTTGTTGGACCTATAGGATCAAGTGAGGGTGAGATAAAACCACTCAAATAAAATTCATTAGACTTCTAAAATGTATTCCAAGACAAATATGCAAGTATGAAAAGAAAAAGAGAGAGATCAACCAATCAGTGGCTAGGCGACCAGGTGGCCTAGGTGCCCAGACGAAGGCCCAGGCATTTCCAGGCATTTATATATATATATATATATATATATATATATATATATATATATATATATATATATATATATATATATATATATATATATATACATATACATATACATATACATATACATATACATATATGTATATGTTAATTTAATCGATACATGTAAAATTTATGATAAATAAAAGTTAAATTGGTAGATGATTAATTAATATCAAAATCAGTACATAAATAAACAAAAATCAGTATATAAGTAAATACAAAATCGTAGATAAATACATACAAATAAGTAGATGAATAAATACAATTAAGTGGATAAATAAATACAAATCAGTTAATAAATAAAGTTACATCACTTAATGATTATATAAATTCAAATACAGTACATAAATAAATTAAAATGAGTATATAACTAAATAATAAACAACAGACGAATAAGATCAGTAGATGAATAAATACAATAAGTAGATGAATAAGTACAAATCAATTGATAAACTAATACAAATCAATTGATGATTAATTAATTCCTAAATCAGCACATAGAGAAATATAATAGTAGATGAATAAATACAACAATTGATAAATAAAGTTAAATCAAATGATAAATAAAGTTAAATCGATAGATGATTAAATAATATAAGAATCACTACATATATAAACACAAATATGTGGATAACTAAATAAAAAATACTAGATAAATAAATAAAAATAAGTATATGAATAAATACAATTAACTAGATAAATAAATACAAATTAGTTGATAAATAAACTTACATCAATAGATGATTATATAATTTCAAAAGCAGTACACAAATAAATTCAAATAAATAGATAACTAAATAACAAATAGTAGACGGACAAATTCAGTAGATGAATAAATACAAATAAGTAGATGAATAGATACGAATTAGTTGATAAACTAATATAAATCAGTAGATGATTAATTAATTCCTAAATCATTACATATATAAATACAAATAATAGATGAATAAATAAAATAAATACAATAGTTGATAAAAAGTTAAATTTGTTGATAAATCAAGTTAAATAAGTAGATGAATAAATAATATAGGAATCAATACATAAATAAACACAAATCAGTAGATAACTAAATAAAAAATAGTACATAAATAAATACAAATAAGTAGATGAATAAAAACAATTAAGTGGATAGATAAATACAAATCAGTTGATAAATAAAGTTGCATCTTTAGATGATTATATAATTTCAAAAGTAGTATATAAATTAATTCAAATGATTATATAATTAAATATAAAAAATTAGATAGATAAATTCAGTATATGAATAAATATAAATCAATTAATAAACAAATATAAATCAGTAGATCAAGAATTAATTCCTAAATCAAAGCAAAAATAAAAAGTCCAGTAGCAGCCTAGGCGCCGCCCAAGCATCCACCCAGTCTTCCTATACTGCCTAGAGGCCTAATTAGGCTGGGCGCTTAGGATCTGGACCCTAGGTGAACGACTGGGCCACCTAGGCACTCCTAGGCGTCTCTTGGGTGAGCACCCGCACAACATAGACTAATCCACTAGTGAAAACCATATTTATAGTGGTTCCATATCAAATTATGTATCTCCATTATTTAGGGGGTCAATCTGTAGAATTTTCAACATTGAGTCATTTCTTATATTCTATTATAAGAGTTACACCAAGAGACCAACTTTTAGGATTAGGAAAAATTAGCTTTCTTTCTTCAGACAAGGGAGCAAACAACCTTACAAGAGATTTACCTGTCCTTACCAAGGATCTTCATGTTGGGTTTTACATGGTCAGAGTAGGCAGCGGAAACAAAAACATTTACTTGACCATAAATACATAACCAGAAGATCGCATCAACATCTATGGAATGGGAAGGGTGGTTTTAGCGAGATATACTTGGTCTTGAGGCTTGCTCAGCGACAACACCACATAGATAGTGTGGTCTTCAACCACCTGTCTTCGACGACATCAATGCAAATCTTGGTCTTGACCCAGACTACGATTGATAATCATCCTCATGAGTGACAAAGTCTCCCGGCTCTATAGATAGTCCACACTGACTACTAGGAACTCTAGTCATTATGAAGAATGGACTAGAAGGAGTTGTCCCCTTATGTTGGTGTACTAGTCACCAACACACTCTCCCACAATTAGTTACTTTTCTGCAGTTGTCGTTCCCTCGTTGTTCCTCCCTGGACGGGTAGAACTTGCTTGGGCTCTCTCAATTACCACAACCAGAGAGGACAACAACTTTGCAAAGCAACTAATGTTCTGAGTTGTATCTCTGGAGAAGCCCCCAGTACCCCTCTATTTATAGTAGAGGGCAGGGTTAGGGTTCCTAGTCTATGCGGGAGTAGAAGGGTCCGAAATTTCCATGAATAATTTGCCCTACGGCAGGCGAATCGGTCGTTTCATAAATGAAATGGTCTTTTGGAAAGGTGAGTCAATTGGTTCACTAGTGAACTGGTCAGTTGGGAGTGTGAACCGGTCGGTTCACTTAGTGAATCACTCATTTCACTTCCCAGACTTGCCCACAATTGACTTTCCTTATTCGTTTTTAATTAATACAATGATTAACTCTTGTCCCAATCCAATTGAACAAGTGAAACAAAAAAAACTTTTTCTCACAAACCGAGAACATCCAACAATGTTTGTTTGGACAAATCAAAAGATCGGTTCACCAGAGTGAACCAATCATCTCACTGGCCATGAGCCAATCGGTTCACCCAGTGAACTGGTGGGTTGGTGGTCCAGATTGTGCAAAACACAGTGAATTCGGTTCTCAATCAATCTGACACTCTAATTAGTTAGTTTAACACTTGAACTTGATGGTTCTGAGCCAAGTCTATTAATTGAATGTTTGATTGAGTACCTAAACACTTTAGTAATCAATTCAAACATCATACATGGATAAACTCCTCTTCCAGATTAATTCTTTGTCTGTGACCCTATAGGTCCCATTTCATGTTGGTAGTGAATGTCCATAACTAACTTATGACATCACAAGCAAAGAGTGGTTCCTAGTTGCACATCCGTGCTACCCAAGTGAAAAGGAAAGTTGGAGAACAACTTTCAATCCTACAATCTGTGTAGGTGTTCCAGTGAATGTATAATTCCTTTATCTCTGATATCCTAAATGAACTCAAGGCATGGAGTTGTCATCCTTTCAATGTTCATTCATATTTCTCGAACTAGAGCAAACTGTCTGAGATATGTGTGACATCAATATCATATATTGATTCACATGTGCATGCGCATGCCTTTCTCAGTCTTGCTTATCAAATAGCCTAGACATCATACTCCCTAAGGAGGGACAACTCCAATATATATCACTCACAGTTTGTGTCATGTTTCAAAGCCACCCAATCATCACCGTTATAACAACCCATGTTTCAGTGTTGCATTTTATGATGTCAAAGTGTACCCAATCACATTCGACAAGTGCAATGATTTCATGTTTAAGAATCACAATCACTACCATCACTATGAGAGATGACTCTGACTACCACGTCATGGTTCCATGTGTCACTCTCATGGTGCGTCTGTCTGATACACTGTTCTCCAACATGTATATGTGTGCTTGGTTTGATGTCACATATCATGACTAATGAGACACTGCCATCAACCAACACACACTCTACTATTAATGTTTCATTGTTGTCTATCAACCTTCCATAATGACATCCGACTAGGGACATTACAAGAATGTACATACCCTTAGCATACATATGATCTCATTGTTCAAGTCACGTACTTAAAGACATACGTCATTGAGTATTGTCATTCTTTAGACATTCATTCTTCTCAATCATTTATATCATAATCGATTGAGCTAGAATAAATTGGAAGCTTGCCTTTGATATTTATCAAATCAACTAGAACATATGCCAATCCAATCATCATATGATTGGCTCTCAAGGCATACTTACCAATAGACTCCCAATTACACTTAGAGCCAATCACCTTTGAATCATATTCTTAGTGATCTGTAAACATGTCCCACATGTTTCTACTACACTAGTGCTAATCCTGTGAGTTAGAAACACTTTTCTTTAGTTGGTATATTGTATGTTTCACATCTCCTTGCTATACGACATTTCGTACGAGATGGAGTTGCCATAATATGCTATCTGATATTCCTTGCCTAACAATTAACCCCATTGTTTGACTTAGTATTTTTACTCTGTCATCAATGGTTGGAATATCATTAAGTTTTTCTATATGAACTTATAGATCCATATAGTATCCTTTGTTGTTCACAACACAAGGATACTCGACATTCCCTTTTAGAATTAAATGCCTTTTAATTTTACTCATAACATTTCCATTTAACAACTCATATTCACTTTTATATTTTGTATTTTATGATTAATTTCTTTCATTACTGAAGCTTGCATCAGTGTAACTCATTTACACTCAACTCTTCCTTTTATTACCACAGAACTAGTCCTTTAATACTTCACAAGTACTTAAATATGTTCTTTATAGTATTCTAGTGACTCTAACTAAAACTAGATAGACATCCACTCATCATGTCCAATACATATGAGATAACTGGATGAGCATATCATATTGTCATGAATGCATATATATATTTTCTTGTCATGTCCAATACATACAAGGTAATGGGATGATTACATACATCGTAGATCCAATTGCAAATAAGGCATCTATCTGTGTGTTCCTATTCTTCGTAAGAATTTGGGACACTTGGCATTCTAAGAGACTAGCTCCATGTAAAATGGACAAATTTTCTCCCACTGAATCTTTGCAGACTACCAATGTATGCTCTCTCTCTTTATCAGGTCAAGAGAATTTTGAGAACTATCTCTATTGGTCTCTATTCCTATCACATAGGACATTTCTCTTTATCCCATAAAGAAGGTATTTCCACACCAGTTTCATTTTATTCCTCATCATCATGTGGAATATTAATACACTGCCACTAAATCTTTGTAATCACATATCCCTTCTTTATTTTGACACATCAGTCAAACCTTTTGACTATACTATCAAAGACTGTAGTTTTTAGATGCTTGTATTTAATCAATCTTATTGATAAATCTCTTGTAACTTATAGGCTGCATTTGCATTAACGGAATTATAAAACCCTTTAGGTTGTGTCATGTACACAACCTCATTTTATTCCCACTAGGAATGCATTTTTAATATCCATATGCCAAATTTCACAGTCTTCATGTTCTAATAGCAAGCATGATCCTTTCATTAAATGTCATCCATGTCAGTGTAAACTCTTAAGACCCAATTGCACTTATGGGTTTTATTCCTATAAGTGCTACCATTAAGGTCATACCTTATTTGGTTCACATGGAAGTCATTTTGGACCTTTATGGACTCAAGCCATAACTCAAAATCTGGTTCCTCAACATCATCTAGATAGATTATTGGCTCATCATCATATGATCAATTAATCACCTTTGAGTTTGTAGGATATCATTATCCATCAAGCTCAAGGTGTTATGTACTAGATATATGAGGTGCATCTGTTACACAAGGAATTTGAGATTCCACAACACTTGTGATTCTTAATCTCCTTTTGTATGTTTATTTAGTGTAAAAATGTTCTTTAGAAGAATTTAAGAAGATGGATTATTTGTTTGATGATCATTCTCTTACTATTTAGAGTATGATTCCTTCTTTGATTTAGACATCATTATGCCTTAATCATGAGTTCTCTATGATACACTATTATAGTTACTCACAAAGTCCTCAAACATTTGGTTTAAGTATCTTGTTCATTGATCATATCAAAGAATTAATACTTTTGCCAAGTTTTTTCTTCATTAATGATATTCTTGAACACTTTAAGATATTCATATTAGTATTCCATTAAATACCATATCTCAAGTATTAGCATTTACCCTAATAGGTATGTATATACATCAATATGTATTATACCTAATAGAATAGTCATTCTCCCACTACATCTAGTGAAGATTGACTTGTCATCATGCCCAATAAACAAGGCATTCATATCTCTTAAAGGTTCATTAACCAAGAGAGTATAGCTTATCCATCAATATGGAATCCAGAGATAAATTTCTCATTCATTTGTTTAGATGATAATGCTAATATATTTTTTGAGTCATCAATAACTTTTAGGTATTATTTATTTTATCTCATGCATACCAAGTACCACAAGATATATAAGGCATTACCATAAAAGATCATATCTTTGAAATTGAAACATGAACTTTATTGATAGATATCCTTGTCATTACAAGTTGCAGAAATAAAGTGTTTCTATTTATTGGCAAAATGAAATAGTAGTTCATAACTCTATTACATGCCCTTTGGGCTAAAATAAACTAAAAGGTACTACTATCTATGGCAGTAACACTTGCTCCAATGTTGATGAGTGTTCGTTCTTGGTCCTTTCATAAAGGACATCACTTCTTTTTAGATCTTATACATCATATATGTCAAATCTATATCTTGGTATCATATACCTAATATAAAGAAGAATTTTAAGTTTATTTCACAATACCTGAGGTGGATACTTCCATCCCCTCCTTTAGTTCATCTATGTAGAGAGGGAAATTTCTCTTCCAATGTCCTGGCTCATGACAATGGTGACATTTGCCTCCCTTGTTCACCCCTCCCTTGACTTTGAGAGTTGAAGATGACTTGGGTTGTTGGCTAGCATCAGAACCTTTCTTTGCTTTGTCTTTGCCTTTGCCTTTGCCTTTGGACTTTTCCTTTTTTCGGCTAATCATTATAACAGATTTGGGTTTGTCTTTCTTCCTTTGTGCCTCAGCTGTCCTCAACATGCCCAACAACTCTATGAGTTACATGTCAAAGTTATTCATGATGTAGTTCATCACAAACTGACTGTAGTATTCTGACAATGATTGTAGTATCACATCTGTAGCCAACTCTTGGCTCAGAGGGAATCCCAGTCAAGTTAGGTTCTCCACATACCCATTCATCTTGAGTGTGTGAGGGCCTACTGGATCTCCTTCTGTCATGACGCACTTGAACAGTGCCTTGGAGACATCATATATCTCTTGTCGTGCTTGGTCTTGATACATGTTCTTGAAATGTTGAACCATCTCAATGACGTCCATGTTCTCATGTTGTCAGTACAACTCATAGTTCATTGAGCACAACATCAAGCACTTCACATCAATGGCATTCTCAGTATGTTTCTTGTAAGCATCCCTTTCAGCAATTGGTGCAGTGGGAGTGGGTTCTTCTAGCTCTGGTGTATCTAGGACATAGAGCTTTCACTCTTGAGTGAGAACAATTCTCAACGTCTTAAACCAGTCGTGGAAGTTGTTCCCATTTAGCTTGTCCTTATCAAGTACCGATCGCAATGAAAAGTGATTGTTGTTGGTAGCTATTTATTCTAGAAAAAGTAAATTTGCAATTTTAGTTCAAAACTCTTTTGATTTGATTTAATTTGATATTGAAAATATTAATTAGGTCTTTTATTATTATTGCTCCCACTATTTTTATCAAATTGATAGCCTTCACCATCAATTCGGAAGATTGCATCGTACAACCTTCTAGTGGGCAAGATCTTGATTTCCTCTAAGTTATGGACCAGCTAGGGCTGTCACCCACAACTAGAATCTTTCAGGTAGGCAACCTTTGCCAATTACATCATATGCAACTCTTGATAGATGTCATGTGCAACTCCTTTCCATGTTCATCTTTACGCATCAAGGTGCTTGATCCGATCAAGCTCACCTTGTTAAGTCTGACCCAAATGCCAACACAATGAATATGCACCTTGCTAGGGCAGACCTACATATTCACCATCACACTTCCACGAGATAGACGGTGCACCATGTTAGGGCGTGCCCACACTTAGTCTATCAAGCTTTTCATGTGTGCTTCTTTGGAAGGCATCTTAAACTTAATATTTTGTTGTGGGGTTTTAATATGATTATATATGCATGTAAGTATTCAATCACCACAAATATAGTACGTATCATATACACGCTATATCCCACAAATGAAAACATACAATAATGATAAAGCAATGATTATGGCCATCCTATTTTAGTTCCTTGGAGCCATAAGGAACTATGTTGATGAAGATCTATGCTTAGGCCATTCTGAGTGGATCAACTCATTCTATGACTAATCGGTTTGCCTCTTGGCCAGTCAGTTGGTTGTCACCAATCGATCGCCTGGCTCCTCCAGACGGTCGGTTCGCCGGTCAGTCGGTCATCTCGATACATCAAGCGGTCATCTTTAGTCTTTGTCATAATAAGAAATAAATCTACTCTTATTTTACATAATCTTTGTGAAACCTCGAGTTACATTTGAGGGGAGCAAAGGTAGAAGAGAATCTCGAGTTATCTTGAATTACATTCAGAACAGAAAAATAGGACGCGGTGCACAATCTGAGATGCAAACAACCATAACCAACCACACACATGCACATAGGGTTTATAGGCCATAATCATGCTACACATCCACCATCAAAACCATTTTAGGGTGACGTGTATCGATTTCATATATATACCATATCATATATGTATATATTAGTTTGGGATCATGTGGTATTAATCAAATATTCACATTAGTCATTTAAATATTCACATTGTATGAAATAAATAAAATATAATAAAACCAAAATCTGAACATATCGATTATCCCAAAACATAGAGTATTGATGTGCCTCTAATACCACCGTTGGGTTTTACATGGTCGGAGTAGGCAGTGGAAATAAAAATTTTACTTGACCATAAACCCATAACCAGTAGATCACATCAACATTTATGTAATGGGAAGGATACTTTTAGCGAGATATACCTGGTCCTGATGCTTTCCTAGTGACAATACCTCACAGCTAGTGCGGTCTTCAACCACCTATATTTGACAATATTTGTACAGCTCCTGGTCTTACCCAAACTGTGTTTGATAGTCATCCTCCTGAGTGGTAGAAGTCTCCCGCCTCTATAGATAGTCCAAACGGACTACCGGGAACTCTAGTCATCCTGAAGAATGGACTAGAAGGAGTTGTCCCCTTCTATTGGCATACTAGTCACCAACACACTCTCCCACAATCAATTGTTTTTCTACAGTTGTCTTTCCCTCACTATTCCTCCTTGGACGGGTAGAACTTTCTTGGGCTCTCTCAGTTACCACAACCAGAGAGGACAAAAACTTTACAGAGCAACTGATGTTCTGAGTTGTGTCTCTGGAGAAGCCCCTTGTACCCCCTCTATTTATAGTAGAGAGCAAGGTCAGGGTTCCCGGTCTATGTGGGAGTAGAAGGGTTCAGAATTTCCATGAATAATTTGCACTGTGGCATGCAAATAGGTCGTTTCATGAATGAAACGGTCATTTGGCAAGGTGAACCAATCAGTTCACTAGTGAACCGGTCAGTTGGGAGTGTGAACTGGTCAGTTCACTTAGTGAATTGGTCATTTCACTTCCTAGACTGATCCACAATTGACATTCCTTATTCGTTTCTAATTAATACAAAGATTAATTCTTGTCCCGATCGAATTGAATAAGTGAAAAGACAAAACTATTTCTCACAAATGGGGAAAATCCAACACTGCTTTATTAGACAAATGAACTCATCAGTTTACCAGAGTGAACTGGTTGTCTCACTAGCCATGAGCCGATCGGTTCACCTAGTGAACTGGTTGGTTGGTGGTCTAGATTATGCCGAACACAGTCAATTCGGTTCTCAATCAATCTGACACTCTAATCAGTTGGTTCAACACTTGAACTTGATGATTCAGAGTCAAGTCTATTGATTGAATGTTTTCTTGAGTACCTAAACACTGTAGTAATCAATCCAAACATCATTCATGGATAAACTCCTCTTCCAGATTAATCCTTTGTGTGTGACCCTATAGGTCCCATTTCATGTTGGTAGTGAATATCCATAACTAACTTATGACATCACAAGCAAAGAGTGGTGCCTAGTCGCACATCAGTGCTACCCAAGTGAAAAGGGAAGTTGGAGAACAACTTTCAATCCTACAATATGTGATTGGTGTTCCAGTGGATGTATAATTCCTTTGTCTCTGATATCCTAAATGAACTCAAGGAATGGAGTTGTCATCCTTTCAATGTTCATTCATATTTCTCGAACTAGAGCAGACTGTCTGAGATATGTGTGACATCAATATCATATATTGATTCACATGTGCATGCGCATGCCTTTCTCAATTTTGCTTATCAAGTAGCCTGCACATCATACTCCCTTACGAGGGACAAATCCCACATATATCATTCACAGTTTGTGTCATGTGTCAAAGCCACCCAATCATCACCATTATAACAACCCATGTTTCAGTGTTGCATTTGATGATGTCAAAGTGTACCCAATCACATTCGACAAGTGCAATGATTTTAGGTTTAAGAATCACAATCACCACCATCACTATGAGAGATGACTCTGACTACCATGTCATAGTTCCATGTGTCACTCTCATGGTGTGTCTGTCCGATACACTATTCTCCAACATGTATATGTGTGCTTGGTTTGATATCACATATCATGACTAATGAGACACTGCCATCAACCAACACACACTCTAGACTTGATGTGTCATTGTTGTCTATCAACCTTCCACAATGACATCCGAATAGGGACATTACAAGAATGTACATACCCTTAGCTTCCATATGATCTCATTGTTCAAGTCACGTACTTAAAGACATACATCATTGAGTATTGTCATTCTTTAGACATTCATTCTTCTCAATCATTTATCTCATAATCGATTGAGCTAGAATAAATTGGAAGGTTGCCTTTGATATTTATCAAATCAACCAATACATATGCCAATCCAATCATCATATGATTGGCTCTCTAAGCATACTTACCAACACTTCATCCATTTAAATGACTTATCCATCTTTAACTAAGAGTTTTTAGCCTTCATTAATAGTGTTAGAAAATGGTTTCCTTATTTATGTATCTCTTTATTATTTTAGTTTCTTACTGGGTCTATTAAGCAATGTTCTCACTCTATATAACTCTCACTAGAAGGGTATCACTTTGACCAAAATACATTCACATATAACTACCCATTCTTGACAAGGATCTTCTTTCTTTAACTTCACCTTCACTAAGGAGATGTTTTGACCACCAAAGAACACCTTCCCTTTCTTTGGACTTCTGTCCTTCAACTCCTCTTTTTCAAGAGACAGTTGCTTCACCAAGGGGTTCCTTCCTTTGCCAAGGGCCACCCATCCTTTTTCACTCTTAGTCAAGAGAGAGAATCACAATTATACTGAGAGGGAGAGGTTGAAAGGTAGAGAAGTGAGAGTCTCATAAAATATATATAGTAGTGCTAGTCTCTTTTCAATCTCCTATTCATCTAATTTATGTAGCGAGTGATTAAGCTCATGAGAATGGACATGGAATCTTTGGGGCACTTCTTTCTTAACTACGGATTAGGTGCCTTATGGTTTCATGTGGAAAACCATGGGATGAAGGCCAATGAATCTTATTTATATTTGGGGATGCCTCCTAGCCTTTATAATCAAAATTTTCCTTCTAATTCACACTATTTTCTTTCAAAAGGGCATCGAAGTTGTATCAAATTTTGTGTCTGAACTTCCCTGAAGTTTCCATAAACTTCAACATCCATAACTTCAAAACAAATTTGGTGTCTAACACCTTGGAACATGGCCAAAAGATAAAGAAGACATCACACTATAGATTACATATGTAGCTGACAAGTAAATGGGGACCCTCCCCCCACCCACTACATGAAAAGAAACTCCCTCTTAGAGATTGTAGGACATAGAAGGGGACCCTTAGGTTCCCTTTAGAACTGAACATGCAACAAGTCTTCCTTGATCTGGGAGAAATATTGGGGCAACAACACTGTAGGTTAGCCCCTAGGGAGTTACCAGTAGAAAATGACCAAGTGTCTACAACAAAAGAAGGTAGAAGCACATTCCTTAGTTGGATCTAACAACAACAAGCACTCAAGGAGGGCTCCAGGGGGTAGCGGCAGCAGTAGTAGTGGCACTAGGAAGGACCAGAGACCACAAGGGAGGGAGCAAGGGGCCGAAACTGTGGCTACAAGAGGCCTAGTGGGGTTGGTGGTAGGAGTTGGTGCCCTAGGAAGGGTAGGTACAAGAAGAGAAGGAGAGGGAGAAGAGAGTGTAATATTATGTTACCCTCTCTACCATATTAAGAAAGTAAATAACTTGGTATTCCATGATTGAACACTAATACACATCCCTTGTTACACATGACTAGATAGAGGTTCATAGTACATAGATAATAATTATGAGACTAAACATACAGAGAAATAACATGAGTAAACTAAACATATTTAACAAGAGCATGCATTAAATACATTGGCGTGAGATTGAGATTAATTGATAGACACATATTGGAGGCCCGTAAGGAAGTATGTGTGATGTTGGATGCAATTCTATCGTATAACATTATAGAATGTGAGTATCATATGATGACTACATGTATGTTGTTATGATATGACCATAACAGTAGTATGCAAGAGTTATACAAGATACACCAAATGGTAAATTACACAATATGCAAATGTGATCAAGGAGGAGTAAGGAGAATTATGTATAATAATGTGGGTGGCTTTGGTCATGCAGAAATGAGAAGTTGTTCAACGATGAACCCAAACTCGACAACTTGTTAGAGAATGATAGAAGATTATTGTAACTATTTAAACATGATCCATATCAGCAGCAGACTCCACCACCAACAAATAATGTCAATTGGGCAATTCTTGAAGAAGGCTTGATAAAGATAAATATAGATTCCAGTAGAGACCAAACGACACTAGCCTAGATATTGTGATCATAGATAAAGAAGGAATAGTAAAAGCAATTGTGTAAGATTTCATAGAGGAGGTAGGGTACCAGATATAACAGAGGTAGAAGCAGCTATTCTAGGGCCTTAAGTAAGTGAAATATTTCATATGAGAAAAGTGAATCTAGAAAGTAACTCGTAGTGTGTCATAGAAGATGCCAAAAATCCAAAGGAAGGAAACAGGTATTTGCTTCTGCTAGTATAATACATGATAGAAATCGACAATCTTGTAGAAATTTAGAATCAATCATTTTAGAAGGAGTTGGAAACAAGTAGAATCCTAATCTTGCATATGGTACTCCCAATAGTTTTGAGTTTTTTCATCTATGCTAACTCATACTCACATGAAACCCATATACATGTCAACAATGTTTTAGTTAATACATTGCGTCCTTTATTTTGAGAAAAACATTCTTAATTGTGTCAAGTAGTAAACTTCCCAGATTCTATGTTTATTATACATTATTATAATTGATTTGAAAACAATATATTGAATGGTTATCTCTATAAGTTGAGAAACTATACTTTATGAAGGCATTAGGTTACAAGGTACATAGGTAGGGAGGGTTGGAGGAAGGGGCGATGGGGAGGGAGGGAGGAATAGGGAAGCAACAGGAGGGAGGGTGGTAGTAGGTATGAGAGT
The DNA here is from genome assembly GCA_963693085.1 of Alisma plantago-aquatica. Lineage (NCBI taxonomy): Eukaryota > Viridiplantae > Streptophyta > Magnoliopsida > Alismatales > Alismataceae > Alisma > Alisma plantago-aquatica. The sequence continues at coordinate 319,941,110 of OY856415.1, read as the reverse complement.
GGTGGAGGACAACAATAGGGTTAGGGTGTGAGAGGGAGGGTGGGGATGCTAGGGGGATCATAAACATTTGATACCATGTAAATAATGTAATATGGAATTCATGTGCCAATACAAACCACTCTTTTCTTATAGGATAAGAGGTGGTTATAAATAGACATAAGAGATATGAGATAATAGGAAAAGGATAAACAAAATTAATTCTAAAGCATAAAGCACATATAGCAATAATCAACTTATCTTGTACTCTAGGATCATGCTAATGCCAAGTTTTTACTAATCATCCTTCTCTCAAACATATTTAGTTCATAGAATTGGTGGTTAGGTCACTGTTTTAGTCAATTGAGCAAGCTAAACCAATGCCTTGGGCCCTCTTCTTTTCTAAACCTAAGTTTCAAGGTAGACCTAATCACTAGAAGATTATTTTCTTCTTGGAATTATTCACCCAGCCAGACCATTTACACTCCTAATATCCTAGTTAAAATTGATTTGTTGAAGTAGGCTTTTTGTTAGACAAATTATCTTGTTCTGCCAGGTTGTTTACAATGTGTTTGAAGTTCATTTGATTGTGAAAGAGAGAATGTGTAGAGTATATGTACATAAAAAATATTCTTAAAATCTTAAAATTAAATTATATACCTCAACCCTCACTACCTCATTGGTAGGAATCAAACATTCAAAAAAATGAATCTTTTCTATTCTTCCTTAAATGCTACATCCTATTAGATGATAATCCTAAAACCTAAATATCTTTACCAATATTTTCCTTTCCTTAGAATTTTCTTTTGAGAATGACCACCCAAAAAGAGGGAATGCTACCACAACTATAGACAAAATGGTCAGGATTTTATGAAGAACATCCACACAAGACGCAATTCTATCAAAAGTGAATAGAGCCAGTTCCTTAGCACAACTCCATTTCTTAGAAGTGTTTGTTGTCATAATGATATTTTGCTAAAGTTTTAGATGCACATTTGTCTATGATCGATATTTAAAATACGATTAATGTTACCCATCTCCCTAATTTTCATAGTATTGCAATTATTTTCATTCTTGTTCATATAACTCATGTATAATCTAGCTCTTTGCATCAATATCGTCATTTGTTTTCAAAATTTAGGGACGAGGTAGTGTTCCAAGTTTTGAAAAGTTGGGGCAGGAAAATGTTTCATACACAATGATTTTTGACCAAGCTCTGACAGAGAGGCATAAACGAAAGAAGATTCACCAAAATGGTCTTGAACAGAACCCGTTCATGTTTGAACGGATATTTCTAGAAAAACCAAGGAATCATAATGGAAATATGGATGTTGCACATCGTCCTAAAACTAGGATGCAAGAAAGGAATTTTTTAGATTTGAGTAATGGAACTGTAAGTTTTTTTTCTATTTTTTGATCATTTGCACATTTTATATTTTACCACTAGTTTACAGTTTGTATGTTGTGCTACAAGTCCACCTTCTTGTAACATGTATGTGCATTTCATTCCAGCTAGATGTTTGAAATGGATAGGTAGGAATCATATCACATATCTTTCTTTTGTAAATAGCATCCATCAATCACATGCTCATCTAAACACTGGCCTCCTAGGAAGCATAAACACTTCTAGATAGCCCTGTGTCCATGTCAGACACGTTTTGGGCACGAACACTTCTTGGATACAAACCAAAACATCTTGGACACGGCTGGGATGTGTCCAGTTTATTTTAGTCTTTTTTTGCACATCGAATACAGCTGGATATTGCCTAGACACTTCCTGGACACATCACTATAACTGTTGTTGTTGCAATAGCCTATTTTAGAATTCAAATGTTGAATACACAGCTGATGTTTATGCCATATTACTAAGATAATCTGACATAGAGCTAAGATCTAAGAAAATTACAAACAAATCTGTTGAAAAGAACTGATATGCAAATTCTTAGCTGAATCAGATATTACAAGTCAAATTATAGTCTAATTAGTTGGTTAAATATGTAATACAAACTCATATATATCTACAAAAACATACATTTAGGTTTCTACTTCATATTTTTTTTACCAAACACATAAAGACACACATCTATTTGCATATAAGATTATACATACATAGATACATTAAGATAAATTCTAGTTCATACGTCATACACCCACATATATGTATATAATAAAAAAAATCCCTCATCTAATGTCATTTCTGTGTCCTACATTTTAGAAATTTGTTGTTTTCCAAATATGTATCCATGTTAGTGTCCATGTCTAGAAATGTGTCTGTGCTTCCTTGATTAAGAGTGTTATGGGGTTTGCAGGTATAGAAGGTTGAGGAGAGATGTATTGGATGAGTAAAAAGGTTTATAGTGCATTCTCTTATATAGGATAAGAGAGGAGATACAAAAATAGAGATGAGCAATATGGGTCTAAACCACACAAGTAAAAACATAAGTGGGGCACAAGATAAGCACATGACACTCAATGAAACATAAACATATCTCTATACTCCCCCTCAAGCTGGAGCATAGATGACAAACATGCCCAGCTTGCTACTAGAGTTTAGAAGTGATCTTTTAGAAGAATTTTGGTGAAGAGGTCTGCTACTTATTGCTCAGTGCTAAGATATGGAGTACAAATATGACCAGAAAGAATAGTATCATGGAAAAAGTGGAAATATAACTCGATATGTTTGGTCCTTTCATGAAATGTTGGATTGCTCAAAATAAAAATAGAAGCCTTCTTGTCACAAAACATCGTTATAGGACTAGAATAGGATATGTAAAACTCTTTGAGAAGACTCTGGACCCACAAAAGTTCACATGCAGTGTGGGCAATGGCTCGATATGTTGCCTCTACACTGGACCTAGCTACTAGAGTTTGCTTTTTGCTTCATCAAGTAACTAAATTTCCAACCATAAATGTGCAATATCTCTATGTAGATTTATGATCAAATCAACTTCCTACATAGTTAGAATCAGAAAATCCTAAGAGATTGCAATGGTCATAGTTTTTATATAATAAACCTTTGCATGTAGAGCTTTTAAGATAGCACAGGATGTGACACACAGCGTCCCAATGGCACTTTCGTGTTTTGTCAAGATACCTTCTTATGAATCCTTCAGTGGTTTTAAGGTCAACTCTTGTGACTGTGAGATAAATAAGCTTGCCAATAAGTCTTCTGAATTGGTAGTGATCAACATAAGGGGGAGACTTTTCATTGAATGAATCCATATTTGGGTCAAGAGGGGTGTTGTCTAGTTTACAGTTGTGGAGAGAACGTGATATGATGGGGAACATCCCCTCATGTAGGGTTTTGTGTTATTGCTTGACTAAAAAGTGGCAACCACCCTTCCTATAAATAGGAGAAGGGATGAAGCATACAGACATAGACCAAACCCTAATGGGCTAAGGACAGGCTTGGGTCCATATTACAAATGGACTAAAAGAAACTTAAGTAAAAGACTAAACACTTAAGTAAATAGACACTCCAATACTCACCCTCAAGCTAGAGCTTGGGAGAATCCCAAGTCAGCTTGCAAACAGACAGACAAACTAATCAGGATAAAAAGATAACCAAACCCATTCAAAAATTTCTCCCCCTCAACATTTCATTAAAACACTCAAGCACTCAAAGACTCCCCCTTAAGTAGATACTTCATAGCATCATATATCTTGGTAGGCATGGAGGCTTCTTGATCATCACAGTGCCATATGGAGAAAAACAACAGATAGCATATAGGAACAATGTCTTCATCACAGTCATCGTTGTAGTAGCTAGAGAGTGTTGGATCACAAGTCCTAGAGAGTGATAGGTCACAATAAATAGTAGTATTCAACATGAAAACAAAGCACGACCGAACAAAGAGTCAACATGTACAAAGAACGCACAAGCCAAAGAGTGTTGCACATAGAAGAAAAAGTCGACGACGCAAGCAAATAGTTAGCCAGTGTAAAAAATAGCAAGCAAATAAATAACTCTAGTATGCAATGTAGACGAAGCTCCATGTAAATTTAGAACAAAAGTCTTCATCATCTTCCTTCTTCATAAAATATCCATCACAGTAGTGGGTGTCAAAGTACAGAGAGTGCTAGTTCACAGATTCTAGAGAGTGTTGGTCCACAGTAGAAGGTCAACATACAAAATAGAGCACAAACATCAGATAGTGCAAAAGCACAAAGCAACAAGTAACATGTGCTAATCATAGAACAAGTAGTATCACTGACGTCCAAATATGTAAATTCATAGCAACGTTCGAGGTAGATGATGAATAATCAATAATAGCAGTAGAAAGCTCCACATAGTAGCAACATAATCATGAACAATCCACATAACAAAAGAAGGACCCACATAGAAGCAAAAGGAACACCATATAACAATAGAAGGTGTTATATCTAGGGCTCTAGAGGGGGTGAATAGAGCTTCACAAATTCTCACAAGATATATTAGACCTTCAAATTATATCATTTTAGAACCAATAGCTTAAGTGCAATTTGAAGTCCTAACTAACAAGCATAGCAAGGATGAGAGGAATTGAAAACAAGCACTTGACAAGGTCGTTTAGAGTGGTTCCACTCTCCAAACTAGGAGAGAGTCAGTCTAGAGGTCAACCACAAGGACTTTGCAAGTGATTTTCTCTATATATTCACCAATAAGAGTTACAACACAAGACCACCAAAGGACTTACCCATCCAAACACTAAGAGACTTCTGCCTTACCAAGGACTTACCCACTTTGTAAGAGTCTTCTACCTTCTTCCAAGGACTTACCCACTCCTACACAACTCTTAAGCCTTCAAGGAATTTTTCTACTCTTATTGGATCTTCAGCCTCTTCCTTCTCCTTCACTTAGAGAAGATCTTCACCTCTTCTTCAACCTTGAAGAAGAATAGCAATAGCTCCACCTTCACTCAGAGTAGCTAGATTCACCTTTGCTTCATGGAGGAAAGGGGTAGGGAAGATGGAATGGAATGAGAGCTTAATAAGCACAAGGAAGTAGCTCTCTTACGACTGGCCTATCTCACCCATAATCATAAAACGAAGTGTAAACTAGAGAGATAACGGGGCTCAAGGAGTTGCAACACACTCAACTATAGCAAGGACTTATAATAGCATGAATAAGCAAACTTGGAATGAACTCCAAAGGGGCCTATTTATAGTTGGGGGTGTTCCCTTGAGTGTGGGATCACTTAGGGTCAAAATATAGTCATTTTTCAAGTTGCAATGGATCTTTCTCGGCCAAAACAACTCACCAATGGTTATAATTACTTTTTCTACATTTTCTGTATAGTACATTTGGTCGAGTTTCAATAAAGGTAACTCGACCGATCTACTAAATGACAAAGTCAATTTACAAACTATATGTCGAGTTTATTTTGGGAACTCAACCGATGAGCTAAAATCAATTTTGCTCAGTGAGTCGGTCAGTCGAGTTCTGTGAGTGTGCAACTCAACCGATGGGTCATCTTCAAAAAATCCATCATAGGATTGGTTGAGTTTCCAACTCGACCGATAAACAGCCTGTGATAAATTTTCTAAATTGACATTTGAGTGGTTAAACCTTGGAATTAAGTTTCCCTAGTTTTTCTCATATTAGTTACAAGTAATATGATTAATACAAGTGATTACAAAAATTATCTAATGTCATTTAGAGTGATTTCCCAAATTGCACACTTGCATTGCATTTGACTTTAACTTGAACAAGCTAGGGCTTGTGTAATTTGATCCTTTTCATGTACCTAAAGCCTGAAATCAATCTTGAACAAACATATTAGATACATAGGAATGGAATGGTTAAGTCATTATCAAAATATGGGCAATGTATAACTCTAAAGTCTACATTCTCCCCCTTTTTGACAAAGATAAACCATTCCTCAATCATATTGAAAAGGATATTGAAGTTATACCTTTGCCTTGTGAATTGCAAGGGGAATCAAGATTTGGAACAATGTGAATTGATCCCCCTGAATATATGCCTACTTTAACCTGCATAGTTAGCCTATCTACACAAAGAAACATGACATATATATATACTATATGGTCCTTTAGCAAGTCACATGATAAAGCATATAATGAACAAGAAAAGGATTGCATATGTAATCAAAACAATATGGTTGAGCTTCAAAACATTTAAATTCTCTCCCCCTTTTGACACTATCATAAAGGAAGGGGGTAGAAGAGCAGAAAAATAGGTCTTCGCCAAGCACAACCAAAAAAATATCCATAACATGCAATCTCAAAACATACACCAAACAGAGATGAGAGAAACAAGCAATCTAAGTCATAAACAAAATATGGTAAAACATGGCACCAACTCATGAGATATAGTAAATCCGCGAGTAAGTGTACAAAGGATTAAGATTACAACCCAGAAAGCAATTTCTCATAAAAATAACTACAAAGCCAAAATGATGAAAGCTAGATGATAAAATAGTACAGCTCAGAACATGCACCCAAATGTTTTTAATACAAAATAGCATAGAAAGATATATATGATCTGAAACTAGACTAAAAACTAGAACAACTAAACATCTAGGTTATCTATGCGTACATCATCCACAACATCATCAGAATTAGAGGCATCATGCTCATAGTCGTCATCTCTATCTGAAGGTGCAGTAACATGACCTTCATCACCAGAGTCACTAGCGAAGCCATCAGAGCGATCATCATAAGCATCACCATCATCCTCATTAGCTTCATCATCATCAGCCTCCTCATCAGCCTAGTCTGACATCTCTTCATAAATAGAGGGAACAAAACCACGACTGGGCCAACATCCATTCTGCTCATCCCAAGACATACCAAGAGCATGGAGCTCATTGGCCTATGGGAAGGAAGGAGTAGAACTACTGCGGCTAGCAAGCAGAGTGGATAAGGGACCAATTGTTAGAGGTAGCACACCAGGGGGTATATCCACTAATAGCAAGGCGAGCAACAGTGGAAGGTACAGGTGTAGGGGCAGGGTAAAAGTGATCATATGCATAGGAAACATAGTCACCTCCTGGGTAGGGGTGTGCACATGACATGTTCATGTTGGACATTATGAAACATAGGTCCTGATGAAGGTGCTCTTGAACTTGAAGGTTGTATGCCTATTGATGCATTATGTAGCCCATAAGGGTTTCATTTGACACATGGAACGAGGCACGGGCAGGTCAGGTAGGCTGAGATGGTGGAGGTGCTCGGGTAGAGGCATAGGTAGAGGAACCAAGTGTGGTGGAGAATAGGATAGACATATATTTCTAAAGAGTGGTCTCACTGATTGAAACTCCTTTCTGGGTAGGTTTGTAGCGAAGGTCATGGAAGAGAGATTTGCCAGTGGCAAACTGGAATAGACCACAGATCAGGGTAGGGTAGGGGTGGGTGCTATGGGTGCTCTTTCTCGAGTCAAAATAGGTCATATGATGAATATTATATCTCGACCACTTGACTCCGATGTTCTTCAAGAGATAATACATGATTACCGCAGTGTCTTCTGCAATCTCAGTTTAATTCTTCTTCGGATGAACATTGCAAATTAACAACTAGGTCAAGGATGTGTCTCTTGAGGTCCAAGGTAGAGAAGGGAAGGGTGCACTTCTTGCTATATAGGAATTGAGGCTTCTTTAAGAACTTATGAGTGTTAGGGAGAAAAAGATCATATTTCTTGTAGAAGGCCTCAGGCTCAACTAAGTCAAAGTACTCTGGGTAGTCCTTACGCTAGGTGTCAATCACTTCAGTACTAAAAAAAAAATGTTCAGGGTATCCTCAGAGACTTAGAATTTCTTCCTGGCTATCATAGATTTGAGGACTATTTGAGTATTAGGTGGAGGTATGAGAGTGTCATAATTCCAATGCAAATTTGCATAGAATTCATAAACGGATTTGGTGCTAGTGATGGAATTGTTATAGCACGCGTGTTCAACACCTAAGGCAGAGAGATGGTGATCATAAAACAACTTTGCTACTTGATCTATGACCTCTTGTCTTCATGGTCTAGGCTCAAATAGGGCATGAAAAGGGAAAGTGTTCCTAGGAAGGAGCTCATTATACCTATTTAGAGCCTCATTTGAGACGAAGAAGTTGTCATCAAATGGAATCAAGCTGGAGGTGGATGAAGATGAAGGTGCATTAGCAGGAGCAACCCTCTTCCTCCTATTGGGTGTCATAAAGACAAAAGGGAGAGGAAGGAGAGAGCAAAAGCTAAGGAATCACCACCAAAACTCATCTACAGACCTATGTTAGCAAGGGGGAAGATCAAAGGAGGTAGAACTAGGGCTAGGGAGAGAAAGGTCAGGGTTAGGGTTGAGAGCTTAGGTGAGCTGGAGGTCAGATCGATTGACTTTTCTCTAGTTGAGAAGGAGAATCATCAGCTCAACCCATCTTAAGTTTGCTCCAGCTCGGCCATTGGTCGAGTTCTGTGAACTATAAAACTCGAGCAATAGGCTCTTTTAAAAAGCTCTTAGCCTCCGATCGGTCGAGTTGCCAACTCGACCGATGGTCAACCTGACCTAAAAATAGAAATTCTAGTTTCTAGCCATTAGAAGGCTAATTAAATTTAATTTTTTAGTCCATAATGTATTTTGAACATACTTAAGCACATATCACTCATCATTGGGTACTATTTTGTGGGAAAACATGCATTTGTGAAAAATACCCAAAAAAGAGAAAACAAGGCAAGAATGAACATGAAAAAACTAAAATTTTAGCATATTAGCAAGCAATGGTGATCAAAACATAGGAAAAACATATATAATAGATGACAAATAGCTAGAAGGCATATCAGATTCATTCAAAGTAGTTATGAACAGTTTATATCTAATAAAGTTAAATTGCTCTCTAGCTAGAGGTTTAGTGAAAATGTCTGCCAACTGATTTTCTGTGTCCACATGTGTGATATAGATATCCTTCTTGGAAATGTGATCATAGAGAAAATGATGGTGTACCTCTATATGTTTATCTCTACTATGTAAAAGAGGGCTATATAATAAGTTAATTGCATTAGTGTTATCACAATAGATAGGAGAAGCATCAAAATGAATGTTAAAGTCTTGGAGCATTTTCTTCATCCATAGGACATGGGAACAACAAATCACAGTTGTAATGTATTCAGCCTCGGTAGTTGATAATGCCATTGTGATCTATTTCTTGGAAAAGCAAGACACCAAGCATATTCCTAGGAGAAAGCAAGTTCCACTTGTGCACTTTCTATCAATCAAGCACCCTGCAGAATCTGCATCACTATAAGAAATAAGAGTAAAGTCCATTGACTTGGGATACCATAGTCTAAATTTTGGGTTTTGGCTGGGTACCTTAAAATCCTCTTAACATCTATAAGATGTGACTTCTCAGGCTTTGGTTGAAAGCGAGCACACAAACCAACACTAAGCATTATATCAGGTCTATAGGCTGTTAAGTAAAGTAAACTTCCAATCATACCTTTGTAGAGCTTCTCATCTAGCTTCTCACCTTCTTCATCTTTGTCAAGATTGGCAGTGTTTGACATGGGTGTGTCCATCGACTTGGTTTTCTCCATCCCAAAGTGCTTAAGTAGTTCACTTGTGTACTTGCCTTGGTTGATGAAGTTCCCATCTTTTGTTTTCTTGTTTTGAAAGTTGAGGAAGAATGTGAGCTCACCCATCATACTCATCTTGAATTCACTCTACATAAGATCACTAAATTCTTTGCAAAGATTAAGGTTAGTTCCGCCAAAAATGATATCAACAACATATATTTGTATGATAAGAAAATTGCTAGAAGTGTGCTTTAGAAATAAGGCAGAATCCACTTTGCCCATGATATACCTATGATCTAAAAAAAGTTCTTTAATTTCTCATACCAAGCTCTAGGTGCTTGTTTGAGTCCATAGAGAGCTTTTTGCAACAAATAAACATGGTTAGGTAGACTATCATGTTCAAAGCCTGGGGGTTGTGCAACATATGATTCCTCCTTGACTGTACCATTCAAAAACTCACTTTTAACATCCATTTGATAAAGAAGAAAGCTTTTATAACTAGCAAAAGAAAGTAACATATGAATCGACTCAGTTCTAGCCACAGGTGCATATGTTTCATCAAAACCTATACCTTTTTGTTAATTGTAGCCTTGAGCCACTAACCTTGCTTTGTTCCTTACCACTTTGCCACTTTCATCAAGCTTGTTGCATTAGACCCATTTGGTTCCAATGATCTTTCTATCACTTGGTCTTGGCACTAGGGTCCATACTTTGCTCTTTTCATATTGCTCCAACTCTTCTTGCATATCTAGGATCCACTCGTCATCCCCAAGAGCTTCCTTGATGTACTTTGGCTCGAGTTCTGAGATGAAGGCGTTGTTGGCTTGTTCTTTGTTGAATGCAGCCTGTGTCTTCACTCTTTCCAATGGATCACCTAAAATCAACTCTTTTGGATGATTCTTTACAAATTGGGGGGTTGGATCCTTCTTCTCTTCATCTTTCTCTTCTTCTTGAGTAACCACCTCTTTTCCCTTTTGGGTGATGTTGATCTCTTTTAAAATAGGAATTACTTCACTTGCAACATCATCATTTAGAATAATATCTTTGGGAATAGAGGGGTTAGTCTCAATAAACTTAACATTTATGGATTCTTCTACTTTAGCAAGATCAACATTAAATACTCTATAAGTCTTGCTAGTAGTGCGGTAGCCAAGAAAGAAAGCCTTATAAGATTTTGAATTAAACTTTTTGAGAGAATCTTTCATATTCAAAACAGAACACGGACATCTAAAAACATGGAAATAATTGATAGAAGGCTTCCTATGACGCCATATCTCATAGGGGGTTTTCTTCAAAGAAGGATGTATAAAAACCCAGTTTTGCACAAAACATGAGGTACTAATAGCTTCAGCCCAAAACTTCTTTGGAGTATCATACTCTAGAAGCATGGTACTAGCCATCTCGTGTAAAGACATACTATTTCTCTCTACAACCCCATTTTGTTGAGGTGTTCGAGGTGAAGAGAATTTATGTGCATAACCATATTCTTGACAAAAATGTTTGAAAAGATCATTTTCAAATTCTCCCCCATGATCATTATGGATGGAAATTATGCAGAAAGATGCTTCATTCTCAACTTGTTTACAAAAGCTCAAGAAAACATCAAGTGTATCACTCTTGGAAATAGGAAAGAAGGTCCAAGTATATCTAGAAAAATCTTCGACAATAACAAGGCAATACTTGGAGCCACAAAGTATTTGAGTTCTCATTGGTCCAAATAGATCAATGTGAAGAAGCTCAAGAACTCTCTTGGTACACTCCTTTGGATTTGAAGGAGGACTTGGTTTTCTTTCCTTGGGAACAAGGTTGGCATTCCTCATCCTTTTCAAAATACAATTTTGGAAGTCCCTTGGCCAACTCCTTTTTCTCAACTTCTTCAACTGATGCATATTTACATGACCAAATGATGCCACAGAGAAATTTCATTTGAGTTGACTACTAGGCATCTACCAACAATAACATAAATATTACCACTTCTAGTTCCCTTATATATAACATAGTAGGTGAGAGAATATAGAATCAAGCATTCAAAGGAAGTAAGTAACACAGGGTAACCATTGTCACATAATTGACTAACACTAATTAAATTGTGATGTAGGTCATCCACAAAAAGAACATTCTTAATACACAAGGATTCACCTACATCACTCTCACCTTTGACTTTACCTTTCTTATTATCCCCAAAGGTGACTGAACCTCCTTTCTCTTTGGTGAAGTTGTTGAAATGACTTATATCATGTGTCATATGCTTAGTGTATCCACTATCAACAATCCATTTTCTTTTTTCCTACAAGAAAGGACACTCTCAGTTCCCAACTCAAACATTGGGATTTGATGTTATCTTTGTGACCCATTTCATCTTTGGGTTGTTCCCCTTAGGCTTGTAAGGACAATAAGTAGAGTAATGATCATCACACTTGCAATAAGAACAAACCATAGGATTCTTAGTGTCAGAAGACTCTCCTACAAAGAAAGAGGTCCCCTTGCTCTTTTTCTTACCTTTGGCTTTGTCCTTGCTCTTTGGAGCTCCCCCTACAAATCCCAAACCACTAGTACTATTTTGTTTTGTAGAATGGTCAAGGATTTCATTTAGGGAGTTCTTCCCTTTCAGGAATTTCTATAGAGATGCTCTTAATATTTGATTATCATCATTAAGAGAAATGATAGTAGAAGACAAACTATCAATATCATCTCTAGCATGAACAAGGTCGGCCTCAAGACAGAGGGATTTAGTTAAATAAGAGTCTTTTTCAAGAAAAATAGAAGCAACTTTATTACTAGGCAAGATAGGTCTAGAAGATAAATCATTAACTTGACCAAGAAACCTAGCATTTTCATATTTAAGCACTTGAATTTCCTTAAGATAGACATCTCTCTCATCTCTACAAGAACCAATAAGAAGCTTAAATTCAGCATTTTCAGTTTTAAGAGTTGCAAGCTCCTTTAGGCACTTTTGGTTTTCTTCCTTAAGAGTTTCAATGTTCTTAAGGTAGATATCATTATCTAATTCAACTCCATTGTATTGGAGCTCCAGATCAAGATATTGGCCTTGCAAGTTATCAATGCTCTCAAGATGAGTTTTCTCATTAATCTCAAGAATTTCAAGTTTAGCATACAAATCATCAATAATTTTTCCTAACCATTTTCTTTTAGATTTACATTTAGTAAAAGATGAATGTGTAGAAACAAGCATGTCAGTAATAGCTTCCATAGATAACTCATGCAAGCTTACCTCACTTACCTCACCAATTTCTTCACTAGTGGATGCCATGAGTGCAAGGTGGCACTCTCCATCTTCTTCAGAGCTTAATCTGCTTGAGGATGAAGTTTCCTAAGCTACATGAGCTGCATTCGTGTATCTATTCTCCTTCTTGTCCTTCCTCTTATACTTGCTCTCCTTCTTGTACTCCTCTTCTTTCTTAGAGATGCCCTTGTGGTGTGACTTTCTTGACTTGGGACATTCACTCTTGTAGTGCCCCTTTTTGTCCACACTTGTAGCATCTAGGAGTAGAGAAGGAGGAGGCTTGCTTTCCCTTGAAGTGTTTGCCCTTAATGTAGTTGGCTTCAGGCTCACTTGGGCCATCATCTTCACTAGTGGTGGAAGGAGAAGTCTGACAAGCAAGTTGTTGTTGAAGGATGACCGTCTCCACTTGTCCTTTGAAAGCACTATCTTTGATTTTCTTGGCTTCCTTCTCCTCTTGCTTGGCCTCTTCTTCTTGCTTGTCAAGCCTTGACTCATGGGCTTGGAGGTTGCCAACAAGATCTTCGGTTGGGATGTCACCAATGCTCCTCACTTCTTCAATGGAGGTGACCTTTAACTCCCATCTCATTGGTAGAATCTTCAAGATCTTGGAGTTGATTACACCTCTATCCAAGGTGTAGCCCAATGCAGCCAGCCCGTTGATGATGACATTGACTCTTGAGTACATCTCTGCAATCACTTCTTTCTTGCCCATCTTGAAGTTCTCTAGAAGTTTGTTCAACATGTATATGCTTATGGCTTTGGCATTTAGTTGGGCTTCTTTGAGTACAACTTCAATCAATGTTGCAACAGCTCCGGTTGGATCCTTGTATGGTGTGACCATCACCTTCCACATGTCAAAGTTCATGCCTTGAATGTAGAATTACATGTGCCTCTTCCGATAGAGGAAGTTGGTATCATCATAGACCAGAGGATGAATGGAGAAGCCTCCCTCTAGGTTGAGAGACCCAAGTAGGTTATCTCCCATCTTCTCATCTCGTGGGAGATTGTTGGAGAACATCCTTGGCTCTGATACCACTTGTTAGATTGAGGGCTCTAGAGAGGAGTGAATAAACCTTCAAAAATTCGCACAAGATAAATTAGACCTTAAAATTATATCAATTTAGAACCAATAGCTTAAGTGAAATTTGAAGTCCTAACTAACAATCATAGCAAGGATGAGATGAATTGAAAACAAGAACTTGACAAGGTCGTTTAGAGTGGTCCTACTCTCCAAACTAGGAGAGAGTCAGTCCATTACCTAGAGAGGTCAACCTCTAGGGCTTTGCAAGTGTTTTCTCTATATATTCACCAATAAGAGTTACAAAACAAGACCACCAAAGGACTTACCCATCCAAACACCAAGAGTCTTCCACCATACCAAGGACTTACCCACTTTGCAAGAGTCTTGTGCTTTCTTCCAGGGACTTCCCCACTTTTACACAAGTCTTCAAAATTCAAGGGATTTTCCTACTCTTCTTGGATCTTCAGCCTTTGCCTTCTCCTTCACCTAGAGAAGATCTTCACCTCTTCTTCAACCTTGAAGAAGAATAGTAACATCTCCACCTTCACTCAGAGTAGCTTGTTTCACCTTTGCTTCATGAAGAAAAGTGGTAGGGAAGATGGAATGGAATGAGAGCTTTATAAGCACAAGGAAGTAGATCTCTTACAATTGGCCTATCTTTTTCATAATTACAAAATGAAGTGTAAACTAGAAAGAGAAAGGGGCTCAAGGAGTTGCAACACACTCAACTATAGTAAGGACTTAGAATACCATGAATCAGCAAACTTGGAATGAACTCAAAGGGGTCATGTTTATAGCTGGGGGTGCTCCCTTGAGTGTGGGATCACGTAGGGTCAAATTATAGCCATTTTGTAAGTTGCAATGGATCTATTCTCACCCAAAACAACTCACCAATGGTTATAATCACTTTTTCTGTGTTTTCTGTACAGTACATTCAGTCGAGTTTCAATAAAGGTAACTCGACCGATCCACTAAATGACAAAGCTAGTTTTCAAAATATTAGTCGAGTTTGTTCTGAGAAACTCGACTGATGAGCTAAAATTAGTTTTGCTCAGTGAATCGGTGGGTCAAGTTCTATGAGTGTGCAACTCGATTGATGGCTCATATTTAGAAAATCCATCATAGGATCGGTCAAGTTTCCAACTCGACCGATAAACAACCTGTGACAAATTTTCGAAATTGACATTTGAGTGATTAAACCTTGGAATTAAGTGTCCCTAATTTTTCTCTCATCTTAGTTACAAGTCATATCATCAATACAATTGATTACACAAATTATCTAAGGTCATTTGTGTGATTTCCCAAATTGTACACTTGCATTGCATTTGACTTGAACTTGAACAAGATAGGGCTTGTCTAATTTGATCATCTTTATGTACCTAAAGCCTGAAATCAATCTTGAACAAACATATTAGATATGTAGGAATGGAATGGTTAAGTCATTATCAAAATATGGGCAATGTATAACTCTCAGGTCAACAGAATGATCCATATATCAGTTGTAATAGTGGCATGAAAATATATGTAGAAGCTTACCAAATTCTCTTCCTTCATTTCTCCTCCATCTCATCTCTTCCCTCTACTCTTCATCCTCTATTCTCCCCTTCACACCAACCAATAAAAGAATTAAGAGAGTGGTTGGAGTGGAGAGTCAAAAAAATAGTAGTAGATGTAGGGTTATGTATGCAAAATGTGGAGGAGGTAACCGATAATGCGAGTCAAGGTGCAAAATGACCCAATTAGTGAGATCCGGGTAGAAAAATAAATAGATCTCTCTCCAACCCAAAAGGGGGATTTATTTAGCCCATGGGGCAACAAATCTAGGGGTGCGTGGGAGGATCCCCACAAAAAATCGATTAGGCTGCAAAATGGATCTGATTAGCACAAATATGTAGCACAAAAATGGATCCAATTAGCACAAGAAGGACAAAAGGAATACTACTAGAATGTAAACTTCGGTAGAAAGAGAAGATACACTATTGAAATGTTACTCTGTAGGATTGATAGGTTCAA
Source organism: Alisma plantago-aquatica (assembly GCA_963693085.1). Lineage (NCBI taxonomy): Eukaryota > Viridiplantae > Streptophyta > Magnoliopsida > Alismatales > Alismataceae > Alisma > Alisma plantago-aquatica. Next base: position 319,925,372 of record OY856415.1, on the reverse strand, counting down.
AAAAAGGGGGTGGAACAAGTATTTAGGAGGTAGGAAAAAGGTTATGTAGGGTTGGAAAATTGGGGAAAATGTTGAAAATGGGAAGATAATTGTTGTTGGTAAGAGAAGGAAGGAACACGCCATGTATAGATACCTCTGCCATATGATAAAATCATTGTAGCATGCCAAGATGTAGCAAGTAGTAGCAGCGGACACGCTGTGTCATTGAGCGACACGATGTGTTAGTTAACACAGGAAGAAGCGGTAGAAGGTGACATGTCGTGTCAGCGAAGAGACATGTCATGTCTGATAAACAATAGTAGCAGTCAGTACTAGTAGAAGCCAGAACACACTGTGTCATTGAAAGGACACACCATGTCAGTTGGCAGAAGCTCGGGGTAGAAGAGGTGACACATCGTACCAAAAGATGACATGTCATGTGTGAAAGTGACACGTCGTGTTTGAAAGTGGCACATCGTGTCTGGAAGTGAAACATCGTGTCTAAAACTGACAAACACAATCGTTTAGAAGCAGAACACCATCTGCACATTGTGTCGATGAAAAGATACATTGTGTCAGTGGTGAACAGCAAAGGAAAGGCCCCGAAATAGCATCTAAATTTGAGAGAATTCTTCCAGATCTCCACCAAAGAAGTAGAGGATGATGGATCCTCAATATTAGCCGAAACATGGAGATCTTTTCCTTTTTTTGGATTATATCTCACATGGGTAGCTGCATGGTTTAGATCAGTAGTGGAAGCATATAAGGAGGCAATGACGGCTCCTCCAAGTGAGAAATAATGGTGGCGGCAACATGGATGGCGGTGAATAGGATAGTAACGGCTTCATTAACAATCAAGGTAGATGGAGGCATGCCGAACCTTGTAGATATGGATCCAAAAAATTCATTGGATGATTTGGTTGGTGAAGATGGAGATGGCTCCAAAAAGAGGCAGGGAAAGGAAAATCCTTGTGGGTGCCATCAACAACTGCTAGAGAAAACGACCGCCCGCAAGGGGAGAAAACTCTCCTTTGTTCTTTCTCTTAGTGTTGGGGTGGCTTAGGAACGGTTGTTCTAATACCACGTGGAAGAGAACGTGATATGATGGGGAAGAACCCCTCATGTAGGGTTTTGTAATATTGCTTGATTGAAAAGTGGCAGCCACCCTTTCCTATAAATAGGAGAAGGGAGGAAGCATAAAGACATAGACCAAACCCTAATGGGCCAAGGATAGACTTGGGCGCATATTACAAATAGACTAAAAGCAACTTAAGTAAAAGTCTAAACACTTAAGTAAATAGACACTCCAATAATAGCCAAGCATACTAGTTTCCTACAAAAGATCAAGGACATATTTCTACTGGGAAAGGCACAACCCTGTAGATGATCTGGATACTTCAATGCCTAAAAAATATCTCAGCTTTCTGAGATCTTTGGTGACAAAGTGTTTTTCCATGTAAGTTTTAGTATCTTAAATGCCCAAGGTATCACTGCCATATATGATAATATCATCAACATAGACAATAAGAATGACTAGCCCTGCTTTAGTTTTAGAATAAACACAAAATGAACTGAATGGGAACGATGAAAGCCAAACATTATTAAGATCTGACTAAGCTTGTCAAACCACACACGAGGGCTCTGCTTTAGGCCACAGATGGCCTTTCTCAATTTACAAACTTGCAAGGAGGACTCCCCATGAGAAACAAACCCCAGTGGTTGCTCCATGTAAACCTCTTCCTGCAAGTCTCTATAAAGAAATGCATTTTTGAGATCAAACTAAAATAGGGGACAATCTTTGTTGACAATAATAGAAATCAGAATTCGAACAGAATTTAAACATGTTGCAGGAGAAAATGTTTCAAAGTAGTCCACAACATATGTTTGTGTATAACCCTTTTCCAAAAGAAGAGCTTTTAGCCGCTCGATTGTACTGTATGGTTGATATTTAATGGTGAATACCCAGTGGCATAAAATAGTAGGGTAGGAAGGATGATCATCCACATGCTCCCACGTCTTACGATCAGAGAGTGCATGCATTTCATGTCCCATCACATGTTTCCATCCAGGAATAAGAAGAGATTTTGCAATAGTCTTTGGAATAGAGTCAACAGAGATAGTAGAAGTGAAGCAAGTAAAACTGTCTTTCAGATTATAAGATGAGCACAAATGGCTAATAGGATATTTCATGCATGAACAAACACCTTTGCATTGACTGATAGCTAGATCCTAGTCAGAAGTTACCTTAGTGGTTGTATGATCATTCGCAGAAGGAGGAATTGGTTGTGGAGGGGCCATGGAGGGAGTACTTATCTTGTTTCTTTTCCTATACACTTGCAGAGGTTAGGATTCAGGCAGTTCAGAAGATGGAAAAATCTCAACAACATTAGGCAACGACGTGGGTGACAACATATCACTAGAGTGTGATGCTCTATCACCAAAGAAATATGGCATATGATCCAAAAATACTACCTCTGCACTCAAAACCCATTGCTTCAGAATAGGATCAAAACAATGACAACCTTTCTGGGTCCTAGAATATCCGAGAAAAATACACTTGGTGGAGTGAGGATCAAGTTTTGTTAGCCCCAGGCGTAGGTTTTTGATAAAGCAGGTACACCCAAAAATAGGGGGACAAAGAAAAGTTGAGCATTAGGAAAAACAATGTTGTAAGGAATGTGATTGTGCAAAATAGAACATGGCATGTGATTGATAAGATAGCACGCCATAGAAATAGCCTCAGTCCAGAAATGATGAGGAAATTTATAATGAAGAAGTAAAGTGCAAGCAACTTCTAAAAAGTGGAGGTTTTTTCTTTCAGCAACTCCACTTTGTTGTGGAGTGTAGGGGTAGGTAATTTGGTGTAGGGTTCCATGGACAGAACAAAAAGATGTCACCAATTTGTGCATAATTTCAAGGACATTATTGGTGCGTAACATTTAAATGGCTTTGCTAAATTATGTCTATATTTCAGAGAAAAAAACACTAATACGATCCAAAACTATGTTGTGATCTTTTAGTAAAAACAACCAAGTAGTACGAGAGTAATCATCAGTAAAGGTCAAAAAGTATTGAACTTTGGAATGGCTAGGAATAGAACATGGACCCCAAATATCCACATGAAAAATATCAACTATTGCTTTAAAACCAATATCTTTCTTAGCAGGAAACACAATACAAGTTGTTTATCCAACTGACAATATTCACAAGAAAAGGCTTTTTTGGATAAACCAGGAAATAAATGCTCCAACTTTTATGCAAAGGGGTGACCAAGTCGGTAGTGCCACTGAAGTCCCATTACTGATGTTGACAAAAGAGCAGACGGTGTTGGTGGTCCATCCAAATAGTAGAGTCTATATGGTCCATCATGGCCTGAACCAATCTTTATCTTTGTGCGGAGATCCTTCAAAATACAATCAGAAGGATCAAATATAATGGAGCACTAAAGATTTTTTACAGTCTTATTGATAGAAAGCAAGTTAATAGGAAATTTTGGGATATATAAAATAGATTTCAGATTCAACTTTCAAGATAAGGAAACAATGCCTATGACATGAATAGAAGTTTTAGAACAATCGATGACAATAATAGGTGGAATCTATGTGGTTTTAGTAAGGGCAGAAAATAAGATGATGTCACTGACCATATGGACTGATGCACCAGAGTTAATGCACCATTTATTGTTACCATCAGAAGGAGAGGCTAGCAAGGTAGAAGATCTAGAGACAGACATAGAGGGAAGCTGAGTCATGCGTTCTTGAAAAAATTTCTCAAACTCTGAGCAAAGCCACTCAATGGAAGGTGTAGAAAATGGTTGTTCAGGTGTAGTATCAGTAGAAGTCTCTACAGATGCTTGGTTTGCCCAAGTAGGTTTACTATGCTAGATCCATCATCGGTCTTCATTGTGATTGTCACAGCCATAGAAGTTGCAGAAGTGAGGACCAACAAATTGTTCGTGACCAATAGCAGGAGAAGTAAAAGATGTGTGACCACCGTTAGGAGGGGGGCATTTTCCATGACCACGACCACATCCTTGTCCATGACCGAATCCAGTGGTACGAACAGCCAGAGTAGGGTGCTCAATTGTAGGAGTGGAGGTCATATATGGAAGTCTTTGAACCCACTTGAGGACATCTCAAACAGTAGGTAGTGGGTCACTATATAGAATCTGGTCGACCACCCCAATGAAGGAAACAAGAAGGGCAACCAGAAATTGGACTAGTTGTGGTTCATTGCATTGCTACTAGGCTTCTTTGATGTCAGTTGTCAAGGGGTGATAAATTTTATATTCATTCTAGAGGGTAGAACATTGATTGTATAAGTATGTAAGGAGGGGGGCAGTGAGGGGGGAGGGGGTTTGTGACGCCAAGAGAGGGGAGAGGAGGATGGAGAAGCAACGGTAGAGGGGAGGGGGGAAGGGCTGAGTGGCGGGGGAAAGGGCTTAGGTCATGGGGAAAAAAGGTTAGGGTGGGAATTTGCACGGGGGGAAAGAACCTGCTCTCGATATCATATAGAATATTGAGGAGAAATGTATTCGATGAGTAAAAAGGTTGACAGTGCATTCTCTTGTATAGGATAAGAGAGGAGATACAAAAAACAGAGATGAGCAATACGGGACTAAACCACACAAGTAAAAAACATAAGTGAGGCACATGCTAAGCACATGATAGTCAGTGAAACATAAAGATATCTTTATATATGAGATCCATATATTCATATCTTTTACTCCTTATAGAATCAACAAGTGAGAAATTACCTCTTATATCATTATTTGATCTACATGCTAATTAAGTTAATTGGGACCCAAATTAACTCCATCATATAATTTCCTTGCAATGATCTTTATATTAATTTCCTTATATTCTCCTTATGATGGACATAAATAGGTTGTGAAACCTCATCAATGAATATCACAATGAATTTCCCTCTCTACACTTTTTAACGTTGAATTTAATCAATATAGTGACAGTGATAGATGATAAATCTGATATTTGTTCCAAATATAAGCATATATATTGTTTGATAGTAGCTTATTCAAGAATCCAAAACATGGGCACTTCTCAACTCGAGTTTATGTTGAACACAAAAAGGGGTAATGTCAAACATTATGCAATGACATTTGATGCCCAAATGAAGAATATTTGTTGAATTACATTATCCTACACTATAGAAAAATGTCATGTTTTGGTAGAATTGGCTAGGGATAGTAGTAATGATAGAAAAGTAGAATTTTGGAAAAATCAAATTTAATAGAAATACCAGTAAAAACAAATATATCACCAAGAAAACCATTCAAGATAATGGAAATCCCTTCTTGAGTTTTACATGCATAAAGTTTTCATAATTGCAAAATAATACGCTCTATAGCAAATATTAATTTTTGAAAAATCTAATTTAATAGAAATGCCACTAAAAACAAATATATCATCAAGAAAACCATTCAAGATAATAGCATTCCCTTCTTGAGTTTTGCATGCATCATGGTTTGATGATTGCAAAATTATAAGCTCTATAGCAAATAAGTACCCACTTTATGCAAAAAGTGTTCTTTATTGCTATTAGTTATCTACACAATCTAAGTGGATCATCGAGGTCAGCAGCGAATCATAGACATGTTTCTAGATACAGACATTGACACGGACACAGACACGGGACATGGAAAATTTCTAAAATGCAGGACACAGACACGACATTGGATGAGGGGATTTTTTTAACATGTACATATATGTGAATGCATGACGTATAAACTGTAATTTCTCTTAAAATTTATCCATATTAATGTATGTATGCATGTATGTATGTATGTATGTATGTATGTATGTATGTATAATCTTATATGTAGATAGATGTGTGTCTTTATGTGTATGGTAAAAGCAATATGAAGTAGAAAGCTAAATATATGTTTCTTGTAGATATATATATGAGTTTGTATTACACATTTAACCAACTAATTAGAGTATAATATGACTTGTAATATCTGATTCATCTTAGAATTTGCATATTGGTTCTTTTCAATAGATTTGTTTGTAATCGTGATTAGATCTCAACTCTATGTTAGATTATCTTAGTGATAAGGCATAAACATCAATTGTATATTCCACATTTGCATTCTAAAATATGCTATTACTGCAGCAACAACTACAATGATGTGTCCAGGAAGTGTCTGCGTAGTGTCTAGGTGTGTCTGGAGTGCAAAAAAAGATCAAAGTGAACTTGACACATCCCAGTCGTATCCAAAACATTTTGGGCCGTGTCCGGGAAGTGTTTGTGTCCAAAAAATATCTGACACAAACACAGGGGTTGTCTAGAAGTGTCTGTGCTTCCTAGATCTACCCCCTACTACTCTGATCTTGGCACTCTTTTGACTATATATTTTCTCACTTCTTCACCCTTGGTCTCCTTTGCGATCCCTATTGACATGACACCAAATCCTCCACCCATCAAACCCCTACAGGTCTAGAAGCAAAAACATTACCATCCAGATCATGACCCTCTTACATCTTCATCTCATAACTAAGATCCTCCTTTAAAAGTACCTCACACTACTACCTTCTTTAACTTGGATAAATCTTTTGCATAACCAAAAGGGAGGCCCTCTTACACTCAATATGATATTTCTAGATACTACAATCATGATTTTCTTGCTCCTACATTATCAAGAATCCTACAACGTCATGGATGGCACAAGACAATGGAAGACAAAATTGTTTCTCTCATGGATCACCATGCATGGGACCTAGTTGATCCTCCTAAAAACTATCAACTTGTTGGTTGTAGTTGGGTATTTACAGTTAAATACCACCTAGATGGCACTATCAAGCATCTCAAGGCAAGGATGGTGGCCAAAGGATACAATGAAACATGGCATTGATCACCTTGAGACATTCTCTCTTCTAGCTTGGCTTAACTCAGTCTGCATTCTCATACATGTCGTTGTGGATTGAGACTGACCTTTTCTGTAACTTCTTGTCAAAAATGCCTTTATGTATGATGACTTGGACGAAATAGTTTTTATGGAGCAACCACCTGGTTTGTTGCCCAGGGGAAGTTTGGCAAGGTATGTCACTTACAGAAAGCAATATATGGTCTCAAACAAAGCTTGCAGACCCGATTTAAGAAACTAACTGATGTAGGACGAACATAGCCTTTTAAATAGTCTTTTTAGTAATTTTCAAAATGTTTGATTAGTGGCCTTGTGTTTTAGGGGTTATTTGATCGTTTCCTAGGTTTGTCTTGTAAAGCATGTGGTTTAGTCCCACATTGGCTAGTTGTCTAGTGAGTTGGGTTTAAACACCTATATATAGTCTATGTGATGCTCTCAGAAAAATAGACTTTATGAATGAAATCTTTTGATGAATATTATTCCTTCTGATTAGTTATTTTAGTTTAATTTAGATCTTGATAAATAGTCTTCGATTTTAGTCATTAGGTTCTCCATTACTAAGTCATATTCTGGAGAAAATTGGTTTCTATGGATAACATGCATATCACTCCTCTTTGTTAAAACTAGTAGTGTTGGCACAATAGTTCTTCGTGTATATGTTAATGACATCATACTATCTAGTAGTGATTTTGTTGGTATCCAAGACACAAAACTCTACTTATGCACACACTTTGCCAGTAAAGATATGGGAAAGATTCAATATTGGCATTGAAGTAGCATATACACTACCGTCTATCTATCTCGTTCAAAGGAAGTATGTCTTAGATCTACTAAAATATACCAGAATGTTAGGCACCAAACTAGTAGATACACCTCTAGATGCCAATATTCCTTAGGATGATGACTCTTCGGCCGCATTTTTCGACAATCAAAGACATAGGAGAACAGTTGGAAAATTAGTGTATGTAATAGTAACACGTCATGATATTACAATTGCAGTTGGACTAGTTAGTAGATATCTTGATAAGCTACAAGAATGTCATTGGAATATTGTATGCCACATACTTAGATATCTAAAAGATGCCATGGGAAAAGGTTTTTGTATAACAGACATGGACATAGTGAGTCACTGACTTGTAAGATTCAGACTATGCTGGTAGTAAAACTAACACAAAATCTACCTCAAGCTTTTGTACCTTTTTTGGAGAGAACTTGGCCACTTTGCAAAGTAAGAAATAGACAATTGTTGCTTGGTCTAGTACTGAGACAAATAGAGAGCTATGGCCCATATTGTCTATGAAATGATGTGGGTGAAGACCTTCCTATCAGAATTGGGGCTATCACCTCCTACCCCTATGCCTATGCATTGTGATAATGTTGTTGCCAGCATCATTACATGCAATATAGTCATTCACGCAAGAACTAAACACATTGAGGTGGGCCGTCATTTTATTAGAAAATCAATTTTATCGAAGAGTATATGCCCTCTTTCAATAAGTCTAAAGAACTAATTGCTGATCTTTTCACTAAGCCACTAAATAAGAAAATTTTCTCTACTTCAGTTGACAAGCTAGGCATGATCAATGTCTATGTGTTTTTTTAGGGGGGTGTTAAGAGATAGGAAGCATAGACACCTAGACAGCCCCCATGTCCATGTCAAACACGTTTTGGACACAAACACTTTCTGGACACGGCCCATAACATTTTGGACATAGTTGGGGCGTGTCCAATTCATTTTGGTCTTTTTATGCACCCCAGACACAGCTGGACACTGACCAGAGACTTCTTGGACACATCACTATAACTGTTGTTGCTGCAATAGCCTATTTTAGAATGCAAATATTGAATATACAACTGATGTGTAGGCCTTATTACTGAGATAAGCTAACATAGAGTTGAGATCTAATCACAATTACAAACATATCTATTCAAAAGAACCAATTTGCAAATTCTAAGTTGAATTAGATATTACAAGTCAAATTAAAGTCTAATTAGTTGGTTAAATGTGTAATACAAACTCATATATATCTACAAGAAACATACATTTAGGTTTCTACTTCATATTGTTTTTACCATAGACACAAACACATACATCTATATGCATATAACATTATACATACATAGATACATTAATATATTTTTTTTTAAGATAAATTCCAGTTCATATGTCATACACCCACATATAAGTATCTATTAAAAAATCCCCTCCCCAATGCCATGTCCTTGTCCTACATTTTAAAAATTTGTCATGTCATGTATCTGTGTTAGTGTCCGTGTCTAGAAACATGTCCATGCTTCCTTGGAGTAGCTCAAAGAAGATCACATATGTGCTGACAAACCATTTGTGTTCAACATGATCATTACAATGGTAGCCTTTCTGTGTTCGCAAGTAGCTAAGGAAAATGCACTTGGTACCATGATGGGAGAATTTGTGATGGCCAGGGCTGATAACTTTAACAAAACATGTGCAACCAAAGATACGAGGTGGTAAGGAAAAGAGATCATTGGTGGGTGAAGCATTTTTAGGGGAATTTAGTTGTGGAGAATGGAGGAAAACATGCATTTGATCACAAAGCAGGCTGTGAGGAGAGATTTGGGCTAGAATTGCTTAGGTACATGGGATTAGAGCATGATTTCTCTGGAAACATCTAAGAGGTGGTGATTATTCTTCTCGACTACACCATTTTGTTGGGGATCATATAGGCAGGAGGTTTGATAAATCATTCCTTGTGCTTGACGAAAGGTTGTTAAGTCCTATTGAACAAATTCCAGTGCATTGCGGTGTGAAAGATCTTAATAGGATAGGAGAATTGTATTCAAATTTTAGCAAAGAAAAAACTAACAATGGGTAAACCTTATGAACAATTTTTTAAGGAGGAAACTATGTGTCATACATGAGAAATCATCAATAAAGGAATGAAAGTACTTATACCCAGATACACTAGGTATTTTTACATGGTCCCCATACATGGGAATGAGCTATAGAAAAAAATGCAGTGCTAGATAGCAAAGTTTTAGTAGGAAAATGTGTCAGAGTTTGCTTGCCAAACTGACAAGACTCACAATCTACATGTGAATATGAAATAATAGGAAAAAAAAGTATAGTTCATCTAAAGAAGGATGCCCAAGACGATAGTGACATTGTGATACTGGAATACAAGATAAAAGAGTTGAAACACCATGGGTTTTGATATCAACATAAAGATATTACAGACCATAAGGACCTTCATTCCCCCACCAATCATCATCCTGGTACAAAGGTCCTGCTAAGCATGATATCCATAGAAGAATGTTAGGGAGCACTACTTTTGGCGCACACATTTACTAATAGAAACATTGGTACAAAAATAGTAGAATTAAGAGACAAGGTGGAAGATGCATGACCAATTCCAATTACTTTCAAATAGGACCGGGAGTTATCAACAAGCATTACAACCCTAATGTTGGTAGTCTTGTTAATGTTATAAAATAGAGTAGGATTACCATGGATATGAGAACTAGCTCTGGAATCCATAACCCATTTGTTATTACTGGAAGGATGAACTATTGTCAACAAGGCAGAGCTCAACTACCCTCATGAGGTGTCTAAATAGTTGAGGGAGGGTTGAGTACAACCTCCAGATGCTCCAGTAGAAGTGATGTGGTATCCATAGTTGATTCAAATGAAAGTTAGGATGAGGGGCCAACATCATTGGCAACCTGGTTGACCCGAGCCGACGCACCCTGCTTGGTCCAAAAATGATATTTAGTGTGATTAGTATGATGATAGAGGTTACAATATCATGGCGTAGAGGGCTAACCTCATCCACTTCCAGGATCTCTGATGATGAGTTCATGACCACAATCATGACCAACTAGTATAGAAAATTTAGGATCAAAGACAGAAGCAATAGTTGTTGGAATTCATTGAAGATACTTGAGGAATTCATCAACATCAAGAAGACGATTACTTCCAAATATCCGATTAACTAACCCAGAATGGTTGTCAGGAAAACTAAAGAAAATTGCACCAAATGGAGTTATTGACACTTTTTCTTAAGCTTAAAAATGTCATATGTGAGAGGATGATATATCCCATTCATCACATAAGGTATTGAAGTAGGTGTAATGATCATCAATGTCCATTCTAGGAGTAAGTTTAAGCTTGGTGAGCTTTTGATAGCTATCATGGAATTTTTTAGGATTCTGGTGATGAGCATAGAGATGGGCAAGCTGACTTCACATTCCATTGTTAGTTTTAAGGTGAAGAAGGGATGATCTATTGTGAGTATATACAATTCCAATAAACCAACTCATCATAAGAGAATCATTTTTGACCCACGTTACATAACCAATGCAATTTTTATCATCAACTCCTGCTAGGGGAGGAAGTATAGAAGGACTAATAAGATGATCAAGATGGCCTTATTGTGCCATGACGTAGTGGTGCACGCGCAAGACACATACACTTGGACTTACAAATTTGTAGACCTTAAGATGGACACACTCAAATACCCAAAGAATACTACCCCACAAGCGCACATGATCATATCGCATTATAGGAGAAGGTAAGTTAAGGGTCAAAACCAAGCGAGATAGGGGACACTAGAGCTATGTTAGTTTAAGCTAGGTTCCTAATGCGGACTCTAAGTTGAAGAGTTTTTTTTATTTGATTTGATTACACTAGAGGTTTAAACAAGCAATTAAAGGGGAGTAAGAAGCACAATTGACTTTAACCCTAGACAGTTTAGTTCCACTTGACAAAGAAAGCAAACTAAGAAAGAAAAAAAAATTAGACTAGGTCAAACCATCAAGAATCTAACACTACATTAAACTATCAAAGTAATTCTACTTGACAACCTAGAAGGCAATTAGCTACACTAGGCAAGAAATAGCACTAAACTAGCAATTAGTAACTAGGTAAATAAAAGGACTAAGTTAACCACTAACTAGCTAAAGCAAGCATAAACAAGCACAAAGTAACACAACTAACCTACCATGACCTAACTACCATGAATAAAACAATTAACTAAGAAGGAAAGTAAAGAAACTAACTAAGCAAGAATTAACTAGCAAGGAAGCAATTAAGGTTTTAGGAAAATTATGGAAAGTGTGGTCCGTTTAGGGTAATGTGACTAGAACCTAGGTTTTGGGTCATAACATGAAAACCATGCGCATTCCTTTTGATAGTTAAACCAATCAACAAGATAGATGTTAGAGAATTGATCTATGCTATTAATTGGTCCTGAATGGAATTAGGGTGTGTGAAGGGGAACTATGCCCTAGCACACCCTATCCAACCTTGTGAGTCTCATTTGGATTAGGATTTAGATGAGCTTATACAAGGATTTAATAAATTTTAGGTTTCTAGGATAGAGACTCTTAGGGAAATTGGAGACCAAGGGTAGTAATGGAAGGTGGAAATGAGGGTATTTCACGACACATCACCTACCATCTAGCCTTTAGGTAGCTCCAAGCCAATTTTACACCAAGTGCCTCTAGACTAGCTACTTATATCTCATACCTAGAAGTGGGAGAGGGGATATATGCGTGGGAAGATAGGGTTCTAGCTAGGGATCCACTAGTTGGACATAGGAGCAATTCTAAAATAGCCACACACAATCCATTCTCTCCTAGAGTCTAGGTGCTTTCAAACATAAATCATAAGATAATCTATGTTTTCAAGAACACATCACTAGATAATTTATGAAAAAATAGATAGAAGTAGAAGTCAATCAATTTAAAATTAAATTATAAGCTTTACAAGTTATTTTTTCCCCACATGATATCAAAGTCACATTTTAACTCCAAACAACCCACCTAGAGGGTCTCAGTTACTCATGGAACAAAAAATAACAAAAGTAGAAGAGAGAATAGCCATAGGAGTTTATAGAAGTCCTCTTCTTCTCCACCTCCAGTAACAACAATTCGTCCTCCTCCCCCTGGTAGTTGGATGGCATGGAAAGATGAGTAGAAGTATCTAAAATCATAGAAAACTAGGGTTTTGAGGTAGGGAAATGTAGAAATGGAGTGAAAGTAGGTGGAGCTTAGTGAATGCTAGGGTGGATCGCAATAAGTGATAACCTTGTGCTCCATCCACCTTCCATGTATATATAGGGGTTAGGGAATCATAGGGTTAAGTAAGGGCAATACGGGAAAAACAATGTAGAAAATGAGTTGAGGTTTGAGGCAACACAACCATTCTAGAAAGAATGGTTCTGGTGGGTGGACAATATCATGGTTGTGATAGGAGGGAATGGGCGTTCTGGTGGAGGTGAATTTTCATCTTAAAATGGATATTTAGAGGCTAGTAGTACAGTCGTGTTGGGCATCAAAACTTTGGTGGGAACTAGGTAGCACGGTCATTGTGGGAATTAGGTAGTGCGGCTGTGTTGGAAGGGTTGATTGATGGTCATTCCTACTGAGCACTGGCATTCTAACTTTGGGCAGCACAATTGTTCTGGTCAGCACAACTGTTCTGGTGACTTTGTTTAGCTGCTTTTCAATTGTGATTTCTCATGTGAATTTGGCATTGGAAACACGGCCGTTTTATGTTACCACAGTCATGTTGGGGGATTTTGCTTACAATTTGATCTTCAACTTTACTATCTTTAGACCCTTGGCTATTAGGGTAGGTTGGGGAAGCTCTTGGACCCTCCTTAAACTCCTCTATGGGTGAAGGAACCTACGATCATCCTCCTCTCTCAGTCATCCAAAGTGTGGTCCAAGTACCTAAAAGACAAGAAAAGGACATCCATAAGTGCATCTGATAGTAATACACATATTAGGAAAGATATCAATGTATTCTAACATATTTAGATGTGATTTAAAGATCAAAAAACATAAGATGATTTCTTAAAATAAGTTTGCATTATGTAGATTTTCCAAGAGTGATGCCATGTTGGATAGTTCTTTCCATCCAAGAAAACTATACTGGACATGGTGCCCAAGTTATCCACAGTAGCCATCTTTGGATAATATAATAAGAATATCACTAGAGTAGTAGGAGGCAGCAACACAAGAATAAATGCTAGATTTATAATATAATGGCACAAAGAGATGGCAATAATATAATAACAGCAGTAGAAGGTCTAAACACCAAAATAGTTCGGAGCAGCAATGACAATGAAGAGCATCTAGCAAAAAAGGTAAAAAAATATTTTTTTGTGCAGTAGACACACTACTACAACATTGTGGCCCTATAGTGGTTGGAAGAAGAAGCTCCAGCTCATCCCATAGGTATATGATGGTTGGGTGGCTAGGGTAGGGTGTTCTCAAGGGATGGACACCCCAAATGGAGCAGGCCCTAAGGAAAGGTGATGCCATAGTAGGCCGCAGTGGAAGTACAAGATCAAGGACCGAAACAGACCGGTATAGCAGCCAGATAGTGGAGATGTAGGGAGCCATGAAGGGGGGCTAAGGAAGAAGAGGAGGATGGGGGGCTCTCATGCCCTAAGAGGTGAAAGCCCCCAAAACCCCATCCCACGTCATCTTGGAAGTAGACTGCTCGGATACCATGATATAAGAGGTGATTGGAGTATATCACCTGATGATTCAATAAGGTGTATAAGATATGAATATATATAGCCCATACAAGAAATAGCATCAAGGGGCAGTAGTGTGGGACTAAACTTGTAAGCCATATAACACTCTGATCCAATATAATTGATCTTATAAATGGTAACAAGGAATTAAGCAAAATAGTAAGTGACCGTTTGTAATTTCTTCTTAGAATTGACTTTAAGAATAGATACTTCCAAATGGCTTTCAAATTAATGAAAGAACTAATTCATTGATTCTTCATCACTTCTCTAAAAAAAGTGGAAGTCAAACCTCTACGTGTTTTATCCTTTCATGGAAGAGAAGAGTGAGAGAATTGTTGACAATGAATAATGATAAATCTAAAATTATATAAGAAAAAAGAGACAGTTCCCACAATATTCATTGAAGATGTCTTGGGAAACCGTATATATCCTTCTGACAAATGAGTCATCTTTGGTAGTAGTCGACATCTAAATTATTTTAGCTTAATCAATCCTAGTGTAAGAGTTTTTCCAGACATTTTTTTCTTTAATTTTTCAAGTCACAAAATATCCTTGTATTCTAATGACTCTATAGGAGATAGTGTGTGGAGGTGTTGCATGCAATTTTTCTTTATTTTTTGAATTACAATTTTTTCATTGTATTTTAATAAGGAAGTTGTGTGATGCACATGTTTAGCTTCAATACAATATTATCATTTAGTTTCTAAAATTATAGATGGGCCCTTTGTATTTGAATAAGGTTGTATATAGGGTTTGGCGATGAGGATGGGATAACCAAATTTTTCTAGTCCTATACTCAAATATTGTTGTTGAGAGGAATGCAGACTAAGCATAGGCACAAATTAAATTCAAAAATTCTGACCCATACCTGGCCTAGCTAACAAATCCTAAGTCTTGGGCTAGATTCAGGTCGACTCAAATAACATATATAAGCACAGATTTCTCATAACATATACATAGATACATATTGCAAATAAGGTCAACTGTAAATTTCTTATGATTCGTGTGGTTTGTGGAAAAAAAATAACATTAAATTTTTCCCTTAGTTTGTTATCAAAAGAATTGACATATTATGAAATATCACACTGCCTCACTTTGCATTGTCATTTTGGGATCTACAAGTGCACCACAAAGGCATATTGTTTATTTCACCAATTGTATCTCAATCAGCCATGTAGGCTTTTGACTAGGAAAAATTAAATAAAATCAGTGAGTTTGTGGAAGAGAGAATATGTGTCTATGAAAAACTTTATTTTGCAATGTACAACACAATATTTTCAAGAACTTAAAGTGAATAGAAAAATATTAAAGTAAAGCTACACATGGAATGGAGGAAACCTTGCATAAAAATGGCACTTCACAAATTTTGCGGTAGGGGAACCAAACACACCCTATGGACCCATTGTGAGTGCACAAAATATGCAGTAAATAAACAAAAGTACGATAAATGATGAAAAGATCTTACTCAAGTTGTTGATAATCGATTACCTCTGTGAATTTCATATACTTGAAGGGGATATATCATGAGAAAGTAATATATCATCCCCTTGATTGGGGGTTCAAGGGTGAGAGCCCTTGGAAACAAATTTCAAGGTGTTGCTTACTAGTGATGGAAGCTACTAGCTGTGGTGATTGTAGAGGTTGTTGTTTCTTCTGGAGGTGGTGACGATAGCAGATGTTGCTATGGGTAGCGGTGATGGTAGTATAGGTTGTTGCTACTTTGAGAGGTAGCATCAGCAGAGGCTGTTGTTGCAATGAGCAGTTGTCCTATCAATTTAGATATTATGAGTCATGCAATTCACCAATATATCCCAAAACATAACAAGAGTGATTCCATATAAAAACGGAGCAGTTAATGTGCATTTTGCAAAATCCAAACTAGATGAGAAAGTTAGTTCATTTATAAAAATGTTCCTTTGGACTTTACTTGAGGGCATACATTGCTTTTAAAAAATTCACATTGTCATTTTGTGCATAAAGCGATAAAACCTGAGAAGTTTCTCAAGTACTCCTGATGGAGCTTCCACTTATGTGGAATTGTGTGCACCAACTAAAAATCCTAAAGATAGTAAGTCTTTAGGTTTATCCTTGCATATACTAGATAAAGAACTCCACCCACGTATGCTTAGATACGTGGAAGTCTTATCGTAGTATAATTAAGGGTCAAATCCTCAAGACAACGGTCTTGTTGCAAGCAACAAGATGGAAAACATTAAAGTTTCACTTAATCACTCACTAGTAGGCACTTAGATCGAAAGTTTGGTTTTTTTGTTTAAACTCAGAACATGTAAAGTAAAGAAAGCAAGTAAATCTAAGGAGTTAAACTATGATAAAAGTCACTAGGGTGTGATCGGTTTTTCACCGCCACTACACATGGATCAACACATGCAAAGCAAAACATAACCTGCAAAAAGAGTCTAGTCAGTTAGTATCTTTGTAGACTTAGTTTCCTTTCGAAGAACTAACTACGAGAAGTGCGGGAATGTTGCAACTACATCCATTCCCGAACAAATGGTCACCTACTTTGCATCATTCCCCTCGCAAAGTGTGTTCCTCGACTTACCAAGGTTGCACTTTCATATGTCAACTGATTCCATTTCATAGTATGAAAGTGCAACGAATGATAGTGAGTTTACTCCACTTCTTGAGATACACTTCTAGACACCGAAACAGATGCATGGTGGATACATGCACCAAGAACCAACATACAAATGAGTTTCGAATCTAATAGTACAAACGTAGACAATTCATACTAAAAGATACAGGATAACACAAGTTGGAGATCAAGCAACATGCATTCATTAAACGTTTGATGTCGAACTGAAAAGATAAGAACTCTATAATACAAATTATGGATTACATTTACATGATATGAAAACATGGGTAGCGGGGCTACTCCCCGCACCCTAGTGAAAGAGACTACTCGCTCATGACTGGGACAAAGAAGGAGGCAAGAAGAGAGAGAGAGAGAGCATCATCCCCATAAAGGAGAAAGGAAAGTCAACCCCTTGGAGAGAGAGAAATGATCCACCAGCTTCACAGGTTGCGCGATGACGAGATCTCCCTCTTCCCACCTTCTTTGGCAGAGAGAGAGAAAGCAGCTTTGAGATGGAGTATGGGTCTCAGACCGGCAGCCCCAGGGCAGAGGATGGAAGTCGCAAGAGCTCTGGAGTGATTGAGGCAGCCTTTGGACGTCTGAAACTTGATATTTGATGGAGGACCCTTGGGGTCTTATTTATAGGCCTTAAGTGAAGTCCAAACGGTTTGGAGACCGTTTGGACCTCAAGACCGTTTGGACCTCAAGACCGTTTGGACCTTTGAGACCGTTTGGACCTCAAGACTATTTGGACCTCAAGACCGTTTGGACCTTGAGACCGTTTGGCTTCATGCGGTCTTGAGACCGTTTGAACTCCATGCGGTCTCGGGACCGGTTGGCTTCATGCGGTCTTGAGACCGTTTGACTCCATGCGGTCTCGGGACCGGTTGGCTTCATGCGGTCTTGGGACCGTTTGACTCCATGCGGTCTCGGGACCGGTTGGCTTCATGCGGTCTTGGGACCGTTTGACTCCATGCTGTCTCGGGACCGGTTGGCTTCATGCGGTCTTGGGACCGTTTGACTCCATGAGGTCTCGGGACCGGTTGGATTCATGTGGTCTTGGGACCGTTTGACTCCATGCGGTCTCAGGACCGATTGGCTTCATGCGGTTTTGGGACCGTTTGACTCCATGCGGTCTCGGGACCGATTGGCTTCATGCGGTCTTGGGACCGTTTGAATCCATGCGGTCTTGAAGCTGAGTTAATCTTTTATGATTTTTTTGTGTTTTTCTGCATATATAAAAGGGAAAAGTTAGTCTGATGGTATATTTACAAAAAAGGGTAAATTTGGGATTATGTATAGTTTTGATTTAGAAAGAGTATGGAAAACTAAAGAAAAAGACTAAGATAATCGCCCAAAATAGGAGGTTATCACGCCCCCTAACTTAGAGTCTAGCTTGTCCTCAAGTTAGATAGAGTTGAGGCATGTAATGGCTAGGCGATCTTATTTAGTTAGGATTTCCATACTCTTGCTTCAAGTATTAACCTGAGTTCTCCTAAGGTCATATCAATTCTTATTGCTTGCCTTGACTCTTTCAGATTTCGAGAGTTGCTTGGGTCTCAGGTTATTTCCGTATCTCGTAGCTCGCATCGGGACCACCTTTATTATGTGCATGTTGTTGACTCTAATCAGCTTTATACCTCTCTGAAAGATCTACTGGAAGCTAGAGAGGGTATGAGGGTTGGCTAAAGGCTTGAAGTGTAACTCCCCCTTCAAGTGGGGGAGGGGTTGTCTATGCTTTTAGGATCTCACTACCGGGCACGACACATCTGCCTTTGTGAGGGTAGCTGAATGTACCGGCCGGGTGAGTCCTTTATAAGCCTTTCATATATTTAGATACCTTAGGGTTTCACTACCGGGCACGACACATCTGCCTTTGTGAGGGCAGCTGAATGTGCCGGCCGGGTGAAACCTTCATCAGTTCTTTATATAGATCCTTATTCATGGCACAACTCTCATAATTTTATTCGACTCTCTGGCTTTTATTCGATGACTCGCAGGCTTGGGTTTTTGGGGTTTTGTTTGGGAAATTATTTTGGGTGGCCAAGCCTCTTTTATTTTGAAGAGAGGAAAGCCGTTCTTAGAGTTTTTCAACATGCACTTATTTGGTTTGTGGTCCACTTGCAGAACTTCTTGATTTGGAAGTTTCCTGATGCCCCTCTCATCCTTGAGAGCTTGGCTTATTTCTGCCTTGATATTGACCTGTGGAGAGTCAGATAAATAAGTAAAGCAAAAGCATGAAAATCAATAGTGGAGGGACATTATTAAATCACCATTAAATGTCTAAGTGTTATTTAATTTTGGGGACTAACATGATTCTAGAGTTAATTGAGGGTGATTCTACTCAAAAAGGGTTAATTAAAAAGAAAGTAAAAAAAAAGTATGTACAAATAGAGAAAGGAGAAAATGGAGAAAGAGGGGTTTAGAAAATTGATACCTCACCCTTGTCTAATGTACCCCCCTAACTTATCACTCACTCTGTCCTCAGAGTGTCAAAGTGATAGGTTGAGAAGTAATTAGGACAAGGGTTGCGGGCTAAGTTAATTCTTCATTTGCCCCCGGGGAATGAAGTAGATTTGATGCGAACTGTCCTCGTAGAGCATGGTAATCCACGTCAGTCATCTCTTCTACTGGTCTTTGGAGAACGATGATGGTGTACATCCAGTAGAGGACGTGGAAGCCGCAGTCATTTGATTGTCAGATTTGCTGGGGGCATTTGTGGCAGAAGGAAGGGCGGTGAAAATGCTCTTTGCCGTACGCCCTTGTATGCTGACCCAGAAAATTGATTAACTTGTTGGCGCACTCCTTTGCCACTACCTCTGTTGGCGTTCTTGGTGTCACGACATAGTTCTTCTATCGTGGGTTGTACTGGCTATCAGAACTGTTATATATTGTAGTTGTTCCTTCTGGGAGATGTGTGGCCAGAGCATCCAGTGCTCATGATAGAGGAAGGGTAACATGATGAACGTTGGCATTGTGTGTTGTAGATAGGAGATTAGCGCATCAGTTGTGCCGAAGTTCTTGAGCTTTAGGAGATCATCTTTCATATATGGGACGCCATGTATGTTGTTGGGTTATTTTGGCCGAGTAGGAACTGATAGGCGGCCATTAAACTTACAGAGAGCGATCCTTTGAATTGTAAAGTCTCTCGTAGCGTGTCTGCCATTACAAGAATATCCCGAGACATGAATACGAGCCCATCTTTCTTGGCTGAAAGCCGCGCCATAATGAGACGTAGTTCGAAGTCTGAGAGACCTTTGCAAGCGTTGTGATCGAAGTCGGAAAAGGTTGGTTTTATGGCAGACAAAGGATCGATATCACTTTTATTTTGGTCGGTGGCTAAGGCCGGCTCCCTAGGTTTTTCTGACTCTTTCAGAGTGTGGCGGAAGGGTCGCCGATGCGGGCGTTGGATAGCTGAAAAGAGATAACGAGGGACGTCATCTGTTGCCATTGTTGGGTCCTTAAAGAACCGTCTATCACAGATGAGTTCCATGGCATAACGCCCTCACAAAGAAGGAAAATCGTCAGCAACAAGGTCAGTAAAGGGGATTTCCTGGTTCAGTGCTTAGATGTGACATATGGTGCAGAAAACGCAATCCCCAGATCCCTCGGTGACTTGAACGTGAGGGTTTATGATTTTGAACCAAGGTTGGCTCCAATCTTGGCGAAGAGATGGGCGGGCAACCCAAATTAACTTAAGCAGCCGGAAGGGTATACACCTGGCTTCTCCTGCAGCTTCACCAACGAAGTTTATTATGTCGGCTGGTAGCTCAGCGTCGCAGAAATTATACACCTTGGCATCCCGAGCCTCGGTATCCACGATCATAAAAAGCCAGTGGTTCGAAACTTGGAAGGGCACGGTAAGAAAACGTGCCCGACGTGCTAAACCAGCACGCAACCGCTCGATCGACTTTGCTCTGATGTCTTTGTATAAAAGGCCAATAGACAGAGCAGGCGAGGCATTGAAAACGGGCTGCTGCCTCTTAGAACTTCTATACATTTCTATACAGTTGGCGAGAAGGACGCAGAAGATTTTCATCGGCATCATGGACCGAGGTCGCAGGATGTGGCGGAAGTATTCTCTTGTCATCTGGCGCCTGGTTTTGGTGTTATTGTAGATAATGTCTTCCCCTACCTTCGCATCATCCACAATAGTGTTCAGTATAAAAATGTCCTAAGCATCTAGTGTGGATATGGCCGCCATATCAAGATCATGCATTTTGTTTGGTAGAGGTGGTGGGGGGGGGAAGTTCCTGCAGAGGGGGAGAAGCGGGTTGTGCCAAGGCTTTAGCATGGACTTGTAGGTTGTCTTCTGAGTCGGAGGCAGAATCGAGATCTTCATCTGTGTCTAAGATTACTCGTTTTGCCTCATCCAAGTCAGGGGGGAAGGCGCTGACATGTCGAGCGCGGAGAGAGGTGGGGTGGTTTTTATGGGCGGGCTTGCGCTGGTTCCTAATATACATTGTTAGAATTCAACGTAAGCCGCGTCTTTTGCTGACTCCCCGATGGACCCCATAGCGGAGTAATCAAGGAATTGGTCCCCATATGACATGTTAACATTATCATTGTGTGGGGACTTGGGGTGATGCTCACCATCATGGTGGCCTTTGTCAGAACCTTTGTGGGAAGGTTCGGCTGCATTGCCAGGGTCCTCTCCGTCATCTGATTTGCTACCAGAAGAGGTGGTATCTTTGTTTGAATCCGCAGATGAGTCGGAGTCTTTGTCTTCATCACTATGGCCATCCTTGCCCGTTGCTGCCTTGTCGGCTGGCTTTTTACGTGCGGTCTGTTTGCACCGTCGATGGGTGGCTTGTAACTCATCGAAATCCACTTGTAGATGCTCGTGTGTTTCGAGCAGTGCATCATGGGATTCTTTGAGGTCGGTATATCTGCCCTCGGCGGAGAGGAGACGTGCTGTAAGATTTGTAACTTGAGCACGTAACTGCAGGATTTCATCATTAGTTGACTCCTCTTGGCGATGTTGTAGCTGAGTGAGTGTGTTGTTGATGGTGTCCAAGCGCGTTCTTAGAACTGCTTGTTGTTTCTTGAGCTCGCGGAGAGTCTCTGGCAGAGGTTGAGTCTGCGTCGAGATCTCATCGACTTGCTTTGTCGTTGCTTCTTGCTGGCGCGTCGCTCCAAGGACCAGGTCCGGCAAGTTGTTGTAGTGGTTGTTGATGTGCTCAACTTGCTTAGCCACCTCATCTTGTCATTGCTGGAAGCCTTGGAGGATGGTGGGCAAGGCTCGGTGTTGTTCGTCGATCGTGGCCACCTGTCGTGATAAACCCTGCACACAAGAAAAAATAGAATGTATGATGTTGGAAGGATCGGTGAGGAGGTTTCAGACAGTGTCGAATTGACGGCCGAATTCCTCACCGATATTGGCAAAAGGGACCCCAGAGGTGGAAGGGTGGGGTGGCTGGGGTCTATCTGGGAGGGTGGTAGTGCCTTGCAGAAGAGACACTGATGTTGCCCCGAACTACGTGGTGACTGTGGATTGAGTCACCAGCGGTGTCAGGGTGGTGGTGGATGTGAAGGGTGGTGGTATCTCAGGTGAAAGCGGTGGGAGTGATAGAGATGGGGTAGAAACTGTGGAGGGGAATAGGAAAGTGGTAAAGTCGGGCATAGGGGTGGAGAGGGGAGAACCCAAAGGAAAAAGGGGTGAAGAAGAGGATGTGAATGGTTGTGTGGATGTGGGGAAGAAGGGAGGAGTGGTAGATGTTGGAAAGGTGGAAGGTGGAGTGGTGGTGGCGGTTAGATGATCATGGAGACTCTGAATGAAAGAGTCGATTGATGAGGTGGTGATATTTTCTTCATGGAGGGTCTCGGCCTCTAGATTTGGCCTTGATGTTGGTGTCCCCGACAGCTGTTGGGCCTGCAACTGCCTTATGGAAGGTCGTTTGATAGGTATTTTTGTTGGTCGAGCTGTCGGGGCTGTGATGCTGAGCTCCGTCTGTCCCGCTGTTGCTTTCTTTTCGGTTGTTTTAACCGAAGCTAGGAGTTGTGTAAGCTCCTCGTCAGAGAAGAGGAGCTTTTTGGTGTCGTAGTTTGCTAGCTCCAGAAGCGGGAGGAGTGTTCTGGATGACTTGACCATTGGGTAGAAAACATAATGTAGTTTCCCATCCTTTTCCTTGATGATGAAGGAGTTCTTCAGAGTTTGTTCATTGGTAAGGATGTCACCCTTTAGTTGCGCGCATCGAGGTAGGGGTTTGTCCATCTTAAGGTATTTTATAATGGATGTGACATGACCCCCCATGCAGATTTCCTTCCCCAGGCCAGAAGCTGATAGTTTCTGGATCATTTGTCGTCCGATATTGACTGGCCTTTCATTAAGAATAGACCAGAGAATGAAAAGATCCAACATTATAATGTTTCCCCCTTCTATCCTGGGGAAGAGTGCGCCAGCAAGAATTTTGTGCAGGGTGTGCACAAATCCAGAGTGTATGTTTGATGCTTTGCACGTCTTCGCATCATAGGTGGGGATCCCGGTTAGAGATTTCCAAAAGCTGTGTCAATTGAACTCGGGATGTTCGGTTCCCACCGCCATGGCTTTTCGTAGTTGTTCCTGGTTGTGAATAAAAATTATATTCAGCATATTTTCCGTTAAGACAACCTTGTTGCCAAAGGTTTGGGTGACAAGCCTTCTGTCACCTCCATCCCGTGATCTATCCATGATGTCTACGGGCTCTTTGGTCAGAAAAGTGAAAAATTATGTAGTGGGTTCAGAGTAGGATATTTCAAGTACTAGACACAACTCGGCGAGGTTGGCTTTTTCTAGCACGTTGAAGATGCGGTCGTGAATCCCCATCCTAAGTAGTATGTTGGAGCAAACATACTTGGTGGGTTTTAGTATTTTGTCAGTGGAGGGGTTGGTTTGGATGAAGAGATTTTCTGGTGGTGGTGCTGTGGTGGTGATGGGAGGGAAGGTGTGGGTGGCTACAGGAGTGGTGGTGGTAGGTGTTACAAGGGGTTGGTTCATAGCAGAGGCAGGGCAAACTTGTTTTCTTGCCCTTTTCTTGGAGGGCTGCCCAGTTGCAGTCTCCAGAACCTTGCGTTTCCCCTTTTGCTCTTCGGTTGGGGACTCCTCCTCAGGGTTTGGTGTGTACTCCGAGCCTTCGTCGTCAGAGGAGGAGATTTCTTCCACTTCTTTGTCGGTTGCCTCTGCTAGGCATCTGGTGAGGTGGTCAATTTCACACAGGACATCCATCATCTTAGTCTTTGGTGGGACCTCTCTAGTCTTGTTGAAGACATCTTTGATCTTCCGGAGCCTGGCCAGCTCTTCCATCATCTGCTCCCTTGTCTAAGAGGGAGCAACTTCAGATCTGATGGCCTTCGTTGCTGGTGATGCCATATCTGCAAAGTGGGAAATCATGAGTTAAAACAATATGTTTAGAAACAAATTAGATTTTATTTGTATTTATATTTTTTTTGTATTTTTAGAGATTTTGGAAAGACAAACGGTTTCAGGACCGTTTGGTCCCAAACGGTTTGAAGACCATTTGGTCTCAAACGGTTTCGAGACCGTTTGGAAGGTGGAACGACAGGTAACAGATGAAGACGAAGACAAAACGGAGAAGGCGGAGGCGCCGACGATGAAGGCGGCGATGGAAAAGGCCGCCGGCGATTATAACGAAGGTGACGGCGGCGGTTAAAACAAAAGAGACGGCGACGATTGACAGAGCCGTTGGTGATGAAGACGGAAATGATTTCGGCGAGATCGGTGGTAAAGAAGAAGACGATGGTGGCACCGGCGTTGGAGAAGGAGTCTGGCAGTGCCGTCAGAAGCTGGAGGTGACCAGGACGGCGGTGGTGCGCAAGCAAAAACGATTTAACAGGTACATGCAGCGATGTTGTCGGCGTCAGCGATGGTTACACGCTTACCTTGCTGCAGGGAGAGCGACGGAGACAGAGGCGAGGTCGACAGAGGTGCGATCGCACGGGAGAAGGGGAAGCAGAGGCAATGGAATAGTTCTTGCACAGAAGCACGAGAAAGTTCGAGAGTCGAAGAGAGAAAAATGAAGGGGTAGGGTTTATATATATAGGAAACGGTTTAGCGACCCTTTGTATTCCAAATGGTTTGAAGACCGTTTAGAGTCCAAACGGTTTCGAGACCGTTTGGCTCCAAACGGTTTGAAGACCATTTGGAGTCCAAACGGTTTCAGGACCGTTTGGCTCCAAACAGTTTCAGGACCGTTTGGCTCCAAACAGTTTCAGGACCGTTTGTCTCCAAACGGTTTGAAGACCGTTTGGAGTCCAAACGGTTTCAGGACCGTTTGGCTCCAAACGGTTTCAGGACCGTTTGGCTCCAAACGGTTTGAAGACCATTTGGAGTCCAAACAGTTTCAAGACCGTTTGGAAGGGTAAAGGTTGAAAAGATTTTATATTTTTATGTTTGTTTTTTATTTATATATTTTTATGTTTTTTTGTTTTTGTTTATTTTTTTGTTTGTTTTGGTTATGTGATTTTTTTTGTATTTTCATAAGATAAAACTAGGGAAAATAAAAGAACGGGAAATAAAGGAAAAGGTTGAAATCTTGGGTTGCCTCCCAAGTAGCGCCTTTGTTTAACGTTGCTGGCTCGACGAATCTGTAATGTTGTTATGCTGTTGGCATAGCATCTTTGATTTCGATAGTTTGTCTTGGCATTTTGTCTTCCGAAGTGTAATATCTTTTTAAACGGTGACCGTTGACCGTCCTTTCTCCTCCGTTGTTGTCGATAATAATGGCAGCTCCAGTTGGGTAAATATGCTTTATAGTGAAAGGCCCGAACCATTTTGTCCTAAGTTTTCCGGGAAATAACTTGAGCTTAGAGTTAAAAAGGATTACTTTGTCACCAACGACAATATCTTTTCTCTTGAGGTGACCATTGTGCCACATTTTTGTCTGCTCCTTATATATTCTGGCACTCTGATAGGCAAGCATGCGGAGCTCTTCTAGCTCCTGTAACTGGAGTTGTCTATTCTCTCATGTGCTTTTGAGATCGAAGTTTAATTGTTTGATGGCCCACCAGGCTTTATGTTCCATCTCTACTGGAAGATGACAGGACTTCCTGTACACCAAGCGGAATGGGGTTGTCCCGATAGGTGTTTTATATGCAATTCGGTATGCCCAAAGGGAATCAGGAAGTTTGGTGGACCAATCAGTGCGGTTTTTGTTCACCATTTTTTCAAGAATCGCCTTTAATTGTCTATTAGATACCTCCACTTGACCACTAGTTTGTGGGTGGTAAGGCATGGCGACTTTGTGATTGACTCCATATTTTTTCAGTAAGGCTTCAAAACTTCGTTCCAAGAAGTGGGTCCCGCCATCCGATATGATAGTTCTCAGAACTCCAAATCTTGGGAAAATAATATCTTTGAACAATTTGATAACAGGCTTGGAATCGATAGACATTGTGGGTACAACTTCGACCCACTTTGAGACGTAGTCCACCGCGACCAAGATGTAAGAGAAGCCATAGGATGAGGGGAAAGGGCCCATGTAATCTACCCCCCACATATCAAAAAGGTCAATTTCCTACCACAAAGTGAGGGGCATTTCGTCTCTTTTTGATATATTGCCAGAAAATTGGCATTTGTTACAGGCTTTCACGAAATCGTAAGAATCCTTTGATATGGTGGGCCAGAAGAAACTAGATTGTAAAACTTTTATGGCAGTTTTCTTAGCACTCATATGCCCCCCCATTGGTCTGGAATGGCAATGTTCTAGGACCGGGTTTATTTCTTCTTCTGGCAAGCAGCGACAGAAAAGTCTGTCGGCACAAAGGTGGAACAAGTAGGGTTCGTCCCAGTAATAATGTTTTATGTCGTGTAGGAACTTCCTTTTATCCTGGTAGGAAGCAGATGGGTGGATAATCCCTGTGGCTAGATAATTAATGATATCAGCATACCAAGGGAAACCATGAGTGGCCTTCATAAGCTGATCATCAGGAAGAGAATCCCGGATAGGGATTTTATCTTTTTCTTCAACCTCGATCTGGCTGAGGTGATCGGCCACAACATTCCCCACGCCACTTTTATCTTTGATCTCCAAGTCAAATTCCTGAAGCATTAGCACCCAGCGGATAAGCCTGGGTTTGGCATCCTGTTTCTGCATCAGGTATCGAATGGCAGAATGGTCGGTATAAACGATGACTTTAGAACCAATCAGATAAGAGCAGAATTTTTCAAACACGTAGATGATAGCCAGAAACTCTTTTTCTGTGGTGGTGTAGTTTTTCTGTGCTTCGTCTAGCATTTTAGATGTGTAGTAGATGACATAGGGTTTCTTATCACTCCGCTGTCCTAAAACAACACCTATGGCATAATCACTTGCGTCGCACATGATTTCGAAGGGCTGCGACCAATCTGGAGCTCTTAGAATAGGTGCGGAGATTAACGCATCCTTAAGGGTAGAGAAACTTTGCATGCACTCCTGATTGAATATGATCTCAGCATCTTTGGTCAGGAGTTGGGTCATGGGTTTAGCTATCTTCAAGAAACCTTTGATGAATCTTCTATAGAATCCTGCATGACCCAGGAAAGCTCGAACTCCTCTTATGTCCTTTGGAGGTGACAGCTTTGGGATAACATCGATCTTTGCTTTATCAACCTCGATTCCCCTATCACTTACCCTGTGTCCGAGGACGACACCTCCTGTTACCATGAAATGACATTTCTCCCAATTCAAGATAATGTTCGTTTCCTCACAGCGTTGTAGAACTTGTCCAAGATTGATTAAACAGTTGTCGAAGGAATCTTCGTAAACTGAGAAATCGTCCATAAACACTTCCATGATGGATTCTGTTAAACCGGCAAAGATGGCAGACATACATCGTTGGAAAGTGGCGGGTGCGTTACATAACCCAAACGACATTCTTCTAAATGCATATGTCCCAAAGGGACAGGTGAAGGTGGTTTTTTCCTGGTCCTCCGGGTGTATGGGTATTTGGTAGAACCCAGAGTAACCATCGAGATAACAAAAATATTTTTGGAGAGCTAGGCGTTCCAGGACTTCATCAAGGAAAGGTAGAGGGTAGTGGTCTTTCCTTGTGGCTTTGTTCAACTTCCTATAATCAATACACATTCGCCATCCTGTTACAGTCCTGGTAGGCACTAACTCGTTTTTGTCGTTGAGCACTACAGTAGTTCCCCCTTTTTTGGAACAACCTGAACAGGGCTGACCCACTGGGAGTCAGAAATAGGATAGATCATGTCGGCTTTGAGTAATTTAAGGACCTCCAGATGAACTACCTCCTTTAGATTAGGATTCAGTTTTCTTTGATGTTCGCGAGAGGGCTTGAATTCTTCAACCATAGAAAGTCTATGCATACACATGGCTGGATTTATGCCCGTTGGGTCAGTTATTTTGTATCCTATGACCTTTTTATGCTTCCTCAGCTCATTTAGAAGAATTTCTTCTTGATCTCTTATAAGGGTAGAGCTGATGATGACTGGGCATAGTTTTTCTTCATCTAAGAAAACATGTTTGAGCCCTGTAGGTAAAGTCTTTAATTCAGGGGCTTTCGGTGGCTCAGCTGCTTCTATAATAGTAACAGCTTTAAGCTCTTCAAAAGTGGCCTTTGGCATTTCTTCAGCCTTTTCTAGATGTTGGAGACACTGCTAAACCAGTTCATTTGCCGAGAATTCAACATCCGGATTGATCAGAACATTCTCCAGTTCATCAGCTGGCTCGGATATTTCTAACTGTGACATTTGTTGAATTACGTCAAGAAGGAAAACCTCCTCTTGGATGTTGGGGCCTTTCATACTATTAAGGACTCGGAATTGAATTGCTTCTTTTCCGAGCCTAAGAATGATGGTGCCAGCTTCAACGTCAATAAGCGCTCTGGCAGTAGCGAGGAACGGTCTGCCAAAAATGATTGGGTACCTCAGGTCTTCTTTAATATCCATGATAACGAAGTCGCACGGTACGTAAGCATCCTTGCCTATCCTTACCGGGATATCTTCAATGATCCCCAAGGGTGAGGTTATGGTGGAATCAGCTAATTGAATAGTCATTGCTGTAGGCAGCAATTCGGTAAAACCCAGACGTTTACACATAGAAAAAGGCATGATGGATATGCTGGCCCCTAGGTCAGCTCGTCCTTTTTTAGTAGATGTGTTGCCAATGCAACATTGGATTCTGAAGGATCCTGGGTCCTTCTTCTTTTTTGGCATTTTGTTTAAGATGATGTCAGAGGTGGTCTGAGCAAGCTTAACAGTTTCTTGCTCCTCGGTGATGTACTTTCTTGATAATAAGGTCTTGAGGTATTTTGCCCAGGCTGGCACCTCGGAAAGAGCATCAAGGAGCGGGATGTCAATGTACAGTTTCTTCATCGCCTCCTTGAACTTTTGAAACCTGGTGTCCATCTTCGTTATGCGCACTCTACCTGGATACGGGATTCTTGGTCTATATTGCAACACTTCAGGTTCTGCGGACACTTGGTCTTTATCTTTGCCCTTTATGCCCTCTGAGGGCTTCTCAATTCCTTGTTGCGAGCTCTCATATGTTATAAAAGCGGGAGTATCATCATTATCCATAGTGATCTTGGTAGTCTCATGAAGAGTGTGTCCCGACCTTGTGGTGACAGCATTCAACTGTTCATGTCTGTTCTGCCCATGCTTAGGATTTGATTCGGGCTGCCCAGCAAACGTACCTGCTGGGGGCTTTAATTGTGCAGCGATCTGAGCGAGTTGAGCTTCAACTGCTTTCTGCTGAGCCTGTTGGTTAGCAAGCATAGTTTGCTGCAATTGTAACATCTGCCTTATCAAGGATATTTCATCTTCCGGTTGGGTAGGAGCGTTTTTCGGAGGAATTTGTTGTTGGGCTTGTTGGGATTGTTGCGGCGGTAGCGCCATCTGAGGTTGCTGAGTATGCAGCTGTGGATGGAGCGGAGGATGAGTGTACTGGTAGTAGGCTGATTGGTTCCTGGGGTAATTAGCCCTAGGGAAGTTGTTCCTGGAATTCCCTTGATTTTGGTTGAAATTGTTTGGGAACCCAGGTGGTAGCCTACTAGAGGATCCTCCCTGTGTTTGATGTTGAGGATTAGCGGTCCCAGCAGAGTTTCCATACTGAAACCCTGGATGATTCCTTGGCTGATTAGGGTTGTAGTAGACTTGCCCAGGGATAGAGTGGATAGAGTTAACTTGTTCCGGTAGTTGTTCTTTCGACTGATCAATGATAGGTTCATATGGTTGTGATGGTGGATGCAGATCCATCATCACATTATACAGCATACCGTAGGAAAGGCTCGGATGGTCAGAAGCATGACAAGCCTCACAGGATCCTGTGACGGCCTTGACTTGTTGAACTAGAGGAGTTTTCTTCTTATCAATCTCTCCGAGAGAAGTCTCGAGAGCTTGTTGTTTGTGAAATATAGTTTTCAAGGCTTCAACTATTGCCTTCATCTCTATAGATTCTTCAGCTTTGTAAACCTTGAGGACACCTTTACCGGCTGACCGTCCCCAGTTGGACTGGTTTTCAGCTCCGAGTGTAACAATCTTCCAGGCGTCCTCATAATTATTTCTCATGAAGTTTCCTCCATATGAGGAATCTAAAAACTGTTTAATATCATCACTCACTCCCCGATAGAAGGTTTCTATCAGTTGGTTCTGGGAGATTCCATGATGGGGGCATTTCCGCAAAAGTTCCTTAAACCTTTCCCATGCTTCAGCAAGGGTTTCTCCAGGTAGCTGAGAGAAGTGATTGATCTGCCCTCTGATCTCATAAGTCAGCGAGGGGGGAAAGAACTTCTCTAAGAACTTTTCCTCTAGGGGAGCCCAGGTGGTTATTATAGGTTCTCTATCAAGTGAGTTATACCAACTCAGGGCCCTCCCAGACTGGGTGAAATGGAACAGATGAAGCATTATCACATCAAAAGAAACTCCGACTTGTGGAACCAGGCGGCACAACGCCTTAAACCTTTTCAGATGATCCATGCAATCATCTCCAAAACCTCTGGAGAAAGAGATGCCTTGCATGATCTGGATCCACTGGGTCCGAATCTCAAAGTTGGAAATATTGATAATCGGAGGTCAGACCGGGTGGTTATCCTCATAGTTCTTTCAGATAGCATAGTCCCTCAGTTGTTTGTTCCTTAACTCCAACTGAGCAGCTTGGGTTGCTGCCTTAGTTTCAGCTCTGATGCGGGCTTGCTTTTCCGCACGAATCTCCGCTTGGATTTGGGCACGAGTGTCCGCGATGAGTTGTGCCCGTTGAGCGGCGATGGCGGCATTTACCCTCTCCATCACCAAAGCAGCCTGGTGTTGTTCGTCGTCCATTTGTCTGGCTCGTTGGCGATTGAGGCAAATGCGACGATGGAAACTTCTCTCTACCTCGGAGTCGTACTCCGGATCAGGGGAGAATCCAAGATTATTTGATGATTGCATACACGTTTTCTACCTGAGTAGAGAAAAGAAAACACCTTTAGATAATGATAAAGATATGGTGATTTCAAAAAGATATAGAGTTATGATTAAAAAGAAAGTGTAAAATCCTAACCACCTAGGAAGGTACTAAATGAAATTACAATGTTCTATTGTCCCCGGCAACGGCACCAATTTTTTATGGAGCTTCCACTTACGTGGAATTGTGTGCACCAACTAAAAATCCTAAAGATAGTAAGTCTTTATGTTTAGCCTTGCATATACTAGATAAAGAACGCCACCCACGTATGCTAAGATACGTGGAAGTCTTATTGTAGTATAGTTAAGGGTCGAATCCTCAGGACAACGGTCTTGTTGTAAGCAACAAGATGGAAAATGTTAAAGTTTCACTTAATCACTCACTAGTAGGCACTTAGATCGAAAGTTTGGTTTTATTGTTTAAACTAAGAACATGTAAAGTAAAGAAAGCAAGTAAATCTAAGGAGTTAAACTATGATAAAAGTCACTAGGGTGTGATTGGTTTTTCACCGCCACTACACATGGATCAACACATGCAAAGCAAAACATAACCTGTAAAAAGAGTCTAGTCAGTTAGTATCTTTGTAGACTTAGTTTCCTTTCAGAGAACTAACTATGAGAAGTGCAGGAATGTTGCAACGCCAGCCATTCCCGAACAAATGGTCACCTACTTTGCATCATTCCACTCGCAAAGTGTGTTCCTCGACTTACCAAGGTTTCACTTTCATACATCAACTGATTCCATTTCATAGTATGAAAGTGCAACGAATGATAGTGAGTTTACTCCACTTCTTGAGATACACTTCTAGACACCGAAACAGATGCATGGTGGATACATGCACCAAGAACCAACATACAAACGAGTTTCGAATCTAATAGTACAAACGTAGACAATTCATACTAAAAGATAAAGGATAACACAAGTTGGAGATCAAGCAACATGCATTCATTAAACGTTTGATGTCGAACTGAAAAGATAAGAACTCTATATTACAAATTATGGATTACATTTACATGATATGAAAACATGGGTAGCGGGGCTACTCCCCGCACCCTAGTGAAAGAGACTACTCACTCATGACTGGGACAAAGAAGGAGGCAAGAAGAGAGAGAGAGAGCATCATCCCCATAAAGGAGAAAGGAAAGTCAACCCCTTGGAGAGAGAGAAACGATCCACCAGCTTCACAGGTTGCGTGATGACGAGATCTCCCTCTTCCCACCTTATTTGGCAGAGAGAGAGAAAGCAGCTTTGAGATGGAGTATGGGTCTCAGACCGGCAGCCCCAGGGCGGAGGATGGAAGTTGCAAGAGCTCTGGAGTGATTGAGGCAGCCTTTGGACGTTTCAAACTTGATATCTGATGGAGGACCCTTGGGGTCTTATTTATAGGCCTTAAGTGAAGTCCAAACGGTTTGGAGATCGTTTGGACCTCAAGACCGTTTGGACCTCAAGACCGTTTGGACCTTTGAGACCATTTGGACCTCAAGACCGTTTGGACCTCAAGACCATTTGGACCTTGAGACAGTTTGGCTTCATGCGGTCTTGAGACCATTTGAACTCCATGCGGTCTCGGGACCGGTTGGCTTCATGCGATCTTGAGAATGTTTGACTCCATGCGGTCTCGGGACCGGTTGGCTTCATGCGGTCTTGGGACCGTTTGACTCCATGCAGTCTCGGGACCGGTTGACTTCATGCGGTCTTGGGACCATTTGACTCCATGCGGTCTTGGGACCGGTTGGCTTCATGCGGTCTTGGGACCGTTTGACTCCATGCGGTCTCGGGACCGGTTGGCTTCATGCGGTCTTGGGACCGTTTGACTCCATGCGGTCTCAGGACCGATTGGCTTCATGCGGTCTTGGGACCGTTTGAATCTATGCGGTCTTGAAGCTGAGTTAAGCTTTTATGATTTTTTTGTGTTTTTCTGCATATATAAAAGGGAAAAGTTAGTCTGATGGTATATTTGCTAAAAAGGGTAAATTTGGGATTATGTATAGTTTTGATTTAGAAAGAGTATGGAAAATTAAAGAAAAAGACGAAGATAATCGCCCAAAATAGGAGGTTATCAACTCCCCTTTCTGTGCCACCATCACCCCCTCTCCCTTCTTTTTCTCTATGGGTAGAAGTGATCCATCATTCCTCTATTTTCCTCCCCACACAACACCTAATTCATGGGTGAGTGTTTCTCTCAATAGGGGGATAATACATTCCTTATCATAAGGCATATTTCTTATGACAATCACCCTTCCCCCAACTGCCATATAACATTCTGATAGTGCTTTCCTACTACTTACATTATATTCATTATGTTAGTGATTTTTGCTTTCTCCCTACCATGTTACATTCCAGTAGTAATTTTTCTTGGATACCATGATTTGTCGTGGTAGGTTTCATGATCACAAGCAACATTCTAGTAATTTCTATGTTGTTACGAAGACAAATGACAAAACTCATGTCGATGTTTACAATAGTGATCCTTGTACTATCTCCATAATCAATCTTAATAGATCAACTATTTGTTATGGATTAAACTCTTCTTGAGTTCATGATCAAATTTCATTTCATCAATAAAGTTGCCAAGGACACTGACACCTGTAATCAAGATAACGAATTTGTCATCTACTGGCTCTTAGATGCATTGAATTTACAATTGCTGCAAAATACATGTTCTACCACAACGACAAAGATATTTGGAACAATTTAAGAAATTATACACTCAGGAGTTCAATTCCCTTCGCATCTAAAACTTGTGGGACTAGTTGTTCTATGCAAACAAGGGAAGCAAATTGTAGAGACCTTACTAGAAAACTACTAGAAAAAATACAAAAATAATGCAAAAGGCTAAAAGAGAATCACTCTTATTCTTCCACTATGTCTCAACAATGATGCAATAGAAACTTTATATAGTCTCTAAATATTAAGACTAGATAGGCGGTAGCCAATGTGAGACTAAACTACTTGACTCTAGAAAAGTCAAAGACAAGGGGAAAAACATAATAAATTAAAATAAGCTATAGAAGACTAACTAATAGAGTGGTAATGTCTGCGCTCGTAACTGTGTAGAGGCAGAGCATTTCGTACATCAACTCCCCTTGGCTGCAAACTACTCAACCATGTCAAGTCAATACCAAGGTAGAACTCAAGAATATTTGTATCAATATGATGGAAGTCTTCCTCGATGATCCATGTTGTGTCTATAGGAGAACAGTCAAGCTAGGGAACTAGGAAAAGATGTATGATACCCTGGACAGTGAGTACAATCAGTCATCAAGGACATGCACTCGGGCGGCTACTGAGGAAGTCAAGTTATAGGAGGTAGAGCTGTGGAAGATGGTGAGGCACGATGTTGATCTGAAGAAACTATATCCAGTGGTGTAGGGCACTCAAATGTACCATGATGAGGAGATAGATCCTCCACATTAAATACCACATGGATGCTCCAGTCTACTATAAGATCATGTACATATGCATTTTGTCCATTTCAACTAAGTATTTGAAATGGTCCCACTGCTCTGGTATGAAGCTTCTAAAAGGAATTGTTGGGGTAGCATTCAGGACGCACATGAAGTAACACATAATACTCAGGTTAGATTCTTGAAACCTGTGGTGTCCATATGCAAAAAGCTTACAATTTTCATAAGACAAAGTGATTTTTGGTGAATTATAGCATGCAAATGTGTTGGGCAAATGTCTCTATAGTGTGGTGGGGGTGGGAATCAATAGGCATAGGCATGTGATCTACAAGTTGGTGGTGCCTGTAACCATGAACAACTGCAAAAGGACTCTTCTCTGTGGATTGATTGATAAGAATATTGTAAGCAGATTATAGGTAGTTAGGAGTAAGTCCCAATTACCTAAGCATTCAAAAACAAGGCATTGCAAAAGGTTACCCAAGCTCCTATTAACCACCTAGTTTGACCATCAGTCTGAGAGTGAAAGGCAGAAGAGAATTTTAGGTGGGTACCAAAAATTTTCCATAGAGTCTATATGAAGTGGCTAACAAATTTGACATCGTGTCCAAACACTATGGTAACGGGAAGTCCATTCTTGACCTCACTAAAGAAAAAGACGGGGGATAAGAGAGGCATCAGAAGTCTTACTATAGGGAATGAAGTGGAAATCTTAGAAATACAATCAACAACCATAAAACACCATGTTAGAAACATGATCAAACACCACAAATAGAGTCATTGCCATGTAAAGTATGGGGAAGACCAAGAATGAAATTCATATTCAAGTCTTTCTAAGGATCATGGGGAATAGGAAGAGGAGTGTAGATGCCTGTATTTTTTCTTTCGGCTTTGGCCAATTAAAAGTACGATAGTGAGACATGATGTGCGAGCAACATCCGCAATGTAGGGAAGGCTAATAATA
This sequence comes from Alisma plantago-aquatica, assembly GCA_963693085.1. Taxonomy (NCBI): domain Eukaryota; kingdom Viridiplantae; phylum Streptophyta; class Magnoliopsida; order Alismatales; family Alismataceae; genus Alisma; species Alisma plantago-aquatica. Next base: position 319,889,642 of record OY856415.1, on the reverse strand, counting down.
ATTTTCGTTGACTGGAGCAATGATCTTATTCCTACAAAAATTACCGGAGAGACTACCAAAATGTAATTCTCAAATGAGAAAATATCAAACTGAATTGGAAGGGATACATAATTTTGTGCCATGAAAGAGAAATCCATCATCGTCATGTAAAAAAACTAGAATATTGGTTGAGTGAGCAAGGAGGTTGGAACAAATATTTCCAAAGTGTAGACATGTGGGGTATTCTTCCTTCAAATGATCGGAGCCCAAAACTTCAATGCATATAGACTAGAGTGTGATCAAACAACTATTGAGAATGTTGACACTTTTGTTCTCAACACCAGAGTGATGTTTGAGAACAAAAGTGTACTCCCAGAGAAACACACACCACTTGGTGTGTTAGACACTTAAATTCTTTTAGGAATTCAAAAAGTGAAGGGCTTAATGGTCAGATCAGAGCATGAACTCCTAATGTAGAAGATATGTCGTGAATGACGTAGAGATTTCCTAACCATAAAATTCTTTATCATAAGTAGTATGTTTTGTGTCATTGAGTTTCTTACTTAAAAATGCAATAGCGTGGCTTTCTTGGCTAAGAATGCCACCAATGCCAACACTTGAAGAAGAATCAGAAGAACCCTCAAATGGAATAAAAAATTGGGAAGGTGAATAACAAGGACTTCCATGAATTTAGTCTTGACAACATCAAAAACTCATGTGGTGGATGGTCTCTTCTCAAACTTATCAAACTTCATCAATTCAGTGAGTGGAACCATAACAGTGTTGAAGCCTCGAACAAAATGACAATATTATGTAGCTCATGAAAGCTCTAGAGTTTAGATATCATTGTAGGTGTGTGTAGGACAAGCCAAAGGGCATGACTAACAATTCATATAATTCGTCTAGGATTTGTAAGACAATCTTTATTTCATGGAACTCCTTGACATGGATCTGGTGGTTACTGCTACGTAGGTCGATCTTGGAGAACTAATAGGATCTCGTAAATAGATCAAACATGTCGTCAATGTGTGGGTTAGAAAAATCGATATTTGATAGTGATTTTTTTGATGGGCCGACAGTCTAAGAACATTCTCCAACTAGAGCAAGGAGAACAGGAACCACACAAGGACTCTTGTTCTCATAAATGACCCTCTGAGTAGGAGGGCATTGACCTGGCATATCAATTCAGCATACTTAGTCGGGTTCACTCGGTATTGCGTTTGGTTAGGGAGTGATGACCTTGGAATCAAATAAATCTCGTATCGAATATCATGCTAAGGTGGGGAGCTCATCAGGGTGGTCATTGGGTATCATTTTTTTTAACTCGTCGAGAAGGGAGACAAGTTTTCTCAGTGGTGGCTGAAAATCAGACATATGAGTGAATTCCTTTATATAGCGCATACATGCATTTTGATTCTTGACTAGCCTCTTCTAGTTCTCTACGACTGACCAGGTGTAGAGAGTGTTGGAATTTCAAGCTTTGGGGGTTTGGGGTTGACTCATTTTCAGAGGAGAGATAAACAAATAGGGGGAAGTCCTATATGTTTGCCTTTGTGCTTGAATGTATAAACATCAGAACGTCCCTCATTGTGGGCATCCAAGTCATAAATCCAAGAATGACCAAGGATGACGTAAAAACATCCACAAGAAATACATAATACTAAGTGTGATCTAAATAAGCACCCATTGTGATTGGCACAAGGCAACGTTGGATGATGGAACAAGCTAATTTGTTTCACCCAATTGACCTTGTGTGGCCATGGATGGAGCTTCAGGCACAACTCCATATGCTAAATCTAGAAGTAGATATGTGATCATTGATATATGTTAGCTTGAAATTGAGTTTTCTAATTTATATCTTAACTTGATTTGCTCACCCTTCAAGTATACAAGATTGTAGTTGTCAAGGCCATCTCCCATAGGAGCTCTTTTTGTTAAGAGCAAGAACTTTCACTTTCAACAAACTAGGTGGTAAGTAAAAAGAGGTTTCATTTGCAATAATTTGAAAACTAGCAATTAAAACTAACAAGAAGAAAGAAAAATAAACTATCACTTGGTTTACGTTTTAAAGTTGGATTAGATATCTCGGACCTAGGTTCACTCTAAATCATAAATGAACAAGATCATAATCTTAGCAAGAAACGTAATTTGAGGACTAGCGACTAAAGCTAACAAGAACCAAGAAAAACCAACGATTACTTGAAGTTTTAAAGTTAGGTTAGAAATCTTGCACCTACGGTTTCACTCTAAATCACAACTGAACAAGATAATTAAGAAGGAAACATCGTTTTGGGAATCAAATGTGTTCTACTACCCCAGTCTTTGGTATCGAGCTTCTGTAATTCCCTGTATTCTCATTATCATGCTCAAAAGTGAATCAGAATAAACAAACAAGCAGCAAACTCCCCGACATATCAATTAGATAATGAAAGCTATGGTAAGACTTCCTTACTCATGATACGCCTTCGCAACATATATGAAGGAGCATAAGAGATACATGCAAGTTAGCCAAACAAGCACATACAAAGAAAAGCACTATTTACCATAGAATGTATGTTGTTGAATTAACTAAGAAATTAACTTGTTCAACGTGAAGTAACATGGGAGCCACTACTAGTTACCCAAGATAAGAAGATCAACTTGTCCATGGTTATGGATGGCATGAAGCTCGACTTTAGGAAGGCCGGTGGTCATCCCGAATCTCCTTATTGAATCTGGGTGGAGGGAAAGAGAACTCTGCCGGAGCGTGTAAGGAGGCCATCGGAAACACGATATCTCATTTGAGTTCTTTGGCTGCTAGATGCCAAATTTGCTTTAGGGATGCTCTCTTCCGTCTCTCACAGGGATATGTCGCAAATGATTGACGATGTCCATTCCAACGCGATTTGTTTGGAATTCATTTTAATTTCAAATTTTCAAAACCGGGTGGTTACATGGCATGAGGGAATTACACGACATGTAACTCCTTGACATTTACTTGCAATCTCGAAGATCAATGACTTATACGTTGTGTTCTGGATTGAAACAACCTGTGGCTGGATAGTTGTGGCCTTGAGTTGGAAGGTAGATGATGTGTTCTAACGAAGAACACTTTTGTTGTTGTCGGTTTTGAATTTCTAGAAATTCAACTGCATGCCATTTTTCCTGGGAACACATCATGTAGTTCTTTACAACAGCCGGTATACCTTTCATAGAATCATGTGTAACTAAACGACATGCATAAAACCCTGTTAAAGTTTGTTTTGACTTTAAATGACATGGGAGTTTGAAACTATATTCGTCAAACCAGTTTTGACGATTTCCCAAGTGACATTCTTCATTCATTTAGTGTAGCCGCAATCAAAACCATGAAACGAATAAAAGAACACAAAAGTACAAAATTTGGCATAAATAGAGGCTAATTGGAAGTGGTATTAAATAGGTCGGAAAATGATGATTCAAAATGCACTTATTAATGTCATCTTCTCAATCATCATCAACAACATAATAGATAACATTGATCACTTTGTTCCGGTACTTCTTATAGAATAGTCCTTGTTAGATAATAGAAGCTATTCATGTAGTCTTGCTTATTTGCCTTCTTAATTGAGTCTATTATGTAAATATTCTCTTCCTATATAATAAAGGCCAGTATGCTACAACAGGGCATCACTTTGGCCCAATACTTTCACATGGTATGAGAGCAAGTCCTAGGACTGTGACCCAAGTCGCCGGCCTCACCCCCTCCTCTCTCTCCTTGTCTTCTCTCCGCTCCATAGCCGCTGCCGCCACCACCATTGGGCACCGCCAACGACTTTGGTTCCCATAGGATGTTTCCCGCCAGTCTCCCTCCATCTCCACAGAAGCATGATGGTTGTTTGGAGAGGAGAATGGCTCGTTATATCCTATAGAGAGGAGGGGGAACAAATCCTTTCTTGTTCTTCTTTCCTATCCACATTGTCCTCGTACGTGGATGAGTGCCTAAGTTTTTTAGGGGTTATTGATGTGTCAGTCTTGAATCATCTATTGACATAGATGACGACTCTTATTCCCATCACCCCCGACGTGTCTTCCCGGGGTCTTCTATCTCATAGACGGAGCTAATTCCCATGAAGTTAACCTTTTTGACACTTGACACAGAGTGTCCCCGAGCGGCATGATGTGTAGACAGAAATTGGAGTTCACGCCTCCAATAGACACACGACGTGTCCCCTGCTCATATGGGGTGTCAGACCTCCACGCGACATGTCAACAACTTACACGTTGTGTCAGAATTTCTACACGATGTGTTGTCGGCAGTCTATCTCAACTTCTAATGCTACAATCACTCTGATACAATCTCACTATGGGAGATGACAGTCCAATGATTTCTTCTACAATAGTCTACAATGATCAATCAATTTCTATGAAGCTCACCTCACAAAATTATTCTTTCTGGATGAATACCATCTATACCGTTCTTGAATCTGGCAAGAGCATGGACATTACTATCTCCTAGGAGTACGAACATCTTCTTCAGGCCACTCAACAAGTTCCTTCGGCAATCTTGTCAAATGCATTAACCAAGGGACATCACTTTTTACTTCCCACCCTTCTTCTACCTGGGTGGTGGATTTGGAGGCCTCCCAACATATGACTTGTATACAATCCATGCTTCTTTTCTCATATTTGTATATCCTACATTCTTCTATGACTCTATATGATGGATGGGCCAAACAAGTACAAGCCTATGGATCTGTACATGTGTCATCTCTTTGACTCTATGGTCTGTACATTATGTACCAAACTTTCGTTTTAATCTAATGTTTGAAGCTAAGTTGGTTGATTTCTTAAACTTCTTGCTGATATATGGGTCTTCCTTTTTTACGAACTGGATCCCAAGAGTTGGAAGACGATTGATGGGAATCTAGAAAAAGTGATCTCTACTTCTTTAAGGGTGATATCCCAACTCGCCAGATCTCTTCAACCACATCTACCATCCTTAGTTGTTGTCCCTTATAGTGGCATTGTCGCTATGGGCATCCCACCTTGCAAAGTCTTTAGAAGCTTGTTCCCAACTTATCTTTGGTACAATCTATCGAATGTTAGTCTTGTCAATTGGGCAAGCATCATTGTGTTTCTTTCCCTAGTAGTACTATAAAACACTCTAAGCATCCTTTTGATCTTATTCATGGTGATGTCTAGGGTCTTATTAAAGAACCAAGTTAAAATGGATTTTGTAACTTTATTTCTTTTATTGATGATTTCTACAAGTTGAGTTGGTTATACTTAAGTCTTCAAATGAAATTTTTTTATCATCCAAACATTTAATCAATTAATAGAAGTTTAGTTTGATACTCATATAATATTTCATATTGATAACGCCTTGGAGTATGTTTAAATGGTTGTCTCTAGTTTCTGTGATTCTGCTGGCATAATTCACCACAGGACTTGTCCTCTTATCCAAAAAAATGGGGATGCTGAGTGCCAAAATCTTCATTTACTTGATGTAGCCAGTACGCTACTTTTCCATATGTCTATGCCAAAGAAGTCCTGGTCTAATGCTCTTCTCACTGCTTGTTTCTTGATTAATTGTCAGCCATCTTCTGTCTTGCTTGAGGCCACCCCTTTTTCTATTTTATGACCAGATGAGTAAGATTTTCCTATACCACTCTGAGTCTTTGGTTGCACTACATTTGTTCATGTGTTTGATTCCCGTGCAGAAAAGTTGTCTCCTCACACAGTAGGCACTGTCTTTTTGGGATATTCTCCACACAGAAGGGGTACACATGTTATTGTGCTCATCTCCATCATATGTCATTCATTACTTTTCATAGTCCATATGTTCTTTAGTGACTCTGTCAGGTGTGAGGGGGAACACAACCATGAGAGTGGACTTACATTTGAGAATGATAGAGTGAGAGAGCAAGAGCCACCACTTCTTGTGCTGAGTAATGAGAGTGTGATAGATACTACTACTACTACTACTACTACTACTACTACTACTACTACTACTACTACTACTACTACATCACCACCACCTCCAACTACACCACCTATTCAACCTTTTCAATGGTTTACATTTGGCGAGTAGGGCATCATCCAGGAGATGTAGTGATAGATTGACTCATCATTGTCAGATACTCCTGAGGTACATGTTCATACTGAGAGCTCACTTGATACTTCTATTTTAGACTTACACCTTCACAACTCGTAAAGGTATTTGGTCTTGCACAATATGACATCCTATCTCTAGTGTTTTTTGTTTATCCCATATGTAACTAGAAGCTCACACATTTTCTCTTCAGCTAGATTCTACTTTTTTTTCCTTGCTCATATGCTGAAGCAGCCTCACATGATGGATGGTTCTAAGCCATGAATAATGAGATGGAATATCTTTACGAGACTCCACCTGGGACTTATGGATCTTCCTCCTAAACAGCCTATTCTAGGCTAGAACTGGGAGTATAATGTTAAACAAAAATCGGATGGATCTGTTGACCGTTTGAAGGCTCGATTGGTGTTCTTAGGGTACACTCAGACACATGGAGTGGACTTATTCAAGGCTTTTTCTTCTATTTCCCGGCTAAATTCTATATGGATCCTTATTTCTGGTACTATTGGTTATTATTGGCCTCTTCTCCAGTTTTCCAACTGGATGTCAAAAATGCATTTGTTCATGGTGATCTTCTTGAAGAGTGTACATGGAGAAACCTCTTGTGTATGTTACTTAGGTGGGAGAACCTCAGTTCTTGAAAATATCTCAGCAAAGTGAGGTGCTTATTATTGTATTGAGTGTTTTGAACATCTTTAAAGTAGATATTCCTTCTATATCACTTCCCATGTTGACTATGTCTTCCACATGATTGTTGCACTAGATTTTTTTTGAAGAAGAAACAACTACGGTCGCTTGATGATTTGTGAAAACCCAAGGTGTCAAGCTCACACTAAACTTATCAAAACCACACTTTGGGTGATTGTTTCAAACCATATATGGATCTTATGAATTTGCAAACCTTTGTAGTTTTTTCCTCGACAAGTTGTTGCATGCATACTTCTTCATCAAGATTTCCATGTAGGATACATTCTTGACATCTAACTAAAATAATGGTCATTCCAAAAATGCACATCATCAGTGAGAGTGTCTCAAGGAAGTCAACACTGAAAGCATGTATGAAGCCTTTCGTAACAAGGCAAGATTTGAGCCATCCATGGTGCTATGAAATTTGAATTTAGTTGAAAAGACCCATCGTCATCCAATAATGTTCTTGTTACATTGACTTGGGACAAGTTACATAGAGTCTCTTATGTTGAATGTCATCATCTCCTCATGTGTTGCAGTTTCCATACTAGGTTTTAGAGTTGCTTATGATTTTTAATGTGAATTTAAATGGTATCTAAATGCATATCTATGGCTCTAGCATGATTATCGAGTTTGGAAAAACAACATGTATCAGAAATTGGATGCTTAATGGTGCAAGTATGCATGCCGTCTCTCAGAACAACGTCGTGATGAATTCAAATAGATTGATGATATTGAGGGGGCTTGATTATGAGGATTTGTCTTCATCCTTTAGTGATAGACATGAGGAAATGTTGGACAACAAGAATAGATTCTAGAAAGGGGGATTCCTCCATCGTGGATGTAGAAGTAGATATTGGTAGAAAGATATCAGTACAATTAAAGAAATCCATTTAAAAAATTCCTTGACAAACTGAGGGTGATTCTTTGTCTGTGAATCAAGTTCAGACTCATGGAAGGTGACATCCAAATAAATGCACATTCTTCTAGTATCATCATTATAAAATTTATAAATCTTGTGGAAAGTGGAGTATCCTAGAAAATTAGCCTTGATGACTCTTGGATCTAGTTTGTTTGCCTTAAGCTTAAAGTTATGAACAAGGTCCATATGTAATTAGATCCTATTAAAAAGGGATTTAAGCTCTAGACCTAGTTTATTGCCTCCATGTTGTCACTGCTCCTATAGTTGGTGGCGGCTTCTGGCCACACTGTCTGGCAGTAGCGGCCGCTATGTGCTACTTTTCTACAGCCAACCGATATTGGCTACCTTGCAACCTATTAGCAACGACAACAGCTGTCTCGTGTCTCATTTCTACTGTCTCACTTGTTAGTTCTTCTACCTGTGGGCGGGTATAAATAATGAGAAGAATTGTATTCAGTGAGTAAAAGAGTTTACCGTACATTCTCTTTTATAGGATAAGAGAATAAAATAATAAGAAAAGCTAAGCAGTATGGGATAAAACATAGGTAGAGTAGAGTATAGAAATAACACGGAAATACCATATCTCTTTACTCCCCCTCAAGCTTAGCATAGATGTCGAACATACCCAGCTTGTCCACTAGAGTCTTTAATGAGCTTTAGATAGAAGCTTGCTGAAGATGTCTGCCACTTGGTTTTCAATACTGAGATATAGGGTACAAATGTGGCCATAAAGAACAGACTCCCGAACAAAATGGAAATCAACTTCTATATGCTTTGTTCATTCATGAAAGGTAGGGTTTCTTGTGATGAAAATAGATGTCTTGTTATCAAATAACATTGGAATAGGACTAGAATCAACTATATCAAATTCTTTAAGAAGAGTTTGCACCCATATAATTTCACAGGTAGTGTGAGCCATCACTCGATATTCTACTTTTGCACTTGACCTAGCTACCACTGTTTGCTTTTTGCTATACCAAGTAACTAGGTTGCCATCAACAAAGGTGCAGTATCCAGAAGTAAATTTCCAATCACATTTACTCCCTGCATAATCAGAATCAGAGAAACCAGAAAGATTGTATTGACCATTTTTATTGTATAAAAGACCTTTCCTTAGAGAGCTTTTGGGATATCTCAGAATGTGACAGACAATGTTCCAGTGGCACTCTCTAGGTTTATCAAGGTCTCTGCTTAAAAACCCTACAACAACAGCTCAGCTCTCGTGACAGTGAGGTATATGAGCTTACCAACCAATCATCTGAATTGGTGATGATCAACATAAGGTGGGTAAGTGT